>OY728128.1:1519864547-1520464547 GCA_963277665.1 Viscum album
CGATGCTCAAGACCAGACGACAGGTAAAATAAAGTGCGATAAAATTAAAATGCATTAATTTAGTACGAGGGTTTATTTAATTAAATTAAATGAATTAATAAATTCAAATAATTTAATTAATCATCGGCCCTCTAAATAATTTAATTTTAATGAAAAAATTAAATTAGTTGAACTTAATTAAATTTAATAATTAAATTGAATTAATTTTATCCGAGTATTAAAATAATTAACCAAAATTAATTTTAATTAATTTAATTTATAAACTAAAATTAAATTAATTTATTTAATTAATCTTGATTAATTTTAAATTGGCCGATCCCCGAAAACACTGTTACATGGCCTGTGCGGGTCGGGCCAAACCCACGCAAGGCCATTCCATTATTGAATTGGGCCGGTCCGATCCGCCCAAACCCGTTCCGGGTTGGACCGGTCCTCTCAGACCATTTTGGGGCCGAAATTGCTCTACGGAGATACTTGCAGACACAAATTGTACATCCTAGGTCATGAACGATGGTGACGGTGCCTGAGTCTAGATGCGGCTGCCAGGAGTCGCACCAGTATCTAGATGCGGCTGCCTGGATGAGTCCGGCGCCATGGGAGGCACCTCGGGTGCCCGCTGTAGGTGCACTAGTGGGAACCAGGAATAGGCCGAGATGCGACTGCGGAGGGTGGGATTTCATATGGCGCGGCGAGGTTTGGGGCATAGGCCGCGCGGGGAAGCTTGTGGCGGCCTCGCCTGGTGCTGTTGGTGTGCGCTACAGGGAGCCTGGGCGACGAACTGGTAGTAGGGCGCCAGGAGCAGCGGAGGCTGGAAGAAGGCCGTGGCCTTGTGTGCTACGCCGAGGATGGACTGGGTACTGCCGCGAATAGGATGGTGTAGTTGGGTGGAGGCCGGGCGGCCTGGGTCGTGGCGTCGCGTGTCGGCCAGAGGGCCGAAGGAGGTGCTTCCAGCGCTGCACAACACAGGAGGGCCGAGGCAATAGGGGCTAGGCAGCGGCCTTGCGCGCTAGGTGTGGGAGGAGGATAGGGGGTCCATCGGGTGTGGGTGCGGACTACAGCGTTGGGTTGAGGGTGGTGAGCGGCTGGGATCTTGGCGCTACAGCTAGTGCTGTATGCGGAGTGTAGGACACGGGCGGGACGACTGGTTTTCATGAGGCAGAATGGTGGGAGCGAGCTGCGGTGCACAAGGAAGGGAGGTGGTCGGGTCCTACGGGCTTCTGTGCAATGCACTAGGAAGACAGAGGGGTCCGATCGGACCCCTTCTTTCCCTTTTTTTGTTTTCTTTTCTTTGTTTGACCAGAAAAATCCATCCCCTCCCACCTTTTTTTACTTTAAGACTTATTCTATTTTTAAATAAGTCTCCCCCTTTTTTTGAGTCTTCTTTGGAAGTCATCCCTCCCCAAACTTTCTAAAGGCTAAATAATAGTCTTTCAATTTAATAATAATAAATTTATTATAATAAAATAATAATTTATTATTATTATATAATAATAATAATAATATAAATATTATTATAATAATAATATAAATATTATTATAATAATAATATAAATATTATTATAATAATAATATAAATATTATTTTAATAATAAAATTATTATGCAAATTATTAAATTAAAATTATAATTTGCGCAATTAATTTTATTTCTAATGAACCGATTGAAATTTAATCAGTTCAAAAAGATGAAATAAAATTAGAACCTGAGATCAAACCGTAAAATCGATCCAATCAGAAAACTTCAAATGGCTGTAACTTGGCCATTTGAGATCAGATCGACGTGCGGTTTGAACCACTGGAACCATTTTTGAACCCTCTACTTAATTTTATGAAAATTAATTTTATTTGGCTTAGAGAATTTACACGATCCCTCTGATATCACTGTTAGGTTCTGGGGCCCGCAGCAGAAGCTGGTGGGATGGGGATTTTAAAATTTTCGTCAGCGGATCGATGGTACTTGTCAACGCCGACGATCCGAGACCTAGTGAGGTACGAGGATCTAACTTAAATTGTAAAGAGAACAAAATTAAAATGAAAACGCACCCATTTCAAATCCAAAGCTGCGGTCGACTACAACCAGTTGATGGCGATCGTCGCTTGAAGTATTCAAAGTAGGATCCCTCTAGATCATCCACACGCACTCCAAAAATCCGCTGAAACGTCGATCGTTGAATTCGGGGTGCTAGCGTGGTGATCCAACGATACTTTCGACGTTCCAACGATCACCACATCGAGATCTCTTTGATGATTGAGGAAGAACTTGATCCGAACTCTTGGATCATCAACTTCTCTCTCTAGGAAGCGGGATGAGAGAGAGGCTCTCAATTTTCATTCCATACAAATGAATGAATAGTGAATTTAACACCAAGTGATAGATCCTCCTCTCTTATTTATAGTGAAATTCCAAAATACCCAGTTGGGTTCCCCGCTCCCCGTTTATTTCAATTTCCACTAAATAAATAATGTTGAAGAACTAAACTGCACCAATATTATTTATTATTTTATCAAATACTTGTAATATATATAAAATATATTACATGATAAAATCCGAGCCATTTAACTTGACTCACTGTCCCGCTTAATATTAAAAGAACCTTGAATATTAAAATAATATTCATTTGATTAATATTTTTCTTATATTTACTAAACTTGTAAATACATTAAATAAATTCAATCCCAATTATTCATAACTTGAATAATAATGAATTTATTTAATTCATCAGTGATCAATAACTTGTACAAAGCTCAAACCCTGTGGCGGGGCCCACTATGTCCATATACCTATTCGATTGAACATGGAAGATTCTTGAATACGCTATTGTGTGTGACCCTCTAGGCCCTCATCTCAATAGCAGTAAATAAAATCCAGAGACCAAGAGTGAAGTCTAGCAACCCATCATGGCCCCTAAAGAGATAAGGATAGTCATAGAAACGACTACCATCCTACAAACACTGACTATGTACTATAATCTATTTGTCATTAAATATCTCATAAAGCAGGACACATTCTTGTGTCATCGTCCTTATCTTTCTTTATTATTTGTTGATATAACTAGATGGATTTACTTTTATACTGCTTTGTCCAAAGACTTATTAAGCCAGTACCATCCTGATCAACCAGTCCTGAGATATAAAACTTCCTTAACTTGGAAGCGACAAATCCTTTCTTGACTATTCATCCAATGTCATACCACCAATGACACACCCAACACAAGCTACTTCACCACGATTTCAATACCATGGTTTTTGACTTGTATTAAAGTATGTAATCAAATGATACAAATTGGTAATGGTCTCAAGTCAGGAGACCAATACACATGTCTGTGGATAGGAACAACTAATGACACCCCAAACATGTGGTGTTCTTATTGGTGGGTCTTTCCTCATGATCTCACTACAAGAGATCACCAAGTGCGAACTTCATGAGAAGAAGTCTCAATGCTTATGAGCCCCCAACACCTGATAGTCATAAATCTACTGTGTCCAGTAAGTAATGTGTATCTAGACTATGGAACATATATTTAAGATTAATGTCATAGTATCTTGAGGTTCTCATTATAGCCTGGGATCTACTACAACCTCTCGATACAACAATTAATCTTTGGACATCACCATTATAATAGTAGACACAGAAAATTCTACACTATAATGTTAAGAAGAAATCATGCATAATTAACTATACACATGATATGGTAATCAAAATTACTACATAGTTGGGTCTAGGAAACCCACTATTTCAACAATTTTATCACTCATTTATTAATAATCATTTATTATTATCATTATTTCAGGTGTGAACTGCTTTGTTTTTCATTTATGTTTTGGTTCGGTAGTCTTATTCGTTGCATATTTATCATGTTTAAATCATATAAATATTTTTATTCATGATAAAAATATTATATATATTCAATATATATATTTATATTCATACATAAAATATAAAGATAGAAAAACGAGTTATACCTTTCATAGAGATGGTAGGCCGTACGTTCAAATGAACACCGTTTCACTTTTTGAGTGATGGAACGAAATAAAGGTAAATAATAAAACTTTATAGGATAATTTTTATATCACACACACACACACACACATATATATATTATATTAATTAAATATATACCTATTACCATCCATGTAAATTGTAAATTAAAAACGGATCACATCGCTTCTTGGAGGTGGTAGTCCATACATATGCATGAGTCACATTATCATTTTCTAATAGATTGTAAGGTAAGAAGGTAGTAAGATATTATATTTTTAGAAGAATAATTATATCATAAATATATTGTATATTCATTAGTTCCATATTTACAACAATCCAATTAAAGTGGGGATGAAAACAAATTCCACTGCCATGTAGAGACGACAAGCCATATGTACGCACAGACGATATTTTTGATTTTCATAGGATGGAAAGGGATGAAATATGGTTGTTCCATAATCATAATAAAATCTCAGCATATTTATGATACTATATTTTTTATTTTAGTATGGGTATAACATATTTAGAGGAAGTATAAGAAGAAATAAACTTGAAAGAGTTGGTAAAGGCGATTACCTCTTCTTTGGTAGACTTCCTGTTGATATATTCGGTAAACTTGAAACGGTATTTTAAGAATACCATTGAATCTAATTCATGGATAGGAAATTTTATAAGGGAATTATTCATGGGTTTTTTGATCAAGGTTTCTCAAAGTGGTGTAAAGAAAAGAGATAAGGGGTGACTTTTTATAAATGAGGGGAGGAGCATTCTTGGAATTTCTTGAAGTATTAAATTAATATAAATTATTTTTCATGTTAAAATGGTGACAAATTGATATAATTAAAAAATAATATTATGATGAGTAAAAATAATCTCATATAATAAAATTTTGTCAAGTTTTCTTTATGGATAAATTCTTATCTTTTAGTTTTAACCCCTGTTAACCATTTTGAAAATTACCGCAATATCAAAGTTTTCTACTCTTTAAGGGCTAGAAATGTAACCATAAAAGGAAAATAGACCCATAAATGAAAAATGATTGATAGTTTCAACAATATCCCATTTTTTGGATGAATATAATATTTTTAATTAATTTTAAATCATTTAATAAAATATTGTTTATTATAAAACATCATTAATTTCATTTTTGAATTTATTCATTTAATTTGAATTTAAAAGTAACATGATAGAAAATGAATTTGAATACAAACCCTTAAAACATCCAAATATGTTATAATTATCGATAATTTTTTTTGGGAAATAATAATTTATCCAAATCGTATCAATTTTAATATTTTTAAAATCATTTATTTTATTTTTCTATTAATCTAATAAATACCGTGTCAGCGCTGCGTAAACATTTAAACTAATTATTCAATTACTAAAAATTAAAAAAACAACCATGATAAAAAATATATTAATTATGTTCAAATTAAAATTTTATATTCTTTTATAAAATATTATTATCCTTATTTTAATATATAAAATAAATTTAAAGCAAGAGAGGGACATTTGGGATTTTTCTTTACCTAAAATAGTATAAATGTCATTATTAAGGTAAAATGGCACAAGAATACCATATATTTGAATTAGGGATGGATATGTAAAAATTTATCCCATACAATGAAATAAATTATAGTGTTGGTTTGATTTTCAATACCTCTTCACATTATTTTTAACCTTAATGACCAGTTTTACCCTTTACTAATGTAATAAAATTTTACCATGGTTATTGTTTATAATGACAAAAAATAAAAGGGTACTATTTACCAAATTTGAACCTTCTAATTAATAATATGTTAATCATTTTTAAATATTAAATTTACATAATTAGAAGAATTTAATTTAAAATTAAACTCATGAAATTTGATGAAAAATTATTTTCCATAAAATTTCCTTTTTAAGTATATAAATGTTTTTATACCAATTTAAAGTATAATGTTGATTCCAATAAAATATATTAGATTATTTTTAACAAAATTATCTTATTAAATTTTAAAAATAATCCAAAATAGAATGTGTATTTTAAATTACTTTATTTAATGAAAACGAATGATAGTTTTTGAAAAATCAGTATTTTTCACTATTCATTGAAAAATTAATCATTTTAGAAAAATAAAAAAAATCAACCTATTTTAATTTTGATATGTTGATTTAATAAAAAGGTTCAGGAGGCAAGCACACCTTCTCCTAAAACATTTATTAGAAAAATAAAATAGTTATAAATAAGAAAAATATGAAAGGGGTCACACAAACCATGCTTTCATCCATAATGATCAAGAGAAATATCATCAATAAACATAGGATTAGAGTCATCATCAGCATTAGTGGTTTCCCATTCCGATTGTGAGTTATTTTTCTTTAAGAGTGCTAGGTACTTATCCTTAATCTTTTTCTAATCCAATGTGATCTCAAGACCACATCCTCGCCCACAGCCTTCACGACCTCCATTATAACATACTTGATCCATATCCTCTATTTTCCTATCTTCCTCATCCCATTTAGCATGACCACGACCTCTTCAATTTTTTTTGGATGAAATCCTCATCTCCAAGAATTTTCTTTATACCATTTCTCTTATGGGTCATTATTCTCAGGAACTTCCACATAGTAATCCTTCCCCTTCGCACTAGAATTGTCCTTTTCCACTTCCACCACATTCCGAGTGTCTATCGATGACTACACAATAACAACATGGGCTTGCAACTCATTTGAAACTAAAATAGAATTATGAATCTGTACATCTTCCATGAGATGCACATCATATTCCATAGGTAGCAGATTGATCTTATCCATTGATTTATCATCATCAGAGACACTATCCCATTTGTTTGAAATTGTTGAGGAGATATAAAATTTCTGGTTCTCCTCATGAAATTAAATTTTATGTTCATCAGATATAGAAACACCATTTGAGTCCCATATTAACAAAAAAACCAGAGGCGACATGTAGGATGCCCTTATTGAGATTTCTTATGTTGTTCTTTCTTGCAGAAAACTCAGGGACATCCTGTTCATCTCTACCAAAGGGACACTCCTCAATGACATTACCAGGATGAGGCCCACTCCCATTGAGAGAAAGTTGAGCAAAAAAATTTTCATATAGAGGGTGAACTATGGATTCACCTATTATCTGATGAAAAGGCATATCCATATTGACTATATTCTTCTATTGAGGTCCTTGTGATCCCACCACTTGAGTCTTTGACCCAACCTCCTTATCAATCAAATGCCCCTTAGTAAAGTCCTTCTAGATAGAGTTTGAGGGAATTTTTCCTTTTCTTATACAAGCATCACCTGTATGCCCTGCAAGACCACAATTTGGACAAATAATCCTTCTTTGATAGTTACCGATCTTGTTTTTTCAGTTTCCTTATCCATCCTGATCAGGACACCTATTGCGGAAGCAATTTCTCAGAGGATTTGCAGCAACTAGATGAACCGACTTAATCCTCTAATCCATATCTATACTTGAGTAATCGAGTTCCTAGTAGTAAGAGGGTTAAAATTCAGATCCCAATCTTGAATACATAATATTCAAGGATTAATATTGACAAAGCCCCAACCCCAAGATTTGTATTTAAGATCCAAGTATGGAAAGACAATATGGTAAAATACTTTCCCAATGGATGTTATGCTCTAACCATAAAATCCCCAAAAATCCAACAGGTGCTTCCTGATATCCATTATTCCCAGATAATTTTCCTTATTCAGTGAGGTGATTTGGGGGGGGGGTTCTTGATATTTATGGAGATACCATGTTATCATTCATTATAATTCATTATGCACTTATCTTTTAACAAAAAAAGAAAAAAAAAAGAAAAAAAAAGAAAAGAAGAAGAAAAATTGGGTCATGTATCAGGAGGATAAAAAATCACTATTTACAAACTGATTATATTTTGATCATATGGGGTTAAGTGGTGTATGTGAGATTTTTCTTAGGAATAACTTTCAAAAAATAAAAAAATAGTGAAAAAATAAAAAAATAGCAAAAATAATGAGAGGGAAAATCATTCATTATGCTTACTTGTGTCATGTGCCCATTTTGAGATTTGAGGAATAGTGAGATGAAATATTTATCATTGTAGGAATATTTCATTGGGATTATATTTTTATATCATGTAATATTATTTATAGTCAAACCTCCTTTTTAGACTTATTTTATTCATTAACCACCCACCTTAAGGATTAGATACATTTAAACCTTGATAAAAAGTCCTCATTATTAATTTTGATATCTGTATTTATGTAGTGGAGATTATAGATGGATTGAAATTATATGGTAAGTGACATATACTTGAGGTATGATAAAAACACCAATTACATTTATTACCTTGAGTGCTGAGTGATAATAATTCAGTGTGAGGTGTATTACAATTGGAATTCACATTAATGATGAATTGTGAAGTTAAAATTAAAGGAAGGAAGAGAATTGTTATTTCAAAAGAGGAAAAGTAAAATACATGATTGGATTTGTTTCACAGAAGAGTGAGGAGTTGAATAGATTCTCTTATGTGAATTTTTAAAGATTATTTTCCATTGAAAAAATTTTAGCTTTGTTACTATTTAAATTTAAATACTGGTAGAATGAAGTTCCTTTACAATTTTGTTGAGATTACATGCTTACACACAACCATTTTCTAAGTGTGAGGGAATTAAAATAACCATTTTATACATGTTTATTTTGATATAAAACATATTTTTATAAATTTAAATAATTAATCTTGTTGGTATTTTATTATTTTTGTAATTTTTTGTAGGATACAAGGAATGATAGAAAACGACCAAAAAAATGATAAATTCATGATAAAAATGACCGTGACATATGATTGGTGAAGTCCCAAGTCCTTGGATCAAAATGGAAGAATCAACTAGGAAAATAATGAAATATGATAGAAAATCACCATTCAAATCATGAATATACTATTAAAAATGTGAAAATTCATAGGAATACAATTCATGAGAAAACCACACCCATAGGAGAATCACAAAAATTCACAACATAACACTATGTGTCATGCCTTGAACCTTGATTTCCAAACCTAGAAATGATCAATTTTGATGTAATTAATGCCTAAATCATGATTTTAAGGACCCATTATGACCCAAGATTAATTTGAACAATTTATTACGGATTATTACACCTTAGGGGTACATTTTAGGCATATAAATAGAGGGATAGGGGGATTGGAAAATGATATCTAGAATTATGGAATTGGCTGCTGCACTAAGGAATATGGATACATCTATTTATGTTTTTCATGTATTTTAGTTTTAATTTTATTCCATGTAATTTCATACTCATATTTTAATTTAAGTGTTCCCTATTTCACCTCTCTCTCTCTCTCTCCATCTTTCTATATGATCTCTTACACTCATGATGGTGAGTAACTGAACCAAGGATAATACTTGGGGGAGGTTTCACAATGCTCCAAAATTATTTCACTTTATGTAACATCTCTATTTTTTCCATGTAAATTATTTGAATATATCTATTAATATTTTCTAGATTAGGCACTAAGACGACGTGTGATTACAAGGCCCAGTGAGCCCAAAATTGATGCTTAAAATATATTAAATATATTAATTGCATACACACACAATTTTACTAAAAATGTGGAATTAATCCCAAATAGGGACTCAGATAAGAAATCTAAGGCCTCTGTTGAGTTCAGAGCATGGGTTTTACCCTAGGCGTGACATAATATTTGTTGGTGTCAGGCATTTGTGAAAATGTTATCGTGGGTGAAAAATTAATGCATGAATGAATGGATTAATTTATTTTATTTAATTGATACAAAAACCTGATCTTCCTCTATTTAAAAACATTTATGAACAATTCTTAGAATTAGATACATAACCCAAGTAATTGAGAGAGATTGTTGGAGGGAGCCTTGGAAAAAAATGAAGATGAATCAAGGATCTTTTACACCAATGGAAATCAAGGATCTCACCAATGACTATGATACAGATTCATTATTCACAATGATCAAACCAAATAGAGGTAGGACATTTTTTTTATATGGATTTATCTCCATTTATTTTTTCCTATAATGAACATAGATCAATTAACTAACAAATTGATTCACGATTTGATGGTATTGCGAGTATGTGTTATATTTATCTGGGATTGGGGATTTCTAATGTTGATTATTTATATATATTCATTCATTGTTCTAATGGAAATTAATCTAGGCCAACAGAAACATTGGTTGAAGTCCATTCCTATTGTTTGTATTTTTTACATTTCTTCCTCGGTTCTTCGCATGTTCATTGCTGGAAATTCCTTTGGCCGACAGTTCAATGAATACCTGATATTCAATTTTTTGTGCAAACATCATTTGGAACAATGAATCAATACTGTGGGTACAAATATGACTGAGGCTATGATTTTGGGTCATGATGATGATGGAGGATCGATCTATTTGGATTTTAGGATACTCATTGGGGGTTTTCAGCACATGACAATGGTATTGTGTGACAACAACAACTCCCGATCATGGTTAATGGACAAAATATAGAGAGAAAGTGACGAAGAGGCTTGATATCTCAGATACACTATCTCTAGAGATATTTCCAACAAAAATCATGGGAAACAATAGTGGAGGATACAGTCATGTGAAGATCTATTGGCTCTGGAAAAGCCCACATTACATGGCATGTAATCCTGAGATACACACGGTATGGGGGCCTAATTATGATGCTAGGGTTTCTGTGGAGGAGATAAGTATCGTACAACATGAAATTCAACCCAAAGACTTGGCATGTTCTCTGGGAGCACACGAACAAAAACACGACTGGGAACACAACTAGACCAAGTATACATGGAAACAAACATAGGAACAAGACATGATGAATGGGTGAACCCGATGTCGAAGATACTTGCTATGTTATTACAGTACACACCATGCACTTATTTAAAGATTTATTGGATCCCTTATTACCTTCAGTGTGTAAAAGTTTAGTTAGGGTTCATTACCTTGATCCTTTCCTTGAGGGTTTCTTATGGAATCACATCCTGTGTATATGATAGTGATCCCCTCAAAAGAACTTCAGTCTTGGATAGAGTTGTTGGAATCCATTTGTGAGTTCTTGAGTGAGATCCTTTATCATCACCATCTTTTTACCTAGGTGTATTCTCATAACTTTCATGACCAATACTATGCAGGCATCGATCCCATACTTAGAAGGTTAATCCCGATTAGGTTATTGGTATTCTCCATGGCCTTGGGTGTGGTCCCCATTTTTTGTATTGATCTCTTCAGAATTCTATCACATAATTTTTATGGAGAGACTCGAAAAACATAAAATATCTCACGGATTCCATCACTGCCATCTGAATCATGGAGTTTTTTCTTCTAGATGAGTGTTATATGGAAACTTTGAGCACAAATCCTAGGTTGGAAATTATGATTGTAAACTTACTTTAAGATTGTATGTCTACTATGAGTATACATGGATATTATTATTATGTATGCTATTGACATATCCTTTTGATGAGTTGACTATTATTATTTATGCTTTATTCTTAGTGATTTTGGGGTGTCCTACTGGGTATTTTTATACTTAGCCCTACACGGGCTCTTCCCACACATGCTGTGCCTAATACAGATGACTGGCTGTTTGATGGATTTCTTAGTGGACTAGAAGAAGACGAAGCTTAGATTTGGGCTAGATAGACCTTGGTTCATACTAGGGGTCACATTTTAATTCATTCCCCTCTTTCTATTAGGTATGACTTATTTATAGTTTTTGGTGGGAATGTATTTACCCCTTATTGCATTCCAATATTTTTTTATACTCTAATTATGGTATTTAGACGTGTTCATGCATTTGATATAAGTTTTATTTTACATTTCATCATTTCTTGGGCATCGAGATGTGTGTGTGAGTATAGGTACCTTAAGAAAAGGCATACCATGTGAGATTTATGCCTACTCGGCACTGGTTACTAGCCCCTGGCCTATTGGAGGTGAGTTTGGGGTAGCCACACTCGACTTATCACTGGCCAGGTGGGCCCTGATGTGTCAGATCATGATAGAGTGGCATCAGAAGGGTGTTTCATATTAGGACCAAATATTTGGAGTTTTTTTTCTAGAAATGATATTGGTTTGGGTTTTATAGAAATAGTGTTAATAGTTTCTAGTTTTTCTCTCAGGCTTGGGACTCTAGTGTTGGTGCAGAATTCAACGTATCACTTTACCAAGACTTTGAACCCTTCTTGTTTACTTGGTACATGTAGGCACCTATTTTAGGAAAAAAAATTGGCACATGAATCATATAAAAATATGTTGTGGTTTCCATGTCCTTCTTGAGCCATATCTCTAAATATACACATTGACTGTGATACATATTGTCTTTTTCAGGATGCCTCCATGATGTTTTATAGCTAGGATTAAGTAGTAGGATCATGAGGATGATCCCCTTAGCGATGAGGCTTCGATACAGGGACCTGTATAAGAGTTATTACCTCTAGGTGGTGCACTAATATTACAACCACCTGTTGAATAGTATATGGTATTGACAGTACCAGAGGATGAGGTGAATAGACTAAGTGCGCTTCATGAGTATCAATGACAGCTACCCCTCAGGTTATGAGGTGATCTATAACCCCAGGCAGCTGAGGACTAGCTTTAGGTGATGACTGAAGTCTTTCGTCTCATTAGGAAACTTGTATATCAGATGGTGGTCCTATCAACAAGCCTTCTCCATGGTTTTGCGGGACAATGGTGGGGCTTAGTTCCACAATCATATGATGAGGTGACTCTTGCATGGTTAGAGTTCGAGAACCTTTTTAGAGGGTAATTTCTCTAGATACATTGAGGACTGTTCACATAAAAGATTTTCTACATCCTCAGTAGGGTAGTATGATTATGGATGATTATTCACCAAGGTTCACCAAACTCTCTCGATACTCAATGGATATGATGCGTGATCATTTCTTTCGAGATCATACCTTTGAGAAAGGTATACACAGAGAAATCTAAGATAGTGTAATACATCTATGAATTTCTACCTATGCTAGGGTAATAGAGCATGCTTTGGTGGTTGATAGTTTCCTATATGAGTAGACGTAGATAGTTGGTGATGGCATTGGACACATAGAAAAAAAGGATTTTATAGAAGATAGCTGAAAAAAACATAGGGACCTAGATGTACGAGACATTTTATAAGGCAATCATAGGATAGAGGTTCTATAGTTTAGGGATCACATGTTATATATACTTATCCTAGAGATAAGAAGTTCTAATCTTATGATGTTTGGGTAAATATTATAGGATATTTCCCAACCCTACATGAAATTGATAGAGAGGTAGTGGATGAGATACCTAGGTGGAGGCTGTGGAAGGAACATGCCGGTCTTCAGAGTAGAAATCATGGAAGAGGAGCTAGGACATAAGATGGAGGTGGCATATGTTTTGACCTGTTACCACCACCACCCCCAGGTGGTTCCCACCCAACACAGGGAACTAGTGGCCATGGGTGAGGGTAGTTTCAAGAAGCCAAGGATTATAACCTAGAGGATCCATGGATGATATGAGGTATGATATATGTCTTATATACTTTATCTGTGGTTCTGATAGACACAGGTGAAATCCACTCCTTTATTTTCACTTATCTAGTTTGAGAATTAGAGATTTTGATTGAGCCCTTAGATCGAACCTTACACTTAGAGACTCATAATTGAGGCAAATTAGTGATTAAATACTTCTGTCGATGGTGTGACTTAACTATTGAAGGCGAGAGTTTCTTTTAGGATCTATTTGTAGCAGTAATGAGGCCATATGATTTTATCTTAGGTATGAACTGGTTATCTATAGTTCATTCCTAGATAGACTATTTATGGTGGTGAATTCTATGTGTTCATAGTGATGGGATGAGGTTTTACTTTTTGGGTGAAAAGGAAACCTTGTAGGAGTAATATGGGATCATTCATAGGATGGTGAAACTGATTACATACTGGTTGGCTAGAATAAATCTTAGTGTAGTGGATACTATGGGCTTTCGGTTTCCTACAGTGGTTGTGGTGTACGAGGATGTTTTTCCTGAGGATGTTCCAGGATTAACTTCCCACTGAGAGATAGAATTAAAAATTTATCTAAACCCTAGGAAGGCCTTGATATCTATGGTAGCATATCGGATGGCTTCTGTAGAGCTTTGCGAGCTGAGGGTGTAGTTGGATGACTTGTAGAGAAATGGATTTGTCAGACCCAGTGTTTCGCCCTGGGTAGCCCCTGTGTTGTTGTACAAGAAGGTGGATGGGATCTTGAGGTTGTGTGTATATTACTATCTCCTAAACCTGGTGAATATAAAGAATAAGTATCCACTACTAAGGATCGATGAACTCTTTGATCAGTTGAGAGGGGCACAATGGTTCTCAAAGATTGACCTCAGATCAGGGTATCACCATCTATGAGTACGGGATAAGGATATACAAAAAAACTTTTATATTTTGTTATGATCACTATGAGTACTTGGTTATTCCATTTGACATGAATAACTCCCCAACAATGTTCATGGGACTCATGAATTTTATATTTTTACCTTTTTTACACCAGTTTTTGATAGTCTTTATCGATGATATACTAGTGTACTCAGCATCCGATGAGGAGCACGTGAGAAACTTGAGGATGATCTTGGACAAAATATGAGAGAACAAGATTTATGGGAATCTCTAGAAGTTCCAGTTATGGATTTGGGAGGTCCAATTCTTGGGAAATTTTATCTTAGTAAATAGTGTAGCAGTATACCCAATGATGGTCGAGGCAGTGTTAGCTTGAGAGCCACTCAAAATCATGATGGAGGTGTGAAACTTCCATGGGTTGGTATGATAATATCAGAGATTCATACATGATTTCTCCAATATATAAGCTACCTTGATATCTTTAACCCAAAAGGGAATCCTTTTGTGTGGATAGAGAGGTGCAAATAGGATTTTTGGGAGTTGAGGTAGAAATTGACGATCGATCCCTTATTGATATTTCTGGAGGAGGGTGTCAAATATACAATTTTATGTGATGCATTAGGGGCTGATATTGGTTGTGTTATGATATATAGGTTGTTGGTGATTTCTTATGGTTTATGTTAGTTGATACCACATGAGTAGAACTACGTGAACCACGATCTTGAGCTATCAGTATTAGTATTCGCACTAAAGGTGCGGATACACTACCTCATGGGTGGGAGATTTACTTTTTATCTTGACCAAAAGAGCCTCAAGTATATCTTCTCTTAGAAGGATCTTAACATGATAAAAAGTAAATGGATAGAGTTCCTCTAGGATTATGAATTTGAGATTCTTTATACTCCTGAGAAGGGGAACGTGGTAGAAGATGATCTTAGTAGAAGATATTGTTCGCAACTATTGAGTGAAGAGTTAGAGAAATTGGCCTCATTAAAGTTATCTGTAGTGGATAGAGATGGTGTAACTTACCTCATATTGATGGTTGTTACATGAACACTTCTATAATGAGTTAGGTATTCTTATCATGGAGATACTGACTATGAGACTCTATGTATTCAAATATCAACTAAATGTGCTTCTAATGGATTTTATGAAGGTGGGGAACATAATATCCTTTTCATAGGATGCATGATGGTACCCATGACATTGCGAGAGGAGGTTCTAAGAGAGTTTCATACATATCATTTGGTGGTACATCAAGGTGTGCTGAAGATATAATCAAACCTCCAATTCCAGTTTTGATGGATAGGGATGAATAAGGGATTTTCATAGTTTGTCTCTTGACACCTTACTTTCTAGAAAGTGAAGGCAGAGCACTAGGTTCCAGTGGGTTTAGCTCAACCCCTTGAGGTTCCATTGTGGAAGTGGGATGAGATATCTATGGACTTTAGGATAGGTCTTCCATGGACGTTTATAGGTCATGATTCCATCTAGGTAATTGTAGACCATCTCTCCAAGTCATCCCACTTCCTAGCTACCTGAGAGCATAGTTTAGTAGACATCTTAATAAACCTTTTTGTGTAAGAGATAGTCCGGCTCCATGGAGTTCCCTTTAAAATCAGTTTTGAACATGATTCTCGCTTTACATATTAGTTATAATGGATTTTAGGAATACTTTTGGAATCAATTGAATTTGAGCATGACTTTTCACCCCCAGACTAATGGCCAGACTGGGCAAACCATTCAAGTCCTGGAGGAAATGCTATGGTATATCATGTTAGACTTTGTCCATAGTTAGAGGGATCACCTACACTAGTTGGAGTTTGTGTACAATAATAGCTACCATTCCACCATTGGTATTTCATTATTTGGGGCCTTATATGGGTGAACATGTAGGTCACCACTATGCTTGACCGACCCAGGAGTGTCAGCAATTATCATCCCAGAGTTGGCGTGAGCCATGAAATAGAAGGTGCAGATCATACAGAAGTGGATGAGGACTACACAGAGTTGTGATAAGTCATATGTGGATCAATGAAAAAGTCCTTTTGAGTTCAAGGAGGGATACCTTGTCTTCCTAAGGGTCTCACCTCAACGTGGGTTGTAGAGATTGGGCCGATACGAAAAGATATATTTGATATTCATTGGACCTTTCTATATACTACATAGTTTCAGTGAGGAGGCATACAACTTGGCTTTACCCCCGTATTTAGATAGGGTACATGACATCTTCCACGTGTCACAGCTCAAGAGGTACATGAATGACCCATTTCATGTTATCGAATGGGGTCATATGGAAATCAAGGATGGAGATAATTTTATAGATTACCAGGTAGAGATTGAGGATCAATATGATAAGATCCTTTATGGGTAAGAAATACCTTTATTGTATTCCGGGTAGTAGTAGGGGAATCTTTAGGACAATACCTAAGAATGGGAGACCCAGATATGTGCCCATTTCCCACATATATTTGTGTAATCCTTTGTTTTTCTTTTCAAGATGTAAACACCTAAGGTAATGAGAATGAAACCTCTCTATTTTTTCAATTTAAAGTCTCCAAATATATCTAGTAATATTTTTGAGATTAGGCACTAAGACGAAGTGTGATTCCAAGACCCTATGATCCCAGAATTGATATTTGAAATATATTAAATATATTAATTTCAAATTCATGTAGTTTTATTAAAAAATTAGAATACATCACAAATGGGGAATCAGATCAGAAATCTGATGCCACCGTTGAGTTCAGAGCATGATTTTTACCCTATGTGCGACATAATCTTTGTTAAACTTAGGAATTTGTGGAAAAATTATCACGGGTGTAAAATGAATGAATTAATGAATTTATTTATTTTATTTAAGTGACAAGGTGACCTAATATTCCTCTATTTAAACATTATTATGAATATTTCTCAAGGTTAGCCACATAACCATGAGAATTGAGAGAGAGCATTGGATGGATCCTTGTCAAATGACAACGACATAACGAGGATCATTTACACCAATAAAAATTGAGGAACTCACCAAAAACTATGCCTCATATTCATTATTAATTAGAGATAGATCCAAATATAGGCAGTACATTTGTTTTATGTGGATTTATCCATGTTTAATTTTTTCCTATGTTGAACGTTAATTAATTGACTAACGAATTGATTCGCGATTCAAGCATATTGCAGATATGAGTTAGATTTATCCAGAATTGGGGATTTATAAGGTTGATTATTTATATCTCTTAATCCTTCATTTTAACAGAAATGAATTGAGACCAACATGAATTTTTTTTGAGGTCCATTCCTCTTGTTTGTGTTTTTTGAATTTCTTCCCCAATTCTTTGAAAGTTCATCAAGGGAAATTTATTAGGCCATAGTTCGATGAGTACCCAATATTTAATTGTTTCATGACTATTTTTTGGTGAAACAAATCAATACCATAGATACAGATGTGATTGAGGATATGATTTTAGGGCATTATGATGATGAATGATCGATCTATTTGGATTTTGGGATACCTGTTGTAGGTTTTTGGAATACATAAGTGGTATGGCATGATAGAAGTGTCTCTCGATCATGTTTAATGTATAGAATTTGGTGAGCAAGAGAAGACAAGGCTTGGTCACTTAGATCCACCATCTTCAACAAGATTGGCAGTGGAAATCATGGGAAAAAATAGTGGAGAATATGACCGTGTGAATATCTGTGGGTTTTAGAAAGTACCACATTACATAGAATGTAATTTAGAGATACAAATCATGTGGGGACCTTGATACAACACTAGGGTTTCCACAGAGTTAAAAAGTATCACATGGCATGTGACACATGTCATGCAATGTGTGGCCTAACCTGGAGACTTTGTGGGTGATTTTAGAGCACATGACTAGAAACAAATATAGGAACATGGCTAGACTAGTTATACATGGACACAAACATGGGAACTAGCTGTTATAAACAAGTGGACTTGGTGCTGAGTAGAAATGATATGTACTTGTAGTACACGTCATGTAATTCTTCAAAGATGGTTTAAATACATTATTCCCTTCATCATGGAAAAGTTTTGTTATAGTGTGTTCTCTTGATCCTTTAACTAAGGGTTTCTTATGGAATCATATCCTATGTATAGGATAGTGATCCCCTATGAGGAACTTGAATCTCAGATAGAGTTTTTGGAATCCCTTTATGAGGCCTGAAGTGTGATCATTCATCATCATCATCTTTTTACCTAGGCGGGGTTCTTGAAATCACTATGACCAACACTACACGGGTGTTGATCCCTTACTTAGTAGGTTAACCATGATTGAGTTGTTGGTATACACCATGGCCTTAAGTATGATCCCTATCTCAATATGGATATCTTCATACTTATAGAACATACTTCTTATGGAGAGAACCAAAAGGAATGACACCTTGGATGGAATCCATTAGTGCTCTCTGGTTCATGGAGTGTGTTCTCCTGGGTGAGTGTTATATAGAACCTTTGAGCAGAAATCCTAGACTGAAAATTACAATTATGACCTTACCTTGAGACTGTGTGTCTATTATGATAATATATGGATATTCTTGTTATGTATGTTGTTGAAATATACCTATTATGAGCTGAATGTTATTCTTTATTCTTTATGTGTACTGATTTCGAGGTGTCCTACTGGGTATTGTTATACTCACCCCTGCACAGGATTTTCTTGCACGTGTCATATCTTATGAAGATGACCGACCATTCGATGGGTTTCTCGGTGGACCAGGGGAATACATAGCTTATATTTGGTCTAGATAGACCATGGTTCATACCCAGAATCACATTTGACTTTACTCCCCTCTTTCTATCATGTTGGAATTCTTTATAGTTTTTGGTGGGCTTGTATTTGGCCCTTATCACTTTATAGTATTTTTTATACACTGCTTGTGGGATTTAGATGTGTTAATACATTTGATGTCAGTTTTATTTTACTTTTCAGTATTGTGTGGGTTTAGAGATGTGTGTGTGAGTACATGTATCCTAGGCTAAGACCTCCCATGTGAGTGTTATACCTACTCGGTGTTGGTCGCCATCCCTTGGACTATTGGAGGTGGGCTTGGGGTAGTCACACTCGATTTATCACTAGCCTGATAGGCCCTGGTGATTTGTGTCATGAAAATTTAGTTCTTAATTTTCATTTAATTTTATTTTTAGTGAATGAGAGTGATGTGTACGAGTGCGGAAATCATACACCATGACATGAGTTTTTAACTCATCCCTATTCTTTACCAAATCATCATTCCTTACCTTATCTTGGGTAAAATCTTTATATGATGGAGTTTAGGATTCTCATGGGATGAAATTAAATTGAATGGATCTAGGTCTTGTAAGGTATTAAATTCTTGATCGAGGTGTTTATTTACCTTGGCTATTGAAGGAGGTTAGATTTTGTGTGTTGAAGAGATCTCCTAGGAATTTTAAATTTCAACCCAAGGATATGGTCGAAATTTATGTATGATGGGATGAGTTTTCAAATTGAATTTAAATATCAATAAATGAATAATGAAGGAACCTGAGAAACCAACCCTAGGACCAACACCTTCCTTTCTAACCTACATCCATTCTATTTTTCATATGCATTTTAGCGTTTAATTTTATTTTATCATCCATCCATAATTTTCATAAAATAATAAAAAAACTTAAAAAAATATAAAAAGTAAATTATGAATAGTGTTTGACCAGATGTAAATCTTCTAAATTTAGACAACCCTGATCAACCACTATGCTTCACTAGGAAACAAATTATAGCTTTTACACTACACTACAACAAACATGTCAGTAATCTTGATCATTTTGAACTAGTTTCATAATAATGGTGTTGTTACTATTTCTTCTCCAAAATTTCATAATTCAATGGTCATTATAGTTTATATAATGTATTAATTATAGCGATTTATGAAGTTTATATTTTCTTTCATGAGTACTTTATTCTTTATCCTAGAAGATGAAATTGACAACAAACATTTTTAGTGATTTTCAACCTATGAAGGCTGTTTTCTTAATTAACTAAATATTGATGTATCATTTAAAATCCAAAAAAACATTATTTATATATTTATATCATATTATAGATATAAATAATTTCTCACATTCATCCATGATATAAATTCATATTATTGTTCAAGTATGTGGTTAAACTAACCCAAAAATGAGCCTACCATAATTAATGGATGATTATGAGATGGTTTAGTTGTAATATCATTTTAACATTAGCATAATTATCTTATTTAGTGTTTAATATTTTGATATATAATAGTTGTAAATAAGTATAAATAGAAGATAATTTATATTCATTACTTATAAACAAACGATAATTTTCCTCTTAGTTCACTTGTTTTAAATGATTAAATTAATGATAATCTTTTGTTGATCATATCATTAATATTTTATGAAATTTTTAATATTAGAAATGTAATGATATCATAAAAATAATATTTATCCTTTGATCCCATCATAATTACCAACCATGTAAGGTGGTAAAGAAATGAAAAATGGAAATCAATTGTTCCATGGAGGTAGTAGTCCACATGTACGCATGGTTGATGGTTTAATTTTACATAGAATGGGGGAAATGTGTACCATAGTTTATTTTTTAAAAATTATGAAAATTATATAAATATAATATTTATTTATTTAATTTCCCTTCTGGACCATCCTTCTATGGTGGTGAAGGAAAATGAAATATGTCACATCGTGGAGGCAATAGTCTTCACAACCCAGAATTTATGGTTTCATTTTTCTTAATAGAAAAGAAAAAAGGTGATAAATTATTATTCCCATAGAATAATAAAATTAAGTATATAACTAATAATTATTTCATTAAATAGGTATTTTAAAATTTTAATTATAAAAAATAGAAAATAAATAAGTTATGTAAAAATAATCACTCACATTGAACACTTTGAGATTTCCTTGGAATATCCCTTAGAAATGGATAACAGAGGATAATATCTAGTGAATAAAATATAAAAATAGCGGAAGAGTATTATAGGATAAGGAAAATCTTTTGGGTTTCCAGAGGAAATCTAATTTTTAGGAGTTCCTTGAATGGGTGGTGAGAGGCCTCTTTTTTAAGTGGTGTGAATGACATTTTTGTAAATATTTCAACTTTATATGAAGTGATCATATGTTAAACATGTCAAGTGGATCCAAAATTGGGAAATAATGAAGTAGGGTAAGATATAAGGTTGATAAACACATCCTATAATCATCCCTAAAAATGTTTTAAACATGTTTTTAAGTCTTTTATCCTTAAATTCTTTACTTTTACAATTTTAGATATTACCATGGTAACTAGTTTTTACCTAGCTAATTTATCCATTATGCCTGAAAATAAAGTGGACCTGATTAGATAATTTATACCCAATGATTATAAATTTTAAATCTATTTAATTTGATTCAATTTATAAAATTTATAAAAATTAATTTTAAAATACTAATATGTAATGTATTAAAAACAATTTTTTTTTGAGAAAATACTAGTTATGTTCTAAAATATCAAGTATAGGTTTTTAATTAAAATATAATATTTTAAAATATATAATTTTACTTATAAAACATATATTTTATAAAGAATTTTTTTTCATAAGTTTCAGGTTCTGCTTATATCCAAGTGATGTCATAAAATCCACTGTATTTTCAAAAATAGTATTTTGCGCTATTCACCTAAAAATTAAAGATTCTAGAAAAATAAAAAAATTAACCATAATCTATTTTAGAAATTAAAAACTAAAGAATTAATTTATTTTTATTAAATTATAATTATAAAATTTATATATTTAATTTTTTAAATAAAAATACAAAATAGGAAAAAAACTGTTTTTATTAAAAAATGATTTCTTAAACTTCAGCTGTATTTAATCTTATTTCATATAAATTTATAAATAATTGAATATTGAAATAGTAGTTTTAAAAATATAAATATCACCCATTATAATAAAAATTTATATGTTATCAATTTAATTTATTAGGTTAATATACTATACTCTTTTTTAAAGAGGTTCTTCAAAAGTAACCCTTTTTAAAATATTAATCAATTAGAATTATAATATATAATTATTTTAATTGATTATTATTATTTTAAATACTAATGATTATATTATTCATGTATTTTTAATATGTCATGGTTAGTTTTAGTTAGGGTATTATGTTAGTTTAGTATTACATGTGACATAAGCTATTGAAGATAATATTAATTTAAAAGGATCCAAAATATCGGGTCGTTATATTCTACTGCATAAATAAATTGCATCCTCAAAATTTTAATTATTACCCATCAATGAAAGTAGGATATGGATTTATTCACATATTAATTATTCTAGATATAAATTTCAATGTGACATGTACCTTTTTATCTTAAGCTCGATCAACATACTTATCTTTCTTCTGACCACATTGATTGTTTATACCTTAATCATATATTCTATAAAGTATACCTTTCCTAAAACCATTTTAATCTCCAAGAAAATAGACTATAAAGAAATCATATATTCCTCAAAAAATTAACTCTATCATTAATCCTAAAATATATTAACCACTAGTTCATAACTTTACACCCTATTCAGTATATATAATAATCCCAAAAGTGAGATAAACTTCACCAAAAATATAATATATCACTTTTTTTATTAAATTAGTAATAAATTAAAATTCTATAAATACTATCTAACCCACTTTTATAAAAATAATACAACCATTTATTACCTCAATATCAAACATATATTAAACAAAAGAGTTATCCATACCTCAATCATGTGTTCCTCAATAGCTTTCCCCAAAAAATATAATCTTGTGATAAAATCAATTTTAAAGGATATTGATTCCATTTATTATATGTTTCATAAACTTTAAATTACAATTAATGATGAAAAATCCTTATAGGGTTCACATAACCATCATAAATTTTAGAATATAACATAATTCTATCGATAAATATCACTTACTAATAAAAATATTTATGATTATTGAGAATTAATTTATATTATGGAATCAACCTCATTACCCTAGGAAAGGATAGTAAACTCACCTTTTCTCTAATAATATTAATATAATAAGATTATAAACCATTTAATCTTGAACCCTTATTAAAACATAGTGGTTTTTGGATACATATATTTTTCAACTTCATCCTCATGATCTAGTTTCAACCAAACACTAAAAGAAAAATGGTTAGGATAATATCCAAAAGAATTAGTGTATATTAATATGAAATCTTAATTCTAAGTTTTATTCTCCCACAAAACCTTCCTTCCATTTCAATTTTTCATACTTGGTTACTCCTATAACTCTCTTGGATCTACCTATGTTACATTAAGTCATGTTCAATCTTAATTCTTAACCCAATACCTTAAATTAATTGGGAGATAAATCCTTCATAATGGTTCATAAATATAATGTGATTGAGAAAATAATAACCCTAGAGAGTTTCAAACCTAGTGTATAGTTAGGTCTCTTTTTCATGAACTAGGTGAAGATTGAGTTAATACTCAATACACACTTTTTAGGGTTATTACCCCTAGGTAATTTTTTTCCAAAGACTTACATCCACATTTAGTAACTAAAAGTGGATATAATTTTTAGGAAAAATCCATACTCAAAAACATGATAAAATTTCTAGATTCTATCCTATACTTAGAATTATATCTTAGAGTTATCTCTTAGGTTTTTAATAAAGTTATTTTATCCCAATACAGAAATAAAAAGAGCATATTTACATTAACATTAAATCATAAAATATACCAAATGGTTATCTATACCTTTAAAATTATGACCAAACTTAACTTGACAACCATTACATTATCCTAGACTAACATCCTAATCTACAAAGTTATCTAAACCTTGATCTGATACTAGCTATGATACCCTAGGCTTAATCACCAGATAATTACATTATATAAAGTAAATATTTCATTACAATATATTCCCAATACCTTTTTCGGTTTATATTTTTAGATAATTATGAAAAAAGAATAAACTAATAAAAATCATGTATTTTAAACTAATAGAAATTTTACCAATATATAAACAACTGATTAAATCCATAAAAAGTATTAAACATCTCCCACAAATTTTTCTTATAATACAACCTTTGGTACTCATCTTATGTATTACTTTTCTTCATAACCTGGGAAAATGGAAACATAAGAAAGAGGTAATCTCATATTCTCAGTAAGGGTAAGCATAAACAATAACATTAAAAGATCATAAGTGAGAATAAAATGAGAATATTGGTATAATAAAGATACATAAGAAAATAATACTCAATAAATATTAGGTTATAAATCCTAGAATAAATCTCTACATGAAATATGACATGAATCAAAAGAGTGAGTCAATAAACATGATCCATGAGATCATAACGTAGTAATGAGAATAATCTTAAAATTGTGAAACATATTTCAAACATGGCACATACATTAATATAGGTAACATAAATTTAATGAACCACACCATTAGTGACCATGATTACGAGAAACTAAAATATAATCATGAATTCATATCTCATGGGATATAAACTCTTAACTAATGATTTGGAGGAAAATATAGGACCCCACCCATCATGATCCATACTTACATGTACCATAAAAAATCAAACTTTCATAAAATCATGAAGAACCCATGGAAAGAAAATGGGTTTCATATCCTTATCAAATGTAACATATAAGGAAAGAAATCAAAATTCCTTTAATAATCAAAACATGATAAACCCATGGAAAATAAAAGGGTATCCAATGATATAAAGTAACTTTTTAGGTAAATACAATTGAATAAAGATAATAAAGAATATGGTATTTACATCATATAAATAAAGGGTATACGACTAAGATAATAATTTCCCTAATAAATATATGAATGGAATCTAAGTAAATACCCTTCAATCAAAGGAATGAATATAGAGTGTTCAAAAAATCAATGGCATTGGAAGGAAAGTTACGCCTATTAACAGTGGATGGTTAAGAAAGAAAAGGGTAGTGATGGATCATATATTTGATTGAAAATAAAATTAAATAATCCATATAAATAAATAAGGTGGATGATTTCAAAAGAAAATATCCCTAGTGTAACAAAGGAAACTCATAATGGTGTTTAAATAGATGAAAAAAACCATTGTAAATGAATGATTATAACGATATCACCCAATAAGGGATCAAGAGTAGAATTGTTTTATGCTGCAATTTCAATCCCCCAAATTATAAATATAAATATTTATAAGAGAATAAATCATGTAACATAAATTCAATGAGTGTAAATACATTTGAATATGTAAAGTAAAATAGAGGTTAAAACTTAAAATATATTTTAGAAAATATTTTTAACATTGACATAAAATGAAAACTTACTTGTCACTTTAAAAAGTAAAATTTGAAAAGGGAAAGTGAAATATTTTGTAAAATTTTACTTTTAAAAATATAATCTCCAATAATATATCCAATAAAATTACATAAAATTTTCTATATAAAAAGTGGAACCAAAGATAAAACACTTGATATTTAAAGTAAAAGAACCTTTTTAATACTTTTAAAATACCTTTGTTGAAAAACAACATTGTAAAAAGAGTGATAAAACTGTATTTTTTATTAAAAATTAATTTTACTAAATAGGATTATAAAATAAAAAATAATATAATATTAAGGTGGGAGAATATAATCATGGAAGAATAAGTTTCATGATAAAACTTTATAACTCAACAAAAGGTGATTTGAGTTATCAATATCCCTTACGGGTAACATGCTCCATGAATCATGAAATATTTGAAAAGGGTTTTATGTGGTAAAAAAGAAAACAATGATATAACACCACATATTAAAATCAAATTTAATAATGATACCAACTTATAAGTTCAATATAATGATCATAACTTAAGGAACAAAAATTGAGTTACAAAAAACTCTTATGACTAGTGTAACACTTGAGTCACAAGACATTTGAAGAGAATAACATGATTTAGATTAGTATATCTATATAATTATAGGGAAATAATTTATATAAAATTTATGGTATATTAAATCAATATAACACCATACAAAATAAACATGGTTCATAACATGTAACATGTCTTAATTAATTATAATCGAGACCAAGAAAACTCTTATGGATTGAGTAACACTTTAATCAAAACCCATTGAAAGAATGGTCTTGAAATTATACTTAAAAATACCATTATTAAAATATAATTAATTATATTATATCCCAAATAGGTAGTATATACACCACATAAATTAAATTATATGGATAATACAAAACATATCTCAAAAGGGTAATTTTAGATGAAAACTCTTATCTCGTTTTCCCGCAAAGTCTAATGAAATATAAGTTCCTATATAATAAAAATAAATATCTTAATAACCTATTTAAGAATTTTTTTCATATATATAACATTTTATAAACTTACTTTATAATTATTCTCTATATTTATATTAGTTAGCTATTACATATTTCTGATGTCGGGTGTGGGTAATCTTGATCGTTTTGAATCAGTATCGTAATAGTGACATGTTTATTCATTATTTTCCAAAATTTAATAATTATAAGTTCATTATAGTTACTATTATGGATTAAATATAATTATTTATGAATTTTATATTTATTTTCATGATTACTTTAGTCTTTATCCTAGAATACGAAACCGACAACCAACATTTTTAAGTGATTTTCAACCTACGAAGGTTGTTTTCTAAATTAATGATTTAAATATTGATGTATCATTTACAAAACCCTAAAAAATAATATTTAAATATTTATATTATATTATAATATTAAATAATTTCTTGTAGCCATTCATGATAGAAATTCATAGTATTGTTCATGTAGATGGTTAAACCGACTCAAACATGAACCTACCATGATTAATGGATGATTATGAGATGATTTAATTGTAATATCATTATACCCAAAGAATAATGATATTATTTAGTGTTTAATATCATGGTATATCATAATTTTAAATAATAATAAGAAGAATATAATTTATATAAATTCATTACTTAGAAATAAGTGATCACTTTCCTCTTAGTTCTCTCATTTTAAAAGATTGAATTAACGATAATCATTTGTTGATCATATCATTAATAAGTTATAAAATTTATAATATAAAACCTTAATTATAATATATAAATAATATTTATACTTTAATCCCATACTCACGATCATCCGTGTAAGGTGTAAAAGGAACAAAAAATGAAAATCAATCGTTCTATAGAGGCGGTCATCCACATATACACATGATTGACGATTTTATTTTCCATAGAAAAAAAGAAATGAGTAATATGGTTTATTATTTTATAACCATAAAATTATATAAAGTAATTATTTCTTAAATACTCCTTTTATACCATCCTTGTAAGATGGTGAGAAAAATGAAACATGTTGCGTTGTGGAGGCGGTAGTCCACACAACCCACAAATTACAATTTCATTTTTCTTAATAGAAAAGGGAAAATGTGATAAATGATTACTATCATTTCATAATAATACTCAATATAAAACCAATAATTATTTATTTAATTAGGTATTTTAAAATTATAATTGGAAAATAATAAATAGAAAATAAAGAAGTTAAGTAAAAATAATTACTCACGTTGAGCACTTTGAGATTTCCTTGGAAGTCTCCTTTAAAATAGATGGTATGAGATAATACCGTGTAAAAATAAGCTAAATATAGTGAAATATTATTCTATAATAAGGAAAAATTTTAGGGTTTTAGGATGAAACCTAATTTTTAGGAGTTCCTTGAAGGGGTGGTTAGATTCCCCTTTTATAAGTAGTGAGGATGACATTTTTTTAATATTTCAACTTTATATAAAAGGAGCACATGTTAAACATGTAAAGTGGATCCAAAATTGGGAAATAAGGGATTGGGGAAGATATAAGGTTGATAAAAACCTCATAAAATTATTACCAAACATATTTTAAACATGTTTTAGGTCTTTTAATATTATATTCTTTACTTTTACCATTTTTTCTTTTACCGTGGTAACTAGTTTTTACATAGGTAATTTATCCGTTATACCCAAAAATAAAGTGGAACTTATCATATAATTTTGCCCCATTGATTATAAGTTTAAAATATATTTCATTTTATTTATTTTATAAAATTTCTAAAAATTAATTTCAAAATACTAATGTATAATTTATTAAAAATAATTTTTGAGAAAATATTACTCATATTCTAAAATATAAAATATAGGTTTGCAATTAAAATATAATATTTTAAAATATATAATGTTAATTATAAAACATATATTTTATCTAGAAAAAATGTTTCATAATTTTTAGTTTATTATTATATCTAAATAATGTCATAAAATCCATATTATTTAAAAAAATGTTTTTTATACTATTCACTTAAAAATAAATTATTTTAGAAAAATACCAAAAATTAACCCTAAGATAATTTTGAAATTATAAATTCAAAAATTAATTTATTTTTTTATCAAATTAAAATTATAAAATTTATATATCTAATTATTTAAATAAAAATACAAAATATGAAGATTTTTTTTTATTAAAAATGACTTCCTAAACTTTAGGTGTCTTTAATCTTATTTTATATAAACTTATAAGTAATAGAAAATTGAAATAGTAGTTTTAAAAATCTAAATATTACCTATTATAATAATATTTTATATGTGATCATTATTAAGGCAATATACTATACCTTTTTTAAGTGGGTCTTTTAAAGAAATCCTTTTTAAAATATTAATCAAAGAGAATAATAATATATAATTATTTTATTTGATTATTATTATTTTATATACCAATTATTATTATATTATTATTTTTTAATATGTTTTGGTTAGTCAGGTGTTGAATTAGTTTTGTGTTTCATGTGACACAATCTATTAAAGAAAATATTAATTTTAAAGATCCAAAATCTCAGGTCATTTCAACTAAGATGGAAAAGTGGTTCCCAGTTTTGGAGGAAGAATGTGAAACTAAAAAAAGGCTGTATCATGCATCAAAATGTGGTTACTCATAAGAACCCTCTTGGAAAGAAAGAAAACAATAATTAAGTAATAATAAAGAAGTTTCTCTAGTTTTGAGAAATGAAGAAGATCATGTAAGGAAGAATCCACCTAGAAAATAACATTTTGAGATAACACTCATGATCATTGAGGAAGATACATTATTTTTTTGTTAAAAAAACCACTTTAATTCAATAGATGAATACTAATGGAAGCTTCCTCAAATAGATAAGATATCTGAATGATAGATCCACTAAAATTTCAATACAATAAGATACTTGAAAAAATATAATATATTCAATAATTATAGAAAATATCAAGCAAAGAAAATAAAAGAGTTCACTCATACAATAAGAAATTTTTGTAAGTATTTTAACATAAATAATATCCATTAGAAAATGGATGAATAATACAACTAAAAAATATATTCAAGATGAATTTAAACCTAAAGAATTTATGACATTCCTTTCCTTAAATTTGAAAAAGGAAAAAAAGGTGGAAGATGAAAGGTTGGTCCAATTTTACTTGCCCCATTCCTCATCTTGAGGAAATCCAAGGTACCCCTCTCCCCATATGATTAAAATGTTTCTTTCTTTTTTTAAATAGGTGCATAAAATTTGAGGAGACACGATCCATGGGGTAAGTGTGCACAACAGAAAAAGTGGATATGAAAAAAAATCTATTATAGGTGGATATTACATGAAATAAGAGGTGTTTAAAGTGATTCAGGTCATGATTACAATCAAGATTTAAGGTGAAGGAGGTGGGGAATTTAAAATTCAAAAAAATGAATGGAAAAGGGATATAATAGTGGAAAAATGAGTTAGAGACTTCGTGAACAAGTAGTGGTATATTTATAAATTTCGTATTTTATAGTCAGTATCAGAAACTATTTTAATTTGTATCAGATCATTAAATATGTGGTATTTAGAAAAGGAGTTAGTGGAATTAGTCCACAAAAATAAATGGACAAAATTGTTGATAAATAAACCACATAAAGGAATTATCATGTTTATCTATTTGTTTTTTATAACATTAAATGGTACTAAAAGCTACTATTAAAAATGTATTATTCTTAACAAGTTGTTTCCCCAAACCGAGGATGTATTATTGGTGTCAAGAGATAATGTATCAAGGAAAGTTGATGTTAAATTTTTAAAGGAAACTAATATTTATCTATGAATGAATAATCTTGTAAAGTTTTGGAGTACAATTAGAATCAATTGATGCTAAAATCAGTATGTCTTACAATATTGAATTTTAAAGTTTATAGATTAATAGTTTTTAGGAATATGTCTGATATTAAAGGTTTTTTTGTGAAAATGAAAAGGCAAAGCTATTATGGTTTTATTGGTATTCATGAGTGATGTGGATAACTTTGTAGAGGTTAAATGTTTTCCTACATTGAGCTCTGGATTATTCAGCTTAGAGTATTTGTTGACAACCCAAATTCTAAGTTGGATTCTCACTAAATTATTTTCTTAATTTTTTTCGTCCATTAAGAAGGTTGGTTTAAAAATATCATTTTGTAATTGTACATCCCAATCAAAAGTTTTTATTAATTTGCATCAGTTGGTAAAAATATAATTTTCTTAGTCAACTAGTTGGTGGAGACAAAAGATGAAGGAGTTCTTAAAGGGGTAGTGGAATCTCATGAGGTACCCATTTTATATCTATAAATAGGGAGATAAAAATATGGTGTAAGGTATTTATTTCCAAATGGGGAGTTCAAGATAAAAGAAAACCCTCTAGTATTCATAGGATGTTGGAGAAGTGATCGTCCAATAAATATGGATATTTCTTCATATAGAACTCAAACATTAAGGGGGATAGAAGTTGAAGTTTGGTGAAGTTAACCCTTTTTATTTCATTTAAAAAGTTATATGAAGAAGGGTTTATATTAATATTTTCAACAAAATACAAAGGGGTAGATTTTTGGAACTTGTAATAGTTTTTGTTCTATTTTTTGACAATATATGATATTGTTGGAACCCTATAAGTGACAATAAGTTTGGGATATGGCAATGTGTTGAAGGAATAAGTGATTCTTGGAGAACTATTGAAAAATTTAGTATTTTTGAATAATGTATTTTTCTTGTTATTGTTGATGCATTTATTTACAAAGGACAATGATGATGTGTATAGAAATCTTGGAAAAGAAGAGATTCACACAAGAGCACCTGTGGTGGAGTATGGAAAAACAAATTTGTGAAGAAAAACTTCAACACAACTTATACTATGTCATGTTTATTCTTCCCAAGATATTTTGAATTTATAAATGGGTGTGATGAAGTTTTTGTGGGTGTTTTTATTATCATTTTAACCAAAACAATCATCCATGTGATCGGTGAAGAGGAACATACTGTAGAAATAGTTGTATTACATCCAGAAAACTTGTGTAAGGGTAATAATAATATCATATAAAGTTTAGTTAGGAATTTAACACATAAAAATATAATAACCTGAATATGGATCATGTGAAACTAAAATGGCTAGTGGTTTGTCACCATTTCATAGTGGATAAAGGTTTCAGGCTTAATGAAAGCACATGTTTGGGCATGCCTAACTCAGTTTTTTTAGAATCAATGATTATTACGAGTTGTACATAATTTATAATGTCATGAAAAATGAAATAAATTAAAGGACTAATTTTTGAAATAATTCCATAACCAACACATAGGATCATCACATAATGATTTATAATTAATTCAAGTAGTTAAAGAATTACCTTATGATGAATTCTTTCTACATTATTGAATATGAAAACGTATCAACATCATATCATCACAGAATAACAAGAATCAATTGTATATTTCTCCTAGTGGTCATCTATAAATTCACCAAGAACCTTTGAGCAATGTTGTAGGAATATCTGAGTGATATTGTGGAAGATCCAAATTCTAGAGCCATATGTCTATAAGCACTATGATAATCTCTTAAAAGAAGGGCTATCCTTATTCTATCTAGAAGTGAAAGGGGTGGTGGAGGAGGATCACTCTCTATTCTTGAGAGCATTGTTAGAGAGAATCCCTTTAGGGATAAAAAGGATTCTCTAGTTTTTGTTTTGAACAAAACAAAATGGCTATTCCCTCAGTTAAAAATAATATAATTGGGTTTAAATAGTGATAGGGTTAGAAAATATTAATTTCACATGAACCCTAATTATTTACTTAATCTTCATGGAACCCCATGTATATAATAATAATAATAATATTGTTATTTCTTAACATGATCAAAACCAAAAAATAAATGAAATATTATTTCTTGAAAAAATCATTTAAAATTTATTCAAGTAATATTTAATATATATTATTTCTCACTGGAACTTAAAACTTGGTCCTCCATTCCTCCAATATATTTATCTAGCCTTTAATAATGACTATTTATTTAATAAATAAATATAACTACATTATTATCCAATGAATAAATAAATATTATATTCACTAAATAGTAACTAAATACTTATTAAATATTATGCTCATAAATATTCTCTCCGATAACTAGTAACTTAATATATACGATCAATATAACATGAATAATTATTAAACCACAAACAATAATAATATTTATTCAACATTTTAAATAATAAGAAATATTTAATTTTTTTCTAAGGTTCTGGATAAAATTAACGTGTGACCCTCTAGGCCCCTTTATCAATGGAACTGGGTGGATCCGCACAAATTCCATGGTTAGAATCTAAAAAAATTCCAAGAAACCCATATATAATGAATTTAATGTCACAATGATATAGAACCTCATACAAAAACTTATCCAATATAATCCCTTTATCATGATATCTCATATCTAGAATGTTGCATGATGGTGTCATTAACCTATGTGATTGCTATATATTTCTATGAATTTCTAAAAATGAACTTGCATTTGATTACCATGGACATTGATTTAATTAGTAAATTCCATTCCCATAAAATGTCATGAGATATCAGCTTCCAATAAATCATTTCTCGTATTATCCATTAATGTAATATTATTTGTGGCGCACCTAACATATCCTACTTCTCCATGGGCATATGTCACCATCATTTTTATCAATAAATAAAATAACGTGACTCATAATATCAATTAATTATAATATTAAAGTCAAAGTACTATTATACATGTACACATATAAGAACATCCAATGACACATATAAAAGTGGATTTACTATTGGTGGGCCATGTTCTCATAATCTCATGTACTGAAAATTACCAAGGGAATACATCGTGAGAAAGTGCCTCAATGTCTGACGAGTCTTCACCCTAATATCCTATATCATTTTTGTATTGTTAAATGGTATCATACAACTATAAAACATATATATTTTAATAATACTATCATGGAACTTCTTGGTTCTCATCATAATGGGAAATTTATATAACCTTTCAGCGAGACAACTACTCTTAGGATATTATCACATACTATGTCATATAGAAGAACAATCATGATGTGATAAGATATTTATTAATATTAAAAATAATGAATACATTTAATCATAAATTACATAGAAGTTACTTCTAGGGAACCAACTCTAATAGACTCCCACTTGTACTAGATCCAAATGCTAACAACCTTAAACCCACTAGCCCTCACATGATACTAATGATTCTACTGATATAATACTTTTGTCAAGGGGTCGACCAGATTTTATTATGTGGAAACTTTACTCACTATAACCTCACCCCTCTGAGAAAAATCCTTCAAGAGGTGATACTTTCAGAGTATATTCTTTATCCGTTGGTGTGACCTTGGATCCTTTGCGGGAGATATTACTGTAGTATTATCATAATATATTGTGATAAGGTATTCAATTTTAGGTAACCCATCAAGATATTGAACAAAGTTATATATACAAATAGATTATTTGGTTGCATCAGAAGCTAATATATACTCAAAATTCACTGTAGAATTAGTGAAAATCAGCTACTTTGAACTCTTACAGCTCACAGACCCTCCTTTGATACTAAATACATATCTTTACTACAAATTTAGATTATTTTGATCTATCTAAAAGCTTGTATCTATGTAACCCCATAGGTCTAGCTCCTCATATCCTCCATAAACCTTGAACATATCATTTTTTATTCTCAAATACTTAAGGATAGCCTTAATAGTAGACCAATTTTGTTCACCTGGATCATCTTGATATCTTCCTAACATGATCAAGGTATAGGAAACATCAATCCTATTATATATCATAATATACATGATTAATCCTACCACATATGTGTATGATATCTTACTAATTATCTATCTCTCCCATTGTGTCTGAGGATACATTTTCTATGAGAGATGCATACTATGTGACACTAGAACCAATCCCCCATTGGATTGTTTTATACAAAATCTATTTAGTATTTGGTCAATGTATATACCTTAATTTAGTCTAAGAAGCCTCTTGGATCTATCTGAAAGGATCTTGATCCCCAGAATGTAGGATACTTCACTCAAGTCCTTTATGGAGAAGCATTTTTTTAACCAATCATTAAAAAAATTTAATACTTCTATATCATTTCCAATAAGTAATATGTCATCAAAATATAAAACTAGGATAATAACTACCCTCACACTAAACTGCTTTTAAGAATAAGTATTTTATTCGTTCTTCATGAAACCTAATTCTTTTATAGCTTTATCTAATCGAATGTTCCATGACTTAGATTCTTCCTTCAATCCATAAATAAATCATTGCAAATTGTATATATTTTTGGAATTTCTTGGGGTCACAAACCCTTATGTATGTGTTATATAGGAATATTTCTGAAAATTTCCATTAAGGAAAACTATTTTTCCATTCATCTTTTAAATTTCATATTCATGGTAAGATGCTATAGCAAGTAGAATTCTAATGGATTTAAACATGGAAACTAGAGAAAAGGTTTCATATTAGTCAATTCCTTAAGGTTTCTTAAACCCTTTAACCACTAGTTGTGATTTTTAGGTATTTAATTTACCTCCCACGTCTAGTTTTCTCTTGAATAACTATTTACACCCAATAGGATTTACATCAACTAGAGGATCGAACAGAGACCAAACTTGGTTATGATAAATGGAATCCATCATAGAATTCATGGATTCTTTCCATCTTATAACTTCTGATATCACTACTAATTATTTGTAGGATATTGTTTCATTATTGTCAATTAATAATGATTCACCATCTTCAGGGACCAGAAAATCATATCTTTTTTGTTCTATTACCTCTCTAGTTCTCCTACGTAATACTTATATTCCAGGAATAAATTCTTCCATGGGGACCTATGGAATATTTTTCTATTCCAAATATTGTGTATCTCGAGCATTAAATTCCTCAAATTCAATCTTTCTCCCACTATTCTTCTTGAGGATGTGTCCCCTCTTAAGAAATATAGTCTATCATGCTATAGATACTTTATTGTCTTAGGTGTTATATAGATAATATCCACTTGTTTCCTTGGGATACCCTATTGAGATACACTATGTGCCTCAGGATGCTATATTGTTTCTTGATATGGCCTTAAAAAACACCTCAAAACCCCATACATAAGTGTGTGATAACACATATTTCTTTCCATAAATTAATTCATACATAATTATATTTGTCGCTTTAATTGTCATTTGATTTAGAATATATGCTGTATCATATAATGCATATCTCCAAAAGGATAATGAAAGATCTACATGAATCACCATCAAAATCACCATGTCAAGAAAGGTATTATTCCTCATTTCACTAACACTATTCTAATATGGTGTATAAGGTGGAGTGATATGAGATCTAATCCAAAAATCCCATAGAATGTCAATAAAATCATGGTTAAGATATTCACAACCTCGATTTGGCCAAAGATTCTTTATCTTTTTACCAAGTTGATTCCCTATTTCTTTCTTGAATTATTTGAATTTATCAAATGACTTATAAATATACCTCATCAAATTGACATAGACAAATCTAATCAATTCATCAATATATGTGATGAAGTAAGAATATCCACCTCTAGATTGTATTGGAAAAGGTCTACACACATCAGTGTGTATCTATCCTAGAAGTTCTGTGGCCCTTTCATCCTATCCAATGAATGGTGGTTTGATCATTTTTCATTGTAAATACGCATGACATATTTCAAGTAGTCTTAGCTCAAAAGTTTTAAATAACCATCTTGATAGAGCTTTGTCAGACGTTTCTTGTTTACCTAACCAAATGATGATGCCACAATTGCGTGTTATATGAGTCACGTGAACTTGGTTAATTATAAATTCTTTATAATTTGTTATTATAATCCAATACATAAAGACCATTATTTAGTTTCTCCATACCATAAAAAATGTTGTCTTTATAAAATAAGTATTCCTAATTTCAAAATTTTAAAATAAATCCATCAGTTTCAAGGAAAGAAACAAAAATTAGGTTCTGAGAAACACTAGTAAAAAAATAAAAATTCTTTAAAACCAAAATCATTCATGTTGGAAATGTAAGGTTTTAGTGTCTTGTAGCCAAAGTAGCAAGTTTTGCTCCATTGGATTCTTTAAGATCCACCTCTCATTTGAAAAGATTTAAAAATATAATTGGATCCTGTATTTGGATATTAATTTCAGCACAAAAATATATATATAATACCCAATGTGTAGATATAAAAATATTACACTAAATAAAAAACACACCTTTATATTCCCTTACTTCTATATGCAATTCTTCTTCTAGTGGACCAACTTTCCATATTAAAAACATACTACATATTTTTTCCTTCTCCTACCTTTAAATCTTATTCTTCTTAGAAGGATGGTGCTTGGGAGCCTTATAATTGGAAAGATTCTTGGTCCCCTTTAGCTTGTTATTCCTTTTCTTGTTCACCACAAGTACCTTGGGGTTTTCACACCCCATATCCTTATCAAATTTGAGAATGATAGTAAGAAGTTATATAAGTTTATTCTAACTATTGATCATGTTGTAAATTAAAATAAAACTAGAGAATGATATACGTAGTGAATATTGTGTGATATATATGCACATATAATCAGGGAATTTAATTCTCAAGATGTCTAAGTTCTCTATGTATCTAATCAACTTGACTACATGAGGCCCAATTTGTGTTATCTCTCTAAGATTTCTTGTGAAAAATAAATTAGAGATCTGATATCTCTTTTATCTCACTTTCTATTGATATATATCATGAAGTTTATATATGATTTTATATGCATCCATATCCTCATATTACTTTATAAGGTTATTGGACATGGGAAACAACATGAAATACTAGATATTTTTTGGAATAATTCAAATGTTTCATAAAGAGAGAAAATTCTTCCTCACCTGCCTCTTGGAAACATTCTTCAGGAATATGGGTTTCTAGTAAATATAATTTTCTTTCATGGAATAGAATAACATGAAATCACATTTTCCATTTGTGGAAATTAGTGTCAGTGAGAAGGTTATCCTTCCAAATTATGGGTCATAGTGATATAGTTGAAGTCATGTGGGTTTCTTATTTTTATAATTAAGAAGAGAAAATTTTAATACTTTATTGTATTAAAATTAGTTAATAAAAATTTATTTATCTCGCACCACTTTATCAAAAAAATACCCATCACCATTAGCTTTATATTATCACATTTCAAGGATATTCTAGTGGTAATGATCCATATTCCCCTTCTCATAACCCATATGAAGGTCTATCAATCTATTCGAAGGTACTTTGGTAGATGTAACTTGAAAAATGAATTAAATTATATCTCCTTGATCTATTGAGTGGAATATATAATCTTGAAAACTTGAATAAGGGTTTCCTTCAATATTTTCTCACTATTTATACTAAGTCTCACATAAGTGATCAACCCTTAATACAAAATAGGTTAAGTTGACCCAAAACTCAAGATAGAAATTCCCTAATAATTTGAATCACTCTAATAGATGTTGATCAAGAACTTTGAACTATGTTTTGATTCCTACCCAAGCAGTGTAAGGATATACCAACTTAATATATATAATTAATGGATTTTAATCTTTATGTTTAAAATTTACATTTTATTGCTATTATATGCTTGTTAATATCAATTGGATTTATTTAAGTGATTAATCATGTCTTAAATAAATTTTATACACAATCCAATTTATTTTATTTCTATCTTTCATGATATTTAATTCATTAATTTATGAGATTATGATAGACCATCCATAATTAAATTAACCAGGCAACTTGATACAAATAAAATCATAATAGGTGATATGATCATATATATTTTCTAATGGTTATATTATATAGATAATGATAAAATAACCATCTAATTAGAGGAAAAATAATTTGAACCATGGGTTGGTTTATGTTGCAACATTCCACCCATCCCCCCATGTATCTCTTGGATTGGTTTTTTCCTTAGATCCAAACTTGAACTACATCCACTGACCTTGGAGCTCCATCCATTACATTATCTTTTACTCACATGAATATGAGGGGAACCAAAGGATTAGTTTAGTAGTTTTATATAAAATGAAAGCATGGTCATGCAAGACCTTACACAATACGGGGAGGGATAATAGATAGGTCATCAATTCAATTTAATAAAAATAATAAATTAAAAGGAAATAAATCACATACAAAGTTCTACTCTATACTCATGATCATCCATATACATGATTTTTTTTGCATTTAATAAACTAACATTCATTCCAAATCATTATTATTATTTAAGATTAATTACACTCAAATAAATTTGTTATCTTATTTAATTATCCAATTATTTTATATTAATTATCATCCAAACTTTATTGAGATTCCCATCCATCATTAATTTAAATAAATTAAACAATTTATTTAAAATTGACCAAGTAAAAAACATGTAACTTGGAGGCAACATGATGAGTAATCATTTGGAAAACCCAAAATATATAATATTCATTTATTATTTTTTATTACCACTTAAATTTAGTGCATTAACTATAGGATTTGGGACAAGAGATTAACATCCCCGCTGCTTGTCTATAGGGCACTGAAACATGGATATTGAGGCTAGGCCATAATGAATTTTCTTGTGGCATGGCCAGTGAGGATGCACCATAATACCTCTACCCTGAGTACCAAATTTTTCAAGGATAGGTTTTGGTCATAGAATAAAAGTCCTATTAATCCTCCCCCACATCACAAGGCCTTTTTAGAGTGTAGTGGGCAGTGATCCCTATTGAAAGGAAAATTATGTAGGAGAAATCCAAAAGTGTACAATATTGTGGTAGAGGGGTGTTCCCAAAAGGGAACCTACACTATTTACTCACAAAGAATGTAGCATACACATATTATCACAAGATTTCATGGTGTGTAATTTCAAATAAATAACACATGAATACATTTTATTTATGTATTTTGTTATTTTTAATGTGTATAGATTAATATTTGTATTTTGAATTATACATAAAATTTATTTCACAATATTACATAGAAATAATTAGAAATTAAATATATATAAAACCCATCACATGGAATGTATGACTCAAATAAATGACACATAGAACACGTGTCGATAAGGTTTAAGAAGTATAATAAAATAATTTTAAATTCTATGTAATCAGGTAATATATATGGCTTGTACTATCTATCTACACATTAGGTTTAATTCTTCATCATCAATCTATTGAATAGACTTAGGGACTAGGAATGTTGACCTATCATGGTAATTAATAGAGTAAATGATTTGTATATGGGATACACGTCATGTGGTCTCTGAGTTAAATGGTTACTAGTCACACATACCCTATAATAAACACATGGATCATCTTTGACCAATGGAATACATATCATGTATGCAAGTTACACACCATGTATTTTGGATAACCACACATTATGATGAACATGTTAACATGCGATGTGTATTAATTACACGTAACATGACATAAATTCATGATGTTTCAAATTAATTCATGAGTCATCTTGGTGTATTAAACATTGGTACATGGTGTGTACCTACGAGATACTGGCCATATATTCTTGTGTTATCCATCTATAATTTTTGGGACCTTCAGACGAGTTCTTCAAAAATGTTCTTCATTCATAATTAATCTGTTTTAGATTATATTTCTAAGAACAAAGAGGGAAAAGAGAATATATCATGAATTATTTCTAAAGAAATATTAAATTTTAATTGAAAACTAATGATAAATGCGTAAATCGAACAAAAATATTTAAATAATTATAAATTATCATGTGACCCCTTTAATACCACTTGAGGGTTTTAGACACAATGGAAGAGCATGTTTGGGTATTCCTAACTTAGACTTTATCGTAATCAGTGATTATTCTAAGATATAATGACATAGAACATTGTAACCAATAAAATTAATTGATGGGTTAATTAAATAATTAATATCAAAACCAAAGTACAAGATCATCACATAATGATTTATAATTAATTTAAGTAGTTAAATAATTACCTTGTGATGAATTCATTCCTTATTAATTAATTTGAGAATGTATCTATTTCATATCATCATTATGTCATAAGAATCAAGTGTATAATCCCTCTATTGGTGATCTAATGTGAACCGTAAACCTTTGAGTACTGTCATAGGAATATCTGAGTGATAGAATAAAAGATCCTAATGCTAACACTATTTATCCTTGCTCTCCAAGATATTCACTTCAATGAAGGACTCTCCTTGTTCTCTCAAGAATAGATAGGGGTGATGGAGGAGGATTAAACTCTTCTTGAGAGTGTTATTAGAGAGAATATATCTAGATATTGAGAGGATTCTATGGATTCCATTATTCACAATAAAACAGAATGTCTAGTCCCTCAGTTGGAAATAATATAATTGGGTTTAAATAATGCTAGAGTTAGAAAATAATAACTGCATATGCACCCTTATTAATTCCTCAATCCTCATTAAAACCCATTTCTTTTATAATATTAATAATAATAATAGTAATAATAGTAATAATATTATTTATAATACTATTATTTCTTTAACTTCACTAAAAAATTAAAAAATTATATATTATTTATTGAATAATTTGTTTAAAGTTTATTCAAATAATATTTAGTATATATTATTTCCCACTAGACCTTAAAAATAAGTTCTCCATTCCTATACTATATTTATTAGGTCTTAAATAATGACTATTTGTTTAATAAATAAATACCACTGCATTATTATCCAATAAATAAAAAATATTATATTCAATAAAAAGAAAATAAATATTTATTAAATATTATGATCACAAATTTCCTCTCGAATAATAAGTGATTGAATATATGCAATCAATATGAAATGAATAATTATTAAACCATGTACAAGAATAATAGTTATTAAAAATGATAAATAATAAAAAGAATTTAATTTTTAACTACAGCTTTGGATACACATAGTGTGTGACCCTCTAGGCCTCTTTCTCAATGGCATTAGGTAGAGCTACCCAAAGTCCACGGTTAGTGTCTAACAACTTGCCAAGAAACCCATAGAGAAAGAAGTTAATGTATCAATAGTATAAAAACACATATAATTTTTTACTATGTAATATAATCCCTTTATCATGATATATTATATCAAGAAGGTTACATGCTGGCATGATCAACCTATATGCTTATTATATATTTCTTTGGTTTTTTAGAAATGAACATTACTTTGATCACTATGGATATGGGTTCAATTATTATATTATACTACCAAAAAAGTTCATGAGATATAAACTTTTGTTTAATAATATAAGTGATAAATCCTTTCACTCATTATTCAATGATTCAATATTATTCATGGCACACCCAATGTACCCTACTTCACTCTAAACATGTATCGTCACAGTTTTCATCAATACATCAAATAAAGCGACTCATAATATTCATTAATAACAATATTTAAGTCTAAGGACTATTATACACATCCTTATACAGGAGCATCCGATGAAACATGTAAATATGGATTTCCTACTAGAGGGTCGTGTTCTCATAATCCTCTACGCTGGAAATTACCTAGGAAATACACCATGAGAAAGTGTCTCAAAGTCCTACGAGTCTCCATCAATGATAAACTATATCATTTGTGTCCTATAACATGATATCATCCAACTATAGAAAGTATATATTTTAATAATACTATCATGAAACTTCTAAGTTATCATTATAGTGGCGATGTACTATGATCTTTATATGTGATAGATAATCTTAGGAAATTATCACATATTATGTCACATATAAGAACAAGTATGATGTGATAAGATGTTTATTAATATTTAAAAAAAATGAATACATGTAATCATAAAGTATGTATAAGTTTGTTACGAGGATCCAAATACAACAATGGATAACATTTTCATGCTGGAAGACTACCTATGTAAAGGTAAGGTGTGTTACTGCATTAAAGGTAAATCATGTCATGTGAGGGTAATTTGAAGTCAAAATAGCTAGTGATTTTTCATATTTCTAAAACACATGTAGCTTTGATTTAAAGATTTACCTATTCAAATAATGTAAATACACTATGGGTGTAAAGGTGACCATGGTTAAAGGAATTAATTTTGTAGATGATTTATATGTTTCTAAGTTAGAAGTAGAAACAAACATTGGATGTGGTGCTGAGCATATCGAAGCGGTTTTTTATAATATATTCACTATTAAACTTCATAGTGTCAAAGATTAGGGAATTTTAGTGGTATTTGTGTTCAAATTTTTCTATTTTACAATTTTTTACTTATTTGGTTCCTCAATAACTAATTGGTGGTTATGGTTGAAGCATTAACAATCCAAATAGGGTTCTTGGGTAATGATTTTTTGAAAGAAAATCAAATGGATAAATATAAAGATAAATCATTTGGAAGTTACATTGATATTTAAACTTAAAATTTTAAATTCAAATGGAAATCATAATAAAAATAATACCTATTGTACAATACAAAGACGAGAAGAGAAAAAAATGCATATATGATTCTTTAAAGAAGTGGGATTAAAGTCGTGGGGCTATAAAGAATTAAAAGAAGGTTTTTCACTCAATGAATTATTTTCCAAAGTATAATGAGGAAGAATCACTGTTGTGTAGTGAAGAAGATAATTTCATAACTATCTAAGAAAGAAGAAGGAGATTCTATAACATGCCATAGAAAGAAGATGATGTTGTACATGAAGAAGTTAGAAACTTTATTATGAAGTGTAGCAAGTGGAGTTTAAATGAACCCATCCTATATTTGGTTAATATATAAAAAATAAGGTGATACTGTTGTTTTACTATGATCCAACTTGTACTCCTTTCTAGAGTAGTGAGCAACAAAGTGGAATTGTGAGGGAAGTGATCTTTGAGAGATAGTGTATTTACCTTAAACCTTTTTAAGGGAAATTGATCCCAGAAATAAGTGACTGAGCCCAAACATTTAGTTATTCTAGTGCATAGGAACATTTCCATGCATGTACCTTGGATTATCCTATAGTGGTGAACCACGTAAAAATTCTTTTGTCTTGTAAATTCTTGTTTATACTTTTTCAAGACACATATTGGGATAATAAACCTTAAATATTTGGTTAAGGGATCTTCAAGTGAAGTGGTAATTAGATCAACACTGAAAAGAAGAACAAAATAGTATGATCCTTCATAGTAAGAGGTCAAAATCAAAATTGGGAAATGAGGGGTAAGGGAAAAATGTTGAAATTTGAATAAGTTCAATACCCTGATTTACCCCCCACTCAGAGTATTTCTCACCTAAGCCCCTTGAGGGACCTATAATGTATCATTGGATATTCCTATCAGTGTGTGTGTATAATCATCCTTAGAATATAATATTATTATTAATATATATCATGACACATACACTTAGATATATTTTCATAAACTACGATGACATATGTTCATAATGTAGTTGGGTATATTGAAGACATCACAATTAATATGTTTTTAATGAATAATTTGAGGAAGGATTTGTCACTTACATATTTATAGGAGTTGATATCTCATCCTCTTGATTTAAATGTAACTATTACATTAAATTTCGTGGACATGGTGTATTGATGATTTCATTTTAGTTAGTCAAAGAATGACATATCGAGCATATATATTGATGAAATAGGTGTGTAATCTATTTGACAAGATACCGAGAAAAATGTAATATATTACACAGTGATCATTAATATGCGATTATTTTCACTATGTCATAAATTATTCCATTGTGGATGCCTTGATCCATTTCTAGACAACAATCTTGAACTTTTGTTAAGCCCACCAAATGCCACTGAGGAAGAGGCCTAAAGGATCACACACAATGTGTAATTATTCTGCAGATTGAGAATTAATATTTATTTATGTTTAATAATTTGAATTATTATTATTAATAAGACTATGAATAAAATATTATTTACATTTAACAATTGGAATGAATATTATTCTCCTAGTCAAGAAGTAATATTTATCCAGGATTTATTGATAAAAAATAATAAGTAAATATTAATTTTCAAGGAAATTTTTTAATTACATGGATATATAAAATTTATTTATATATTTTTATTTGAAAGGTAATAAATAATTATTTTTTATTTAAATAAATTATTTTGTTATAAGAATAATAAATAAAAATTTATTTACAAGACTGTGAATAGTATATCTATTTATTTATTGAATGAATAATATTTATTTTAATATTTATTTGAGAATTCAATATATGATGAGGAGTATGAAAGAACCAATTTTTAGGTCCAAGGATATATATTTATTTACCATAATATAAAATAATATTTATCATTACATGAGTTTTCACACATTATGTGATAAAATAATAATAATATTATTTTACATGACATGAGGTTCTTCTTGGGTTCAATATATTATTAAGAGTCTATGTGCAATTAATAAATATTTAATACTTACACTGAGTCTATAAATAGACTTCTATGACATTTTTGATGAGGTTAATCATTGTGCACAACACTCCTTTCCTAGAAAATTCCCATTCAACAAACAATTTCTATAGTGTTTTCTCTCAAAATTGAGAGAACTTCCTCCTCCTATATTTCTTTCAATACTAAGAATAAAAAGTGATATTCTTTGAATATTAAAGGAATGTAAAGAAATTTAAGTGAACAAAATAAGATGATCAATCAGTCTTGCTAGAACCCAGTGTTTCATTGTTGTTGTTCAAAGATCAAAAGAACACATATAGATCATCTCTAGATGGGATATGATTTGAGTCCTCATGAAATAATGACAATACAATAAATTTGGTTCAAATGGTCAACACCATCAATGAAGAAAGAAGTCAATAATAAGGTTATATTTTTTTTTCTATTTTAAATTAATTATAAATATGAAAATATCCTCTTGGTTATAATACCCTTTTGAAATTTCATTACAAAATTTTTATTATTCATGTCATTACACATCATGAACATTGTGAATTATCCATTAAATCCAACAAAAGTTGAGTTGTCTATAGACCCAATAGGCACTTCTATTGCATCAACAACTAATTAGCCACTAAATGAGGATAATATTAATTGGTAATATATATAATATTCATGTTATTTATTATTCATAAACACAATTTTAGTTCATTTTACACTTTGAACATAATTTCACATTATGATTATAATACCTTCTTAAAATGCACTATTATGTGGTACATTTTTGAACATCATTTAAAGTACCCAATGATTCATCTGATTTTAAGGAATCTAATTATAAATATTTTAATTTGATATTTTTGGAAATTTATCTACACTTAAATAAGAACATGTTTTATTCAGGGATCAATGGATAATTCATGGAGGATGATGGAGATATTTGGCAATGAAAGGAAGCAATTCCGGAGAAGGAGGATTGGACACCAGACCACTGATGAGACTTTGGGGCCCAACATAGAGGCCCAATTAATCCCAAATTTCATGAGATTCTAGAAGACATGTATAGGAACAAATCAATCTTCATAAGAAAATGCTAATTCGGCCTCCATGGTGTCCATTTAGGCGTCCCAAGTTAGAGATAAAATTCTAGGCCAGATTCTGCGGCCCAGAAAAATAGCCCACTAATATGATCATATCTCAGAATACACAACTCCATATGAGCCCAAATTTTACAGGTGGCTAGAAGACATCAGGAAATCAATTTTCTTCTACTATGGACCACTCTGATTCGGACATCTAGAAGGACTTACAAGCGCGTCTATTTGGTTAAGGAAATCTGGATGCCACCTCGGGTCAAGGGTGGAAAAATCAACTCACCCTTACTTTCCACCCACCTATGGCCAACCACAATTAATTGAGGAGACTTGGACGGTTGGAGGATCGACCCAAGCGATCAAAAATTCCTATTTAAGGTAGTGGTGTTGGAGGATTAAAAAATCTTTGGATGTTTTGTTCAATTGTAATGTTATGCTGCAATTTTGTTGTCTCAAATTTGTCTTTCACATGTAAGTTGTTCAATTCACTTTAGTTTCTTAATAAAAGTTATTCTTATACTCTTATTCTATTGTTATTAATATCAATTTGATACCATTGGATCAAGGTGTGAATTTATTCACACCAAACCTTGTGAAATTATTCACACAATGGTGGAGTGATCATTTTTTGTTGTTGTTTTCTTTACTTCTCCATTTCCTCCCTCATGAGTCTACTTTCCGCTTCCATTGAAACCATGGGATCAATGGAGGGATAACCCACTTATAGGTTGATACAAGGGAGTAGAAAGGGTCTGGATTGGATGTTATTTATCACCTCATTAATGTATAATCACTTCTTTAATTGAGATTTTTATTTGATGATTTTTAAACTCCATCCTCCTTGTTGAATTTAAGGCCACACGTTTCAAGTGCTAATACGAACCTTTACCTTGAAGTGCTCAAAACTTTGATCCTTCAAGTGTATAGGTGATTAGTATTAAAGGGTGTAGGAATTAAACTAGTAAGTGATGATGTTGTTTTATCTCCTTAAATGAACCCATCACAAATATAAGAAATTGAAATCATTGAAAAGGAAATACGTCCAATCCACCCCAAGCGATAACCGAGGATCAACTCATTATTTTAAATTGAATTCACTTAAATATGATAGGTATCCTTTAAACACATCTAAAATCAATCCAAAGTTGGCCAATAAATATCCAAAATCAGTCCATAGAATGTACGTGTCCATAGGTTACTTCATAGGTCTCCGAGGATTCGATAACCCAAGCTAAACTACAAGGACCGTTCTACCTTCATCTCTTGGGTAAATTTGAGAGAGAATCAAATTTTGGCACCGTTGCCAGGGACCTAAGTAAGTTATATTAGACATTATAATCCTTTTTTTCATCCCTCTTATCTGTTCTCACCCCCTCACTCCTATGGAAATCAATTTTGAACAAGTCCAAACATGGGAAACCTATCCCTACTTTGATCACCCAACCCCATGTGTGATGTACAATGACCATCCTAATTTTTACATGTGGGATCATCAAAAACCTAATGAACCACATTGTTTTTACCCCTATGATACACAAAACATCCCAAAAATATAATGAGTTTCAATCCCCACAAATCCAATCTGAACACCCTCCTGTGCAATTCCAACAACTTAATTATCCACCTAGAATAGACCATTCGGATCAACCCCTTATCCATACTAATCCACATCCATTACTTGAAAAATTGTGTCAACAAATGGAGATAATTAATTTTGAGGTTTCATCATTGAGGTTAGAACTACAAATCATTAAAAATTGTGAGGAACCCATCCCTACACAAACTGTCCCTTCCATAACCTTATGTGAAGTGTCTAGTTTCCCACAAACCTCTCATGAATTTACTGAAGAGAAAACCTTTGGATTTGGGATAGATAAAGAGGATCAAGGAATTGTTGATGGGTGTTTAAATCAAGAGGAAAATGATTTTTTGTATTCACAAGAGGGAAATTTGACATCATGGATTGAGTCTCATGAATATAACTCCATTGATGATTTTTCAAAATCACAAATCACTGAACCATTAAGAGAAATCACAAAATTTGAATCCATACCCATTCCTGAAATTGATCTTTCCAATTTGGTGTTTGAATCTTCTATTCAAAAGGAACCAATTCTATTGAGCAATTTTGAAAATGAAACTGAGTTCAATTCAAAGTCCCAACCTATGTTTGAATGTTTTAGCCTACCTGAACTTGAACAAAAGGACTTTCCATCCACCCTAAAGTTTCCATTCATTGGGGATAGCAAAAAACTTCCAATTTTCACAATTTCTTATCTTGAAACCAATAAAGAGGTAATGATTCTTAATGTCTTTGGAAATACTAAAAAAGAAACTGGATCAACCATTTATGATATTCCTTGGATTTTTCCACTCATTATAGAACATAGGTTTGTACATGACAAAAATTATAAACAAATAATCAATCTCAATCTAGTGGACATGGAGAAATATGGGTTCCTTAAAATGTTGAAAATTGGTATTGGGTAAGTTAGGGGGTCCATGTCGGGCTAACGACGTTAAACAAAGCCCTGCATGGGAGGCAACTCATGGTTTTCAAGTTTCCAATAATTTCATTGTTTTGATCAACTTTATATTTTAAATAGGATTAATGAGACATTTTGATATTTCGAAATAAAAAAATAAACTGTTGACCTATTCTTCTATTTTGAGTATGGATGGGTACTAAAGGGGAGCACCATATTCATCCATGTCACATGGTGTGATCCTCGAGTAATACCTTACCCATAAATTTAAAAAGAAGACAATGTATCATAAGTTCATTTTATTTTTATGTGTTTGTAGGTTAAAATAAACATACAAACAAAAAAGAAATAAAAACATAACAATAATAAAAAAACATGGGCACGCCGTAGGTCGTGGGGAAAACCCCGTCACAACCGGTGAAGCCGCGGGGATTCGAACCCGGGACCGAAGGGAGACAGGGGTGCGCGCTTACCACTGACCTACGACCTTTTGTGCTTCCTTATTCTATAATTTTTATATATATACTTATATTTTACTTTCTTTATTATATAAATATATATATATATATATATATACTGTTTTGTTTTGTTTGTTTGTCTTCCTTTTTCTACTAGGGAACTCTGAAAGCGACATGGATATCAAAGGACTAAATTGGAGCGACAAGAATTTCAACTTCAACCACCAGGTGACTTCATTCCATGATCCTCATTTTCAATTTCCTTTTTGAACTTTCATTCTCTACCTCTACCCCCTTCTAAATTTTCTTTTATTTAAACACTGGGGAAAGTTTTGTTTTAAGTTGGGGGGGGGGAGATAAAATAATTTTTTTTTCTTTTGTTAAAAAAATTAATGATTTGAAAAAAAATTGTGTAAATGGAAGAAAAATTCCTTTAACTTTGAACATGGTAATACACATTGCACACTTTGAAACTGAATATCAAATAATTTAGCATGCCCTGATTCTGATTTTAATCCTTGTATAATTTCACAAGCATAGATTTTGGAAAGTGTGGCTGTCCAATGTGATATTTTATTGTTTATATTTTCATCCAAATTAAAAAAGATCACAATGCACGTCCTTTGGATAGTGGGGAATTATTTTGAGTTCATGGGGTTCCCTAAATAAATATCATAGGTTTGGTGATTATTTTAGTTTAATATGAGTATTCAAAAAAAAAAAATTAAAAAAAAATTGCGCGTAGAGAAATGAAATGACCTAATGCTTGGCTTTTGGCACTTGGGGATCGTGACTCCATAGTTGTCTGGCCCAATGTTAGTAATTTTATCTCTATTTTTGGTAATTTGAATTTGTTTTTGACTGAGTTAACTCAAGATGATGCCCGAGTATGTGGGATTCACTTGGTGCCCTAAGGTCTTTGAGCCTGGGAGTCATCGGCAAAGTCTCGCTACAGGGGTTGACTCTTTTGAGTGCAATTTCAATTACCATGGAAAAATTGAAAAAACAAAAAGAAAACAAAAAAAAAAACAAAAAAAAATAATACAAAAAAAATTTGAATACTCATCTTAATATTGAAATGTGATTCCACTTAGCGCTTCCGTAATTTTCCCCTTGAATAAAGATGAACCCCCATGTCTATTGTGATGCACAACACATCCTCATACTTAATTGATATTGGATGAAATATGGAAATGAATTTGAACAAAGGAATGAGCTTGGGATTAAGATCTGCTTATGAAAATATCTTGTATTAAAATATTTTGATGGGTTTAATGATTTTTTGGTATAAGTTTTTTTGGTTATCATTGTGTATTAAAATGTTTTTGGAAAAGGGAATTCGAATTTCATATTGTTGAGATATATTTTGCTCGGGACTAGAAAAAATCAAGTTGGGGGGTGTGATTAGCCACTAAATGAGGATAATATTAATTGGTAATATATATAATATTCATGTTATTTATTATTCATAAACACAATTTTAGTACATTTTACACTTTGAACATCATTTCACATTATGATTGTAATACCTTCTTAAAATTCACTATTATGTGGTACATTTTTGAACATCATTTAAAGTACCCAATGATTCATCTGATTGTAAGGAATATAATTATACATATTTTAATTTGATATTTTTGGAAATTTATCTACACTTAAATATGAACATTTTTGATTCAGGGATCAATGGAGAATTCATAGAGGATGATGGAGATATTTGGCAATGAAAGGAAGCAATTCTGGAGAAGGCATATTGGACTCCAGCACACTGATGAGACTGTGGGGCCCAACATACAGGCCCAATTAATCCCAAATTTTGTGAGATTCTAGAAGACATGTATAGAAACAAATAAATCTTAAGGAGACAATTCTAATTCGGCCTCCATGGTGTCCATTTAGGCGGTCCAAGTTAGAGATAAAATTCAAGGCCAGATTCTACGGCCCAAAAAAACATCCCACTAATATGATCATATCTTGGAATACACAACTCTATATGAGCCCAAATTTACAGGCGGCCAGAAGAAATTAGGAGCTCTGTTTTCTTATTCTATGTAACACTCTGATTCGGCCATCTAGAAGGTCTTCCAAGTGCGTCTATTCGGTGAAGGAAATCTGGCTGCCACCTCGGGTCAAGGGTGGAAAAATCAACTCACCCTTACTTTCCACCCACCTATGGCCTACCACAATTAATTGAGGAGACTTGGACTGTTGGAGGCTCGACCCAAGGGCTCAAAAATTCCTATTTAATGCAGTGGTGTTGGAGGATTGAAAAATCTTTGGATGCTTTGTTCAATTGTAATGTTATGTTGTAATTTTGTTGTCTCAAATTTGTCTTTCACATGTAAGTTGTTCAATTCACTTTAGTTTCTTAATAAAAGTTCTTCTTCTACTCTTATTCTGATGTTATTCATATAACTTTGATACCATTGGATCAAGGTGTGAATTTATTCACACCAAACCTTGTGAAATTATTCACACAACGGTGGAGTGATCATTTTATTTTTGTTGTTTTCTTTACTTCTCCATTTCCTCCCTCATGAGTCTACTTTCCGCTTCCATTGAAACCATGGGATCAATGGAGGGCTAAACCACTTATGGGTTGATCCAAGGGAGTAGTAAGGGGCTGGATTGGATGTTATTTATCACCTCATTAATGTATAATCACTTCTTTAATTGAGATTTTTATTTAATGATTTTTAAACTCCATCGTCCTTGTTGAATTTAAGGCCACATGTTTCAAGTGCTAATACGAACCTTTACCTTGAAGTGCTCAAAACTTTGATCCTTCAAGTGTATAGGTGATTAGTATTAAAGGGTGTAGGAATTAAACCATTAAGTGATGATGTTGTTTTATCTCCTTAAATGAACCCATCTCAAATATAAGAAATTTAAATCATTGAAAAGGAAATACATCCAATCCACCCCGAGCGATAACATAGTATCAACTCATTCTTTTAAATTGAATTACTTAAATCTATTAGTTATCCTTTAAACACATCTAAAATCAACCCAAATTTGTCCACTTAATAGCCAAAATCAGTCCATAGAATGTACGTGTCCATAGGTTACTTCTTAGGTCTCTGAGGATTCGATAACCCAAGCTAAACTACAAGGATCGTTCTACCTTCATCTCTTGGGTAAATTTGAGAGAGAATCAACAACCAATAAGTGGTATCAAAGAATACACATTTAAATTTATAATTATTTTTAGATTGTTATCATTTACATGTTTAAAAGTTAGTTTTTATTTCTAGAAATTAATTCTTAGTGTAATTTTAGATATCTCTTATTTTATTCTTCATTTCACACTCAACTAACCCAAAAATAGTTAAAAATAAATGAAGAATATCCAAAGAACTATCCAGAGGTGGCACACATTTTGTAGGGTTATGCGACATGTAACACTACAATATAATGTGTAACCCAACATGATGTGGTGATCTTGTGGTGTAAAAACACAAATTAATTAATTAAATTACACATAGTATAATTTATTTTCACATAGTGTAATTAATACAACCATGATTTAATAAATTTACATACAGTGTAATTAGTTCAAATGTCTTGTAACTAATTCACATATAGTGTAATTAATTCATATGTAGTGTAATTAGTTCATATTATGGGTAATTAATTCAAACATGGGGTAATTAATACACACATGATGTGATTAATACACACACAATGTAATTAATTTATAAGCAGTGTAATTAATTAACATTCCACATAGTTAATTCACATGAAATGTAATTTAATCAACATGAGATAATTAATTCATAACTGTTTATGAGGAATACATGCCAAGAAAAGTTGTACACCATGTAAATTAATTTACATGGATATAAAATTAATTAATCATTACATTAAACCTAATTAACATGTGTCTGTGTTTTATTTATTTATAGTACACATCATGTGATAGGTTTTATATGAAATTAAATGCTTAATTAATTTCCATGTAAAATTTGGAACTAAAATATTCTATGGTTGTTACATACCATACACTCTACGTGGATTAAATCAGTACATGAAATATAATTTTCATGTTTCTCATGTTTAATTTATTGATATCACACATTTTTTGATAGGTTTTATAGGATATTAAATGTTTAATTAATTTTTTATATAAAAATTGGAAGTAAAAATTATATATGGTCATTACATATTTTATACTCTATATACATTATATTAGTACACAAAATCTATTTTTCATGTGTGTTTTCTTTCATTTATTGAAAATACATGAAATTAAATCATTTCACATAACATGTATGTGATATTTCATGTGAGTGCACTATATACAATAAGTAACATGTTGGGTAGTTCAGACAGGTACATGTCATTTTTCTTCCATGTACAAGACTTGTACTTAATTAATTTTAAATAAAATTAATTTGTTTAATTTGTTTAAAATTACAGTGGATGAGAATATCTAGGACATATTATATAAATATTAATATGAAATGAATTACTTGAATAATCAGATAATTAATCAGATTAATTCACATGTGTTTTATCTTAATGAAGAAAAAATTAAAGTGAATGTTATCCAGTTATTTTAAATATCTAGTCATTTCTTTTTTGTGACTAATCATTATCTAAATATTATATATTTATTGGGTTTATATAATTCAAAATTAATTTCACAAGTTTTTAATTATTTGTTATTAAATTAAATTTGATGGATTGTGTGTCTCCCTCCCTCCTTCATTATGTAGAACCTGCATGTCCAAGTTGTTTTATATAAATTATCCTAAAACCAATACTTTGGTTCCCCTTACCTATGTGTGAGTATAATTTGTTTTTTAATGGAAGGAAAATCCAGGAACATGGAGATATTTCAAGATGGAGCTGAGGTACCAAGGTGAAACTAACCCAAGTGATATATAAGAGTATGAGTGGAATATTGAAACTCATGCCCAGACCGAAACATGGAGTTTTACCCTAGAGTTATAGATTGATTTATTTTATTCTCAATAAATTAACCATTAGATAAAATCACAATCAAGTAATTTATTTATTTTATTTTTGTTTTGTACATGATTTATTTTTATGGATTCTTTGCTGAGATCACATAAATAAATGAATTTAATATGTAAATATGGAATTAAAATAAGTTGATTTTGCATAAATGTTTTATCATTAAATGGTTAATCTCTTGAGTAAAATCCACTTAATATTAAAAATACATGTAAAAGTATAAAAAAAAGAAAAATTATTCATAATAAACTAAAAACCCTAAATTAAATATTAAGTTACACTAATCCTTGTATCATCTGAATTAAGTTGCACCCATAGTTAAAGTTTTTTTTCGACCTCTATTGGGGGAAATTTTAATTATTAGGAAGTCTTAAAAAATATAGTTGGTTGAAATAACTGAATCTATATTAGAATGAATGAACCTTGTCTATCCAATTTGATTTTTGAGGTAAGTGTTGAGGAAATCAAAATTAGGATTTTAGTATTAGGGAGTCCACTAAATGGATCAGGGAACTTCTAGTCTGCAGTTGGAAAGATTTCCTATCTAAATACTTTCTTATAATTTTCATAGCCTCCTACTAGATTATAATAAGTGAAATAAAGATCATTTCCACTAAAATTTCCATCTTATATGATATTCTGAGTCCAATAGTGAGGGATGTTGGGTCTTGATAAAATAATTTAAGACTAATAATAAAATTAAAATTATTTTTCCTCACACATCAAGGTAATCAAATAAAGTACTAAAAATATTATTTTAGATTGTTTTAGAAAATGGGAAAATATTTTGACCTCAACAGTATCATTGGGATCATTCCAGGGCTCTAGGTTTCTACTCAGTGACATGAACATCATGTAGTAAGCATAAATATTTTTACACTGACTACTTTAATAGAATTTTTACCATGTGTTGGAATTACCTAAACCAAGTCGTTTTTATACCAAGTGAAGGTGAAAAGAATGCATACAGAATATATATAAATGGTGATTCAACCATGATATCTTATCTTATATCTCTTTAAAAGAATAAATAGAGTCTTAAATATAAATTTGATTATTCCTATACTATATTAGTATAATATGGAAGAGGGGTGTTCAAATAATAATAATTTTTTCAATATTTAAAGTACATCGACCAATCAATTTTTTTTAACTTTCACTTAGATATGAGATTATAGATGAATCTCAATTTATCATCATTATGACCAAGGTTGTCCTTATTTATCCAAGAATAGATTAAAAGTATGGATAAACCACTCATAAATATTTTTTTATACTTTTCCATGAAGAAAATTATTAGTGGGAACTTTTTTACTCACCTCTTATGGTGAATAGAATGAAATTAAAGGTTGAAAATACCATAGACTTTTATAGCCACTAGTTTTTTACAATGTATTTTAGTGAGAAAAATGATTAATAGTGATTATAAAAATATGTGGATATTCTCTTATCATGTGTTAATAAATGGTTAATGGAATAATTTCAATGGATTAAAATAAATGTAATTATAAACTTCTATTTTGGTAAATTCATCATTATGTGAAATAATTCAATTTGATTTCTTGGATATTAAATAAAATATGTTTTAGATATATGTATATTCTCGTTTTTAGAATTAATAATGTTAAAAGATAATAAATTAAGTAAGCTGAATTCTCCCATAGGATGATAAAGGGTGATTTCTATGTCATTAGTGAGTGGACACAACTTCTAATTGCTAGAATGGATTGATTCGATTTTATAATGAGTGTTACCAAACACATTTATCTCTATGTCCAAATAGATACAATGAGACATTATTTCATATTTTTAATATATATTTTTATAGTAATTCATACTAAACTGATGGTTTAGAAACTCTTGAATCATAGATATCCATTACAATAAAAGATGAATATAAAATAAAAGACTTTACCAAGTTGGGGAAAGATAACTATTTGTATGCAAAAACTAAAAGGTATAAGACTTATTTATTCCTTGAAAAGTGTTTAGTATATTATGATCTAAAACATGAGGTATACTAAAAAAATAACTTATCAATTTTATAAAAAAAGAAAATTATAGAAATAATGGTATGCTACAAAGCTTCTAGATTGAGTTCAAAATCCATGTGACCAATTCTAAGGAGAAGCTAGAGGTAAGTTCATATACTTCATGAGATCCCTTTAAGAAATTTTATGGATTCATAGCGGAGAAATGAATATATTTGGTAAAATATTCCTAATTCTTTGAGTGGGGTTTTCAAAGTATACATTATACCAAATATTTATCGATCATTCAAAAATATTGAGTTGATCTATTACTGGACTCACATTACCTTATATTTGATGGGGGTACATAGTGGATTAACAAGGAGTCTTATATATTATATATATTTAATGATTTATTCTAATATATTATTTGAAAATAATAACTAACCATAAATAAATTATATTTAATAATGGATATCATAACCATATGATGATGATCAATTATGTCAATATGACAAGTGATTATTGAAAATTGTTTGTTAAAAGTTGGTTTTTGCTATAAACGAATATCAAACACTTCATGAATCTTAGTTAATAATATATAGACACAAAATATATAACATTTATTTATGACTGAATATGTTTCTATGTTAGAAACCTATAACATTTTAGATAGTGGGAGTATAATTAACTTCTACGAGGTTAAGGCTCTGGATGCACATGAGTTAAAATAGGAACAAAAGATTCCATCGATCTTAGTGTGTGGAGCTATTATAAATACATATAAAATATAATAATTCAAAACCAAAGACATATTTTATGTTCACATTGATGAGTGATATATATAATGTTTTTCATAATAATAACACCTATAAGGAAGAAGTAAATGGAAACATGCTAAGATTGAAAGTATGTATGAATTCAGTAATGATTCCATCTAATAAATTATGAAAATCCATATTTTGGATGTTTCTATGAATTGAGATTGTGGTTGAGTATTCAAAATAAATAAGATTTGGATAGTAGAAGCTGATACTAATAAAATCATTATTGACCATCAAAAGGTTTATACAATGTCTAGATGTAATTTATGGAAAAACCATTACACAAATCATTATGTTAAATTCAATTGAATTATACTTGTTAAAGATTTTTTTATGATCATTATATTAGGTTATTGATTATTAAGAAAACCTCTTTGGATAAATTCTTTTAGAATATGTCTATAAAATACAACAAAAAAGAAGACCCTATGGAACATGTCTATGTGGCATAACAAGAAAAGGCGGATGGAATCAATAAATTCCAATAAGATATGAAAGTTATATAAATATATTTATGTATAAAATATGAATAGTGATCATAGAATAGTCATTTGAAACAAAATAGTGTCATATGTCTTTAAGTTTTTATTGGGGGCACTATAGTTTCTAAGATTGATATATTGATAACATATAGAAAATATATGTAATGTTTTACCAGTTTTTAAAGACTAAGGAATGTATTTCTCTAAATGAATTTACATATAAACCAAGTTCTAATGAAAAAATATTTATAAATATATATCCATGGGTTTACTAAATCTAGTTATAAGTATATAAATTTTACAAGTATTAAAAAACAAGTTAGAGAAATTCAATATCGAATTGTTGTTTCCACATAATCTATCCAGAGAAACATGCATGGGCATAAGAATAGATTATTTAGATAAATATAATTTCATGAGATTAAGTTATATGAATATATCTCATATATCATGATATGTAATGATGTTTGATGTTTATTATTTATGATCCCTAGTAGGTGAATATAAAACTAGTTCCAGGATAATTTCACCAACTTGCAGTTATAACTCTCCAACATTACTTGGAAAATTTGATCTGGATGAGTTCATGGTGCCCTAAAAAATAAGTATACTAATGATCAAGGTAATTAGACACTAGTATTTATTGGATATATTCTATCTAGTATTACACTAAGGCTAAGGTGATATGTATGAAAAACTCATTACAGCCAGAGGTTTCTATATCCGAGTATGTTACAACTTCTGATGCAGCTTAAGAAGATGTTTTAGAAATATTCTATTTTAGTATTATATTATACAAATAGTAAGATTATTATTATTATTATGATAATAATTAACTATGTAACTGGTCAAAATTTTAGGTTTCTAACAAAAGATCAAAAGGTGGATACTCAAGGATATAACTACTTGAGAGGTTTTCTCAAGGGAATGAAGTCGTAGTAAACTAATCGACCAAAAAGGAAAGTGAAAAAATAAACACTATCCATATAAATACATAGTGGTCCTAATATTTATATCCAAACTTAGAAAAATAATTTATATCACATGAGATCAAGAGGATTAAAAGTCATTAGAATTTTGTTCTAGTGCAAGTGGGAGTCTGTTAGAGTTAGTACCTTAAAACCAAAAATCATGTAATATATGTCACCTGTAAAGTCATGAATTTGAATATTTATAAACACCTTATCATATATAGATTATTATTTGGCATGAAGCTAATGTGATTATGTCCTAGAGTATCTGTCACATTGAAAAGGTTATAGTAGTTTCCGCTATGATGAGAACCTTGAGGTTCTATAATGATATTCTTAAATAATGTTCTATGATCAGATAAAATTATATGATTAAACACATGGTATTTTTATTTTTATGGGTGAGTAATCATAAGTAGATGATACATTATCTCATGAAGTTCTCACTTTATAATCTCCACGAGAGGAGGTTATGAGAACATACCCTCTTGTAGGAGATCCACATGTTTATGTGTTATTGGATATTCCAATATATAATCAAGTTTAATAATATTTATAATTTAATATTATTATTAATACATATCATGAATCAAACACTTAGACTCATTACCATAAACCATGATGATATATGTTCACGATGAAGTTGGGTGTATTGGGTTTATCATAAGTGTTAATTTATTAATGAATAAGTCGAGTAAGAATTCGTCACTTCTATCTTTATAGAAGTTTATATCTCATCTCTTTTATTGAAATGTAACTATCACATTAAATTCCATGTCCATGGTGTATTGATGAGTTTATTTTAGATATTAAAATAAATAAATATCGATCATATAGGTTGATGACACAGATGCAAAATATTCTTGATAAGATATTGAGACAAATAGATTATATTACATAGTGAGTGTTTTTATGTTGTTATTGTCATTATGAAATAATTTATTTTTTTATGCTCACCTTAACCCATTTATAGATAGTAATATTTTACTTTAGGAAAGCCCACCCAATTTCACTAAGGAAGAGTACTATAGGGACACACACAAAGTGTTTTAGTTGACCTCAATTAGACATTATTTATATTTGACAATTGTAATGAATATTACACTCCAAACCATGATGTAATATTCATTAAAGATTTATTGAATAAAAATAATAAATAAATATTATTTCACAAGGTAATTATTTAATTACACAGATATATAATATTTATTTATCTCATTATATCTTTATGGTAATAAATAATTATTTATTAAGTGAATAATTTATTTATTTATGTGAATATTAAATAAATATTAATTCACCCGACTTTGAATGAAATATTTATTTATTTATTGAATCAATAATACTTATTTAAATATTTATATTAGAATTTAATAAATGACTAGGAGGTCGAATAGGCCGAGTTTCAGTTTTGGTAATAAATATTTATTTAACAGACTATAAAATAATATTTTTCATTGTGCGTGTTTACACATTTCATTAGATAAATTATTATCATTATTATTTTTCATGAAATGGGGTTCTTTATGGGTTTAATATATTATTAGGGGCCTATTTGAAATTAATAAATATTTAAACCTGACTCTGTGTCTATAAATAGACTATCATGTAATTTGTGGAGAGGTTAATTATTGTGCACAACATTCCCTACCTAGAGAATTCTCTCTCAATGAATATTTTATCTAGGGGATTCTCTTAAACTAGAGATAATCCCTCCCCCCTCCCATCTTCCTCTCAATACCTAGAAAAATAATAGAGATTATCCCATTCCTAAAGTAATTTAAATTGATCAATATGAATAACATAAGATGACCAATTGGCTGCACTAGCATACAGTGTTTCATCGACATTGTTCAGAGATCAAAGAAGAACATGTGGGTCACCTTTAGAGGGGATATTATTTTGGTACATACGAAAAAAATATAATATAATAAATTATATTTGAACACTCGAAACCACCAAATAATAAATAAATAAATATTGAGGTAATATTTATTATTTTATTTTAAATTAATTATAAATTTAACATGAAATGATTATCTCAGTTTTAGAATCCTTTTCCAATTTCATAAATTTTTTTTATTGGTCATGTATTTAGATGTCATGTATATTCTGAATTATCCATTGAATCTAAAAAACACTGAGTTTTCCATGTTCTCAATAAGTGTTTCTAATATATCTAAAACCAACATGTGGGAGGTTTCCTGTAAAGATTAGAGTGAAGTTACACTTTCACTGGAAGGATTGAAAAGTGAGTGGTGACAGGATAACTAGAAGGGATTAACTATATATAGTGTGGTTGGACCACTATTCTTGGGTAATTTAGGGATTACAAAACGTTGATAAAGAATCTTATGAACTCGAGGAAATGGAATTTTATGATCAAAGGCCTTAGGCCTAAAGGTGAAAGGTTGTATCTAGTAGCATAGGCAGACACCCGAAAGGAGAAACAACAAAAGGAGGTGTTGTTGGAGGGATGACATTGTAGGAAAACAGGCACCATGAAAGAATTAAATTATTATATTTTCAAAAAATTTCATCTAGATTAGTGTCATAACATTTAATCCAGTATACTGGTACCAGAATTCTCTATTGGATCTTGTGCCATTTAATTTATGCATGAAGAATTAAAAATTAACAAAACTATAATGGCACCTTATTCATTTGTCAATACCCATTTGATTTGGTTATTTTTGATGTTGTATAGCTCAAAGTCATCAATTTAGGAATCCTATATATCATATTTACATGAACCAAAACTTCTAGATCATTTTTCTTCCATTCTTGTGTTCTAGAGTGGTAAATCAAAGCACTTCATGATGACCCTTCAATCATATGAAGAAAAAAGACTCAATATGAGGAAGAAAGCTTGATATATTATTTTTCTTCATTTGGTTTCTCTTACTAAATCATGAGATAGGAGAGTATAAGATAGAATATTTATCTAAATTAGTTTAAATGATGAAGTTAAAAAATTATGAGTCTAAAATTCAATTATATACTTAGGTTATGCTTTCCAAAATTGCACTTTAGAACCTAGAAAGTTATAACCTTCATTTTAGACCTTTTTACACACTCATGGATTAATTAAATTTATCATAAACATAAAGAATATTTTATCATTCACTTGTAACACTTTCACATGTCACATGATAAAATATGAACCATTAACTCAGCTTTTTCCTTCCATAATCACTTAATGAACCTTGAATTCATAACATTCATTTAAAAAATAATATTTTTCTCATATTCAATTTTATACTTAAATAACTTATGAATAAATTAAGAAATGAATTAAATTATTATTATTATAAACTTTAATAATTTAATTCAATTAATTTACTTATGATTTTTCACAATCGAATGCTCATCTCCTCCGTACATAGGGCCCACTTTGTCCTAAAATTATATTCATCTGAATTGGTGAAACATGTGGATACACTTTGTGTGTGACCCTCTAGGACCTTTTGTTGATATAAGTGAGTCATTACTATAAAAGAATAGTGGTATCTAGAAACAAATCATGGAACCTAATTATATAAGGATAATTTATAGAAATAACTACCTTCTATAAACATACGATATGTAATATAGTCTCTTTATCTAACAATATCAGATAATGTAGGATGCACGCTTTGTGGAATCATCCATATATGCTTTATTATTTCATGAATAAACTGGATGGAATTACTTTTTACAACATGGACATTGATTTATTAAAGGTATTACCATCCTATTCAACTAGGCTTGAAATATTTGTTCATCTACTCAGAAATGAGAAATCCTTTCTTGATCATTTAACTAATTCCATACCACTAATGACATAGACAACATAAGCTACCTCACCACAACATAAACTATTTTGTTTTAATATTTAATAAAAGTATTTTATTAAATAATAAACAATAATAATGATTTCATGTCAAGGTATCAATACACATGTTCATAGATAGAAATAACTAATGTAACCTGTAACATGTGGTGTTCCTATTAGTGGATTAGTCCCCATGTTGTCTTTTACTCAAGATCACTAAGTGATAACTTCATGAGAAAAATTATCAATGATTATGACCCCTACCACTTTATATTAAAAAATAATTTTAATCCCATCAACATGATGTATCTAAAACAAGGGACACATGTTTTAAGATTACTTTCATCATATATCAAGGTTCTCATTATAGTTGGTAACCACTATAACATTTTGATATGAAAAATAATATAAGGACATTACCATGTAAATAGTGGATGATAAATCATCAAAACTATTATGGTAAGAATAAATCATATATAAAAATTGACCTTTTAGGTCTCACATGACACAATCAGGCTTCTACCAAGTTATGGATTTAGTTAATGGTCCCACCACATTTCCTTACATGGCTACTCTTCTATCTATGACCTAACCTCATGGTGTAAAACTATTCAATTTATGAAATCCTCAAGTATATCCCTTTTATCTTATCTCATGATTTTGATTTATTATCTTTTAAAAATTTCATAGGATTATCATAATTTATATTCTGATAATACTTTACTTGTTAGTTAAAATTCTAAAAACTAGATAAATAATTGTGTATTTCCTATTTTTTGTTTAGATACATCAGAATCCACAATATACTAGGTATTTGTAGATATGGATACCACCAGATTAAATGATACTATATTTCTCATTTTTATAGTACAACTATAATATTATATCACATTATATATAATAGGAATACTATGTTTATTATTATAAGTAGTGTCTCATTGTCTCCATGTCTTGAGAAGATATCTCTTATACTTTATCAAGTACCATTGGATAGTTCTTACTTCTACTCATGTAGTTATCTTAGATTTATATGATATTTCACTGCTATAATATACATGTTTTCGATATCATATATAGTAAATAACATGATATATGTGATAGATCCATAAATTAAGGGTATGGAATTATACTCACCATTTCAATCTTCTCACATTTATAATAAATTTTTTCTTGGAGATATTTGTTCCATGTGACATTAGAATAAATTCTTTCTCAAATTCTTCTAGATTTATTTTTCAATAATGGGTTAGTATATGTAATTTGAATTGGTCCAAGTAACCCATTAGATTTACCTCTGTGGATTTTGTTCCCTAGAACTTGGGTTAGTACTTAAAGCCAATCTCTGGAGAGTTCAATATATTCTTAACCAACTATAGGACTGATAACTATTTTCCATATGTTATTAAAATATTTTACCTGGAAAACTATGTCTCTCCCACTAACCTATAATAGAAACAAGGAAAATCATAATTCCAAATAAATATTCTATGATCAAGATGATTACTTTAATCCATGAATGGATCTATATAACTTGCATTCTATATTGGCATTCAATAGCGTCATCTTTTTGGTTGTGTCATATAGAAATGTTCCAAGAAAGGTGGTCTTGACATCCCATCCCAATATAATGATCATATAATGGTTCCATGATAGGTGGAATTCTAATGAATTTAAGCATGATGATTTGTTATAATAAATCTCACTTTATTAGTACAATTCTTATACCACCCATTTATATTTTCTGTTTAATACCCACAAATTACCTTACATCAATTAGAGAAACTAGAAAAATTCAGACTTGATTTTGGTACATGAAATCTATTTTTATGAAATCATATGAACTTATCAATCATAGATTATTGTTATATACTACTTTCTTGTAGGATAATGATTCATTATTTTTATTGAATAATATATCACCATGAATTGGTATTCGTAAAACCATATCACCTTTGTTTTATCTTTCCTATGATGTATATATCATTATATTAATCACTTTCCATGAGATATTACGAAACTAATTCCTATGTCAACTATTTGTATATCTCTGGAATTAACTTTATCCAAGTAAATCTTTCTCTCACTAACTAAAAAAAATATATAAACCCTATTATAGAAATATTATCTTTAAATTGAATATAAATTTTCTATCTCAGAGATTCATATAATATCTTATATATAATTTAGGATGATTATTGATATTCCCTTTGTATTTTTCTTGATGCAAGTTTGGTTATTGAATTATCCTTAACAGAATATTTATAACTAAACACATGTTTTGTGACATAATGGATTTATTTAATTCTATTACATATATGATAACCATTTTTCATTATAGTTGGAATATGGTATTGGGTTAACAAAACTATTTATGAATCATGTCTTGAAAAGAAAATGAAATACTTTTCTTTAATTATAAAACTCATCATTGATCCTCCTTCTAATTTCATTATGGATTTGATGTGTATAAATAAATATGAGTTTAGGAATAAATCCTGCAATAACCCAAACTTTTATATATATTTAATTTACCTTATGAAAAATTAATGTTCATCATATAATATAGTTCAAACCCATGAACCACATAATGATTTATTTAACGAATCAGGAACAATATAATTCTAAAATAAAAATATCCATGAAAATTCAAACTAGTACAATGGGATAATAAAAAACAAGTATAACTGGAAAATATGGATCATGTTGGATCTACTAGAATTATCACCCTTGCAAACAACATTGTAAGAAATAGGTATAACAATAGTAATATAATCGAAATATTAGAAATTAAAAATGTAAACCTTGAGAGTATTTTAGGTGATTAATAAATTAATGAATTAAAGGGTATTTATGTAAAGTAATATAACCATTAGAATAGAATTATGACCATTGTAATAGTAACTTAATCATTGGGAATAATAAATAGACCTTTAAGAATAATAACCTGGATGTTAGAATAATAAATTTACCTCAAAATAGTGAAATTTCATATAAATAATATTTATCCTGAGTAATTTAAGAAATTATAAATACTCTAATTCCATAAAATAAATACCAAGATTTAAAACTCAGATAAACAATAAGCACTTTTTTAGACATTATATTTTAATGTATTTCATAAAAATCATAATTTTTGTGTTCATAATTAAAATTACTTATGTTAAAAAATTATTTTGAAAAAATGAGTTGCATTTTTATAATTATAAATTTAAAATTTTCTAAGGGTGATTTTTTTGGTAATTTTATGGAAAACATTTAATTTTAAGAAAATACAACAAATACAATTTTTTCAAAATTAGTATGATTAAAATTGAATCATTCATGATGTAATAATTATATAAAAAATTCTTGAATTTTATTATTGAATAAAAAAATGTTTAATATTTTAAATAATCCATGAAACTCAAATTACAAAGCTAAAAAGTATTTTCTAAAGTCTAAAATATAAATTATTCCATTAAAAAACATTTTTTTCACTCTCCTTTTTAATAAAATAATGAATTCAGTTAATAAAGGGTTGGAAAGTATTAAATTTTTTAATTTTAATAAAATATATTTCTTAATGTTAAAAATATCACTATTACATGGTTTACCTTGAAAATTATATTTTTTTTCAATATTTTATCCTAAAAACACCCTCTCCTCAAGTATAAATACACCCTCTCCCTCCCCTTGAAAAAATAATTCAATTACACTTATCAAAGACAAATGTCTTCCCAATTACCATATCTTAATCCAATTAGAATCTTAGGGACATACTAGAGTGATCAAACTCCCATATTTCAAGAAGTTAAGGGTTATAGAAATAGAACAACTTCAAGAAATAGGTAATGTCCCTTTTCCTTTTTATTTAATTTCCCTTTTTAAATTACCTATTCTACCAATATTTTCTAATACAAACCTTATTAACAAAATTAAAAAATATATTAACATTATATTTATAATTTTAATATCCTTTAAAAAATCTATTTATAATATAATCATATATTATATATCTAGCACCTCCGCTTTTGAGAATGTCTCTTTAGAGGTCGATTAACCACCCACAAGGACATTGCCAACTCTCAACCTATCAAAACCATTATGGATGATTATAATAAAATTTTAGTTATATATTAATGTATAAATATTTTTATTTCTAAGATTATGGAGGTAATTTTATCAATGTATATATTGTGATAATGAAAATGAAAAAATAGAAACAAGATGGGATAATTTTAATGAAAACATAATATCAAAACTATACTCCTTTAAAAAATAACATTGAAAAATAAAATCCAATGATTATAATTTATCATGTGTGAAATAAATTAACATAATTATCTACTAATTTTAGGTTTTAATAAACATAATTTCTTTATACTGGAGGTGGAAAAGTGATGAAATACAATATGATCTTAGGTAAGGGGAATCTTGAACCCAACCCCTTATTTTTGGGTTTATCACTTATTTATATTTAATTTCAATGTTGAATTTTCTAAATTACTTCAAATAGTCATTTTACTATGCTTTAACTTTTTATTTTATAGGGGTTTATATGTTTCTTTCTTTTCAAAATGATTTCTAATTCAACTGTAATGATTTTTCAAAAAGACTTAAAATTTCCAATACATCTCTTCAACACCCCTTGAGTTATTTACTTTTCAAATAAAAATGTTATTTTATTTCAAAATAGGATCTCAATTATTCATTTAGGAACCCAAAATGTTATTTTATAATGCACCATTTATGAAATCCTTATGAAATCCATTCCTTTCTATGAGTTTATTTCATGGATAAGATTGTTATGTGTTCTCTTTTCATGTGGCATGCATGAATATGAGAATTTTATGATGTGGAGGGAAGGTACAAAATTATATATCCCTCTAATACATTGGTAATGTGATATATCTCATGAGATTATGTGTATTATTCATGAACATGATGTTATTTTTGTTCAAAAGTTTGATGTCACGTTTCATGCACATATTTTATATGTGAACATGATTATAGATTTATTCACAACTATGTGTGTTATTTGATCACTATATAATGATGTTAAATTACTATGCATATTATACATTTTTACCTTTTTCATATGATTTTATCAGGATTATGATGGAGATATTATGCTTATGATATGATGATGATGATTATTCTCACCCATGTACTATTGGTTAATGTATCTTATTCCTTCCATGTTATTCCTCCCTTTACCAGGATTTTAGTCCACCCCATTCTATTATGTATATCATTAGGTTAATACATTTACTAAGGATAACATGAGATATTTTTAGGAGGATGAAGAATAAGTATTTAAATATTTTTTAATTTTTATTTTGTACAAGTGATGTATGATCCTAATTTTCCCATGATACTAAATCATTGATTTTGGAATGTATTACTATTATGTTATTTATCTTAAAATGATGAAATAGTTATGTAAGAAAAATTTGGGTCACTATAGTTGGTATCATATCATGTTTTAGTTAATTTGGGACTTTGGAATAGAAAACATTAGTGAAAACCCTAAGGATAAGTCTAAGTAAAGGAAAATATCCTAAATTTTTGGGAAAGTAAGGAGTGTGTGTTCTCCAAGTAATGAGATCCATATATGGGTAGTTAAGTATATGTTTTTCTAGAATAGATTCACTTAGGGATAACAACCCTAAAAGGTGATATTTGGTTATTTACTCAATCTTCACCTTCGGAATGAGTAGTGGTCCTTAATGAACACATAGTTTGAAACTCTTAGTGGATTTTCTTTGGTAGATTCACATTCAATTTACAAAATATTATGAAGGATATATATGTAAAGTAATTATTCCTAATAATGTAAGAAAAGGTTAAAGTACATGATCCTAGAAGTGTCATTTGAGAAGAATGCTTTTCTAAACTTTGGAATCCTATATGAGATGACTTTAGAATTGATTTTTAGATGAGAATAAATTATTTATTTATGATTTTTTTATTTACATTTTTTCAAACTTTTTATATTTTAGAAAATGGCGGGATTAAAGAGAAACCAATCCAAGAAACCATATAATGGATAATGTAACAATTGTACGAATGAGATTCTTAGTTCAATGGGCGTTGGAGTTCAAAACTTTATGGTGTTGCTTACCGATTTGTCTTAGGATATAAATGATAACCTAAACCATGTGGAATGTTCACCTTCACACAACAAGGGGAAAATATCCATCGATTCCTTTATTCAGTAACAACCACAAATGTTAAGTGTATCTTCTAATCCATCTATTATGGAATATTGAGTCAACTCAATAGAAAATATCTTTTATGTGCTTTAATATTCTGAGAAGGAGAAGATTATTTTTTTCATCTATCATTTAGATGGAGATGTTGATAAATGGTGGGAATTAACTCCTCTTGAACAATCAGGTCCATTCTATAGAGGAATTTAGGTATATGGAGTGAGAATTTATTGAGCTTAATAAAAATGTAAGTGAATCTATAATGGCTTACGAGAAAAATTTCATATGGATTGAAAGTCACACCTTGGGGTTTTTTATAAGAAATAATATAAAAATAGATATATTCTTTAGTGGTTTAAAACCACATCTATAAAAGGATATAGTTATTTAAGACATTGTGAGTTAAAAATAAATAGTTGTATGCATTCTCAAAGTAGATATATAATTTAGAGAATAGTTCCATTGAAATGAAGATAAGAAGATAAGAATTGAGTTTCAATATGGGAGAAAAATGATAAAGGGGGAAAGAATATCCAACTACCCACATGTAAAACATATGGAAAGAAGAATCATGAGAATTGACTCAAAGGAATAGACATATTCCTTAAGTGTGGGAGAGAAGTCCATCAAACTCATCAATGCTAAAGATACATGAAGAAGTCTGTCAATGTGATGCAGGAATGGAAGGCACAACCAAATGCACCACCTAGGGTTCAATACTTCAACTGTAAGTAGAATGATAACTATGAAATCCAATACACTAAATCAAGGGCCTTTGAGGATAATCAACATCCTTAACTACCGAATATATGAGAGTAAGGGTAATCTTATTCTATCACCACCACCACTAAGGTGGATCTTGAAAATTAATTTATAGAAGGCACACTTCCTATTCACTTAATAATGGAAAAAGTTTTCTTTTATTAAAGTTCTATCCATTACTTTATATCCTATAATTTTTATAGAACTATTGAATCCCCTCTTCAATACATTAAGTATAGATATTTGTAAAATTACATAGTGGTGTGATAATTGCTACCCAAGTGTTGGAATATTCCCCCATTAGTATATGTGGAAAGATTCTTCCAGTGAATCTCATAATCCTTTTCTTGGTGGAATTTGATTTCATTAAAGAAATGGATTGGATCTTGTCATATAGAGTGCACATCAACAATAAAGAAAGTGAAATATCTTTCTATATTCCAAGCTATCCCATGATCCATTACAAATTCAAGGAAAATTATGAATATTTTTTAGAAAATCCATTAATGGTGTGGGTGTTAATACCCAATGAAGAAGCATATATTTCCCAAAATTGTCGAGTTAAAGTAAAGAATAAATCATGAGAATATTACTATCATGAGGGAATATACTAATTTATTTCCTGAATAGTTGCATATAATTCCCCTATATTGTGAGGTAGATTTGTCAATATAACTTATACATGAAGCCAATCCTATTCCCAAATTCTCATATAGGCTGGGCCTGATTGTTCTTGAGAAGTTAAAGAAGTAGATACAAGATAATTTGGACAAATGTTTCTTATGACCCAATGCATCACCTTGGAGTTCATTGGTGATATTTTCTAAGAAAAATAATTGATCAATTCAACTTTTCATTGACTTTAGAGAGATCAACATGATTACTATAAAGAACCAGTATCTCCTACCAAGGATTTATAACTTGTTTTATCAACTTTAAGGAGCTATGTACTTCTAAAAAGTGGATATTCATTTTGGATATCATTAGCTAAATGTGAATAGGGAATATATTCAGAATAAAACCTTCTATATGAGATATGAACACTATGAGTTAACATTGATTCCCTTCAGACTTAATAATGACCTTGAAATATTCATGGACTTGATGAATAATTACTTTAGAGACTACCTCAGAAAATTTGTAGTAGTTCTTATTGATAAAATTTTCATTTACTCTAGGATAAAGGAGGAATATGGATAATATCTATGTATTGTGCAGGTGAAATTATAAAAAAAAATATTCTAGGTTCTACAAGTGTTACTTTTGGATGTAGAAATTCACATTCTTGGGGAATGTGATCACAAATGAGAGAATTTCTATGGACCCCTCAAAGACAAAGGCAGTTAAGGAATGGCCTATAACCTTTAGTTCCATGATAATACATAAGTTTTTTAGAATATATGGGTGAAACCAATGGTTTGTGAGAAAATTATCACGATTATATATCCCACTAACTAAGTTAACATGGAAATGGGTAAAGTACATCTAGACTGAAGAATGTAAGGAAATATTTAAGGATATCAAGAAGAGGATAATACCTAGGCATGTACTCACACTACCCAAAAGTGGATAAGGGTTTTTATATATAGTGATGATTTAAATAAAGTATTTATCATGTACTAATCTAGAATGATAAAGTGATATCCAATGCCTCATGATAGTTAATGATCCATGAGAAGAACTACCCAACACATGATTTGAAGACAGTAACTATTATTTTCATTTTAAATATTTGGGGGCACTAACTTAATTGAGAGAAGTATGATATATATACATATCACAAGTTTATAAAGTATATATTAACATATAAAGATCTCAACATTCATCAATGAGTATATTCAGAGTTAACCAAGGATTGTGATTTATCTATTCACTACCATCATAGAAAGGTGAATAAGGCAGGTAATTATCTTAGTAGAAAATAACATGTTACACAATCCATAATAAAAATTAATAAAGACCTTATATTCATGGATATGAAAAGGATGGATCTATAATTCATAGTGGTAGGAAAGACATAATACCTTTACCAATTTATTTCCAACCATCTATACAAGTGAATATTAAGGATGTAAAAAGGTATGATTTGAAGCTTCAAAAGAAGGTGATAGAAATAAAGGATGGAAAGTTTCATGAATTTAATTTCAACAAAGATGGTGTCATTTGTTTTGTAACTATAATCTTTGTTCCATCAAAACCTAAGATAAATAAACCACTATTGGATAATGAAAATAACTCATCTTTCTCTATACATCTTGGAGGTACCAAGATGTTTCATGATCTTCAAGAGCACTTTTGGTGGGACAACATGATGAAGGAAATATTTGAGTACAAATCAAAGTGATTATTATGTCAGGAAGTTAAAGTAAAGAGACAAAAGTAAAAAGGGATGATGAAACAATTACCCATACCCAAATAGAAATAGGATAACATCACTATATAATTTGTTACCAGTCTCCCAAAGACAATCATAGAGAGAAATGAGATATGGGTTATGGTGGATCAACTCATGAAGAATGCTCACTTCATCGGTATTTTGGAAGATTTATCACTTGAATAACTTAATAATATATATGTAAGGGAAGTGGAGAGGCTTCATGGGGAACCACTTTTGATCATACCTGATCATGATCCAAGGTTCAACACTAGATAACAGAGAAGTTTGTAACATGCTTGGAATACTGAATTGAACTTCAATGTGAACTATCATCCCCAAAGTGATGGCCAATATGAAAGGAACATTTATACACTCAAGGTAATTTTGAGAGATTTATAAATGGAATTTGAAGGAGGATGAGATCAACATTACTCATTGTTTACATTACCATATAATGACAACTTCAACTAGAGTATTCAAATGGGCCCTTAATAATCTCTATATGGGAAGCAAGGTATAAATCCTACATACTGGGAAGAAGTTTGTGAAAGAAATATTCTTGGAATAATATTGTATAATAAATTATAGATAATTTTCAAGACATTAAATATCACATTTAAGTTTCTCAGAGTTGAAAAAAGACTTATGTTAACAATCATTGAAGGGACTTGGAATTTGAAGTTGAGGACAAAGTCTTCTTTTGAATATCACTATGAAAGAGATTCCTATGGTTTTTAAATAAGGGAAATATTATCCCAAGGTAAATTTGACCCTTTGAGATCATTGATCATATAAGAGGTGTGTTATATCAATTATCACTTCCAAAAAACTTGGATCTAGTTCATGATGTGTTCCATGTATCTCTCATAAGAAAGTATATACCTGATCCCTCACATGTACTAAATCTGTAGGTGGTATAACTGGGGCATGACCTCTTATATGAAGATCATTCAGTGATGATCTTGAACTATAAATATACAGTTCTTTTTTATATGACAACCCGCATCATTAAAGTGATTTGGAAGAATCAAAAGTACAAAGAAGTATCATGGGAACTTGAGGTGGAAATGAAATAGAAGTACCCTCATATATTATCATTCAAGGATATGAATTGAAATTTTTAGGATTTAATTTATAAATGGGGAATAATGTAACATCCCAAACTTTTATATATATTTAATTTACCCTCTAAATAAATAATATTTGTAATATAATATAGTTTAGACACATAAAACAAACAATTATTTATTTCATTAATTGAGAAAATTGAATTTATAGAACTAAAATAGCCATGAAGATGAAAAATAATATAATAGAGAAATAAACAGAAAAAAATAAAACAATTATAACTAGAAAATGTGGATCACATTAATATCCTAGAACTATCACTCGTGTGAATAACACTTTAAAAGAGGCAGAACATCAGTAATCCAATCAAAATTTTAAAAATGAAAAATTTAGAACCTTGAGAGGATTTTGAATTGAAATATTAATGAAGTAATGAAAAAGGGTATTTATAAGAAGTAATATGACAATTGAAATGGTAATATGACCATTGAAATAATAACATGACTATTTGGAATAGCAACCCGACATTTGGAATAGAAAATTGGCCTCAAAATAGTAAAATATCATATTAATAATATGTATATGAATAATTTAAGAAAATATAAATATTATAATACCATATAATAAATATCAATATTGAAAACTCAAAGAGACTATAATCACTTTTATATAAACACCATTTTAATGTATTTCATAAAAATAGTAATTTTTCTATTAATAATTAAAATTAAATTTACTATAGAATTATTTTGATAAAATTATATTCATTTTCATAATAAAAAAATAAAAATTTTCTAAGTGTTAATTTTTGGTATTTTTTTTGAAAAACTTCATTTTTAGGTGAATAGAAAAAATAGAGTTTTTTCATAACTAGTATGTTTTAAATTGCATCATTCATTATGTAATGATGACATATTAAAGTATAGAGTTTTATTATAGGCCTATAACATAATTAATAATTTAAATAACCCATTAAATTCAATTTCCAAACCTAATAAGTATCTTCCAAAGTATATGGTCTAAAGTATTTCATTAAAGAACAATTTTTCATTTTTCCACTTTCCTCTTTAATAAAATGATGAATTCTGTTTATAAAGGGTTATAAAGTATTAATAACTTTTATTTTTAATCAAGTATAATATTTAATGTTAAAAACATCACTATTACATGGTTTACCTAGAAAATTATTTTTTTTCAATATTTTATCCTGAAAACACCCATCTCTTCAAGTATAAATACACCCTCTCCCACCCCTTGGAACAAAAAATCAATTCCACATACCAAATACAAAAAATATTCCCAATTACTATCTATTAAGACCTTTATAATCTTTAAGGATTCCTTGGAGCATTCAAATTCCAATCTTTCAAGAAGTTATGGTTCATAGAAAAGGAATAACTTCAAGAAATAGGTAATATCCTCTCATCGTTTTTATTTAATTTCAATTTTTAATTACATATCTTATTATTATTTTCTAATAATAATATTATTTAAATAATTAAATAATATTTTAACATGATCTTAATAATTTTAATATCGTATAACAAATTTATTTTTAATATATTCATATCTTATATATATCCTACCTCCTCTTTTTGTAATGTCCCATTAACGGTTAGTTAATCATATGTGAGGATGTTTCCAACTATCTAAATATCACAACCATTATGGATGATTATAATAAATTATTTATATTATATATATGTATAAATATATATATTTTTTAGCTTTTAGATTTTATTGTATTAATATATAAATTGAAATAATGAAAACCAAAAAAATTGAAATAAGAGGGGATAGTTTTAAGGAAAACATAATATCAAAACCTTACACCTTTAACAAAGAAAATGGATAATTAAATATAATTATTATAATTTATCAATATTGAAAAATATAATATAATTAACTATTGGTTTTATGTTTTAATATTCATAATTTATTTATACAGGAGATGAAAAAGTGATGAAATAAACCAGGTTCTAAGGTAAGCAGAATCTTGAACCTGACCCCTTCTTTTTGGATTTATCACTTATTTATCTATATTTTAAATATGGAATATTCTCATTTCATTAAAAAAATAATTTCAATCTTCTTTAAATTTTTATTTCTTGGGGTTATACATGTTTATATCTTTCCATAAATTATTTATAATCTAACTATTTGTATTTTTCAAAAAGACTTCATTTTTAACAAACAACTCTTTGACTCCTCTTGAGTTGTTTATTTTTCAAAGAAAAATTATTTTATATTAAAAAATGACCCATTTATTCATTTTTTAACACCAAAGTTTATTTTGTAAATTATTATTTATGAAATACTTATGAAATCCATTTATCTCCATGAGTTTATTTCATGACTACGATTGTTATATGTTCTCTTTCCATGTGGAATACATGATTATGATAATTTTATGATGTGAAGGGTGAATCCAGAATTATATAGCCCTAAAATTGATTGAATAAAGTGATATATCTCATGATATTATATTTATTATGCATGAATATGATGTTATCTTTATTCACAACTATGTGTGGTATTTAACAACTATGTTATGATGTTTAATTATAATGCATATTCCATATTCCATGCCTTTTTCAAATGATTCCCTTACGATTGTGATGGAGATATTATAATTATTATATTATTATGATTATTATTATCACCCATGTAATATTAGTTCATATCTCTTAATCCTTCTAGGTTATTTCTTCACTTACTAGGATTTTATCTCACCCCTTTATTTGATGTATATTCTTAGGTGAATATAGTTACTATGGGGAATATGATATCTTTTAGGAGGATGAAGTGGAAGGATTAAATAATGTTTATGTTTTATTATCTATAAGTGATTTATGATCCCAATTTTCCCTTGATAATAAGACTTCAATTATAAAATGTATTACTATTATGTTATTTATCTTAAAATGATGTAATAGTCAGGTAAATAAGTTAATTCATTTTAAATACACGCTATGTTTTAATAATAAATGAATGTATATAAGAATCATCATAGATCCTTCATTTACATACATTATAGGAATAATGAATATAAGAAAATGTTAATTTAGGAATAAATCCGCTCTATATTGTTCATGACCATCTAATGCTTGGTCAATATATTCTTCAATTCATAGGCCCTAATAAAATCATATATTCTATCAATGCATGTTTTATATTCACAATTACATTACATAAATTTTTTAAATAAATATCATGAATAACATGATGTGACCTATAGATTTTATCTTAAATAGTTCACACATATCTTCTTGAACTAGTTCTATCAGATCTGTGGATTTATGACCTTTAATGTCAAAATGTGCCTTGGTAAATTTTTAACCATATAAGAAATCTTATTGAATACCTAAAAATATTTTCTCATGGAGAGTATAAAAAACATTTTTGTTTTTTTCTTGAAATATGCTTCTATATTTACTTGACCAAGAATAGAACTTCAACAACTAGGTATTATTGAGTCTTATATTTTATATTCATCATTTATTTTTAATGATTCAAGTATCACTAAACTATTAGTTGAGTATGAGACACCACAAAAAAAATTCATTTCAAATTGAAATAATTTCTCATTTTATCCAATAGAAAAATGAGACAACTTTTTTTGGTAATATTCAATCATAAATAGAAGTTCAAATAGAATTAACCAACTTTGAAAAACAGAAGTTTTATAATTCCCCCTACTGATATAGGAATCACCCTTATTTAGTTTCTTATAGAATTTAACTCAATTATTATAAATTTTATAAAATTACTTCATTAATGTATTTGAAAAAAAATGTGTGACACACATATAATATCTAATAGCCAAGAAGTAAAAGAGAATTATAACATGAAATGATGAATATACATGAAGGTAAAACTTCTTCTTGATTCTACTTCAATTCTTTACAGTTTCTATTCCATTAACATAACTTTCTATATTCCATGTAAGCAGTCTCATTTTTGATGTCATCCCACATTTCCTCTAGTTTCTTAGAAATATGTTGTAAAAGATCTACTAATTTTGAAGTAGTCATGAGTTTTTAAACCCTATTTTCAGTTTTTTCATCATAAGTACAAAAGTTTAAATTTCATTAATTTATTAAAAACTTAGTGAAACATACCCAAAATAAACTAAATATATTTCTATATATAGTTCATTTTATAATCTCAACTACACTAGAGTAGTTTAGATACATGGATGAAATAATGATAATTATTGAAAGATAATTATTTATCTTTCAATTTAGAAGTGATTAGTGAAATCATTATCTATTTCATTCCTTGTTTCACCTTATCCTAGTATACTTTCTAGAGATGATAAAACATGGTAAACTTATATAAGAGTCTCTTATAATCATCATTTTTACCCCTTTTCTTTATAAAATAGATCATCCAGTTGTAGTAACCATAGAACACTTAATTTCCTTCCATATCATAGTATTATATGATAGCGCCTGTACCACTCTTAGAAACTTTTACGGGTTAGGATATGTTATTTTTCCAATATTAATCATAATATTTATGTATAATTATTATCTATTTTCTATAAAATAAAACATAATCATATTAGCACTTTTATCTTGATTATTTATTGTTTAAAATTACAGATTTATTAATCTTAAATGTCTCCCACTATTTTATCAAATCTTAATAGCCCTTATCAATTATATTTGGAATACTTAGTTTCTTGAGTATTCTAGTAGAAGGTATCCTTAAACACTATCCTCATAGTCCATTACTCAGATAGTTTCAAGGTATTATTTTGGTTAGAAAACTATATTAACTCAAAATTCCTTGATATTTTGAGTGGATTCCCATATCTTAAAAAACATTACTTTTATTTAATAATTTATTTGACTCTAAAGTTTTAGGAAACTAGATATGAAAACCTATTTTATACCAAATATTGATAATATGATCCACCAATTTCATAATAATTCCATATTAGTAAGAGGATCCCTAAACTAAGGTTGTCAAGCACCTCAAACATGAAATTTTGTTCAAATTCAAGTGGTGGAAGGTATTAAAGATATAATATTTTATTTGATTTTTTAATAGTTTTTTCGATGAATGAAATCCATTTCTATTTATCATGATTTCTCTATGATATCACAATAAAAAAATAGTCATTCATAAATAGAAACATGCAGAACAAATTTTTATTTTACATATGCATGATTGTTTATTATTTTATATTAAAATGTATATATATCACATACATAACAATAATAAACCATAAATAAATAAATAAATAAACATATTATGTGATCATGATAATTTTTAATGGCTGATTTATTGAGTTAATTATGAATTATCCAATCCCTTATGGGTTTAACTTGATTCGTTCTTGACTCATATTACAGCTCTCATCAAAATCCCATACATTTTACTTGTTTGATTTCTTGCTTGCTCTCATCTCAAACCGTATCATTTATAATGCCTATAATATTTACAATGTATACTCACACACATGTAAGGGGGTAATTAGGATATGAGAATACATTTTTATAACTACAAAAATGGGAACTCAATCCCTCATACATTCAAAGATAGAGAGACAATACATAGATCATCAAAAAAATTATATTTAATAATTATTTATTATAAAACAATTACCATTTCAATAATTAAAAAATTAAAAAAAACCAAACATGTATGGGTTGGTCTCATCTCACGATGAGTCAAAAAGTAATTAAATTACATAATAAAAATTAATATTGGTAAATTCAACTCGAGGGTAATTTTAGTGCATTAAACTCACATTAAATTAATTTTAATTAATTATCAATACATCATAGACACTTGGTATAATTTTATTAAATTCTAGATAATTAAATACTTTTTTTTTAATTTTTTTTAATTTTTTGTAGTTATTTTAGACCCCAAAGGGTCCTTGGATGTTAAATAGGGATTTGGTTGGTACATTGGGCTAAACGAGTCAGGTTTGAGCCGAATTTGTCTGACCCAAGTGTGGGAAACCTGGATGGATGTTAGGTTTAGACTAGACCACACAACTATATAATTAGGTGCATCCTTTTTTAGGTTTCCTAAAATTAGACAAAAAAATATTATTTTTAACATTGTACATTGTAATGTTCCTGACCCGGAAGCCACTAAACCGGTGCTCCGATCTGGGTGGTTACATGACCTTATGCATGCCTCCCCGTATGCCAATGGTTGCCGACTAACAGTGGGGGTCTGAATAGTCAATTGGGAAGACTATACACCCTTTTATCAGAGTAATACAGAAGAGAAGATAAATAAAATAGAGGAATAACAATCAATAATACAAGATCATGCATAAATAACCATTCCCCCAAATGAGGTATAACCATGTCTAAAGTAAATATTCCATGCCACGCTTCAAGTGAAAAAGTGAACAAAAACCAAAATGAAGACAAAATGAAAAATCCCCAAAATAGTCCTAACACTAAGTCTGGGGCCTGCTCCATGTACACCCATGCCAACCCAACTGCCTAACAAGGTCCTTTTCCCTTCTCCTGACCTACAAACATGAAGTCTTCTCGGGTACCCAATGGCTGCTCGAGCAGGTTGTGAGTACAACTCAGTGGGCCACCACCAACGGTGCCTACAAAATATCTGGTATAAACAATTGTGCACGCAAATGGGAAATGAATAATAAATTATAAGGAAAAGATTGAGTTCCCTTATCCAGTTTAGGTCCATTACTAACATTTATTACCATTTCCATATCTTACCTTTTCAACACATTTATCAGGGGTTTATTAAACACAACAAGTTATGTGGATTAAAGTACACAATCACATACATGAAGAAAACACACAATTATCATATCTCAATAGGATCAACTTCCCCATGACAATCATATCCTCACCTCGAAGCATTAGTTCAGGTGGATGTCAACCATATCCTCACCTTGAAGCATGAGTCTAGGTGTATGAAACCAATAAGGAAACAAAGCATCAGTACTATCCCTACCCTGTGCATTAGGGGTGGAGTTTAGAGCCTTAGTCTAACTTGACTTGTGGGCATAGAACCTTAGTCAATACCCCACACTACCAAGCTATGTGCACAAGCTATACATATATGTAACCATTAACCATTTACACAACATCATAACCATTTCCCAAGGAAAACATAAACCATAACAATAACATGAGCGTTAACACCATGCCTTAACCCATTAACACAATTCCCACAATTCACATCATTTATCCATTTAACCCAATTCCATTTCATTATGCTTATCTCACTAAGCATTCATTCATTGTGCATATCTCATTAGGCTTTGTTCGTTATGCATAACTCACTAGGCTTCATTACCATGCTCATTACACATTCCATTATGATCTTTAGCCATTTCCACATCTTAACCCAATATCCCTTAGGTTATTATCAAGCTTAGGTGCACCACCTAGCTTCTAATCCAACAGACACAGTCACATAAACATGTTTATCAAGGGATCTACATAAATACTCAACAATATCACTTGTTCTTCACAAATGCCTAGGTCCAGGAAAGTCGTCTCACCCATGGGTGGTCCTAGTTTAGTCTCATCACGCTTAACGCATCCCATGGGGATCGTGAGGGTTACCCTTTACCTTTTTAATAACCATTTTACCAAAACATGCCATGGGTAATCAAAACATACCAGGAGACACCCAAGAACAAAACCACACATGCAAAAATCCTCAAATAAACCATGGGATATAACTTATAGACCACCTACCTCGATTATGTGGTTGAACACAGTCTTAATCAATCCCTTATATTCCACTTCAACCAACCTTTGAAGCTTCAACCTAAATCTCACCCAAAGAGTAGGGTTTTAGAGCTTAGGAAGGATAGGAGAAGAAGATACAAACCCTAAACTCAAAATATAAGCAAGGATAGGATTAGCCTTACCTGGAGCTTCAATACGCAACCAACGACACCAAAAATTCCTTAGAAATGAGGGAGATTGATCTCTTGGAGATCTTGGGAGATTTGGTTCGATCCTAGGGTGAAGAGGGGTAAAATGAGAGGAAATCCCGAGTTGGGGTTAAAAATCCCGAAGTTGCAAAATTGCAATTTTTTTAAGTTTAGGGACTGCATGGTTTACCCACACATTTTTCCAAACTGTGAACAAACCATGCGAATTCTTCTATCCCAAAATGCCCCCTCACATAGTTTACCAGCAGGGTTTTCCAAACCGTGCGCAAACTGTGAAGATGCTTCTGCCCAAATGATCCCCCCTCGCACGGTTTAGCCACACGATTTTCCAAACCGTGCACAAACCGTGTGGAGGATACTGTCAGAAAAACTTTCTATTGCACAATTTACCTGGGATGTCTGCATGGTTAGCACTAACTGTGCGTAGGCTGTGAATCCTACCCAGAAAACCCCCTTTTCTCTACTTTTCCTATCCCAAACCCTTGGAACACCCCCAATCCTCCTCTAAGACTTGTGTAAGCACTTAATTAACAAAAATAAGGGATTGAGGACAAAAATTAAATGAGAACATACCTTTCCAATATATGATATCTTACAACATCCCCACCTTATAACGGATCATCTTCGAGCCGAGCTCCTAAGCTTCATTTCACTTCCAAGGAAAAGAGATTGGGCCATTGATCCCACATATCCGATTCCCAATCCCAAGTTTCTTCCTAGAAATTTCCATACTGCCATAGTACTCACACTAATGGCACAAACTTTCCCCATTAGAATTCCTCACTATGATCCATGACACAAACTAGATGCTCCTCAAAGGACACATCATTCTCAAGCACAACATCTTCAACATCCACCACGTGAGTCGGGTTAGGTTGATACTGCTGAAGCTGCGACACTTTAAAGACATCATGCATCCCACTATACCACTATGGAAGAGCCAATCGGTACACCATCGACCTGATCCTCTCCACAATCTAAAATGATCCCACATACCTAGGTGCTAACTTTCCCTGCTTCTGAATCCTTCAGTGACCCAACCTTGGGGAAACCTAAAGGAACACACTATCACCCACCTCGAACTCAAGAGGTTTACACCTCCGATATGCATATGACTTCTGCCTACTATAACCTATTTCCATCCGTTTCTGAATCAACTCAACCATATCTGATGTCTCTTACACGAGACTCAATCCCAACAGCTCTGTTTCACCGGCCTCCAACCAACAAAGCATAGATCTACACGACCTCCCATAGAGAGCCTCAAATGGTGCCATATGAACCATAGCTTGAAAACTATTGTTGTAGGAAAATTCAATAAGTGACATGTGATTCTCCCAAGAACCACTGCAATCCTAGAACAAGCCCTCAACATGTCTTCCAACACTTGGATTGTACGCTCTGACAGCCCATCCGTCTGTGGGTGGAAAGCCATACTCAAAAGCACCTGTGTACCCAGCGCCTTATACGAGCCTTTACAGAAACGCGATGTGAAACGAGGATCAGGATACAAAAATATAGTCCGCATTACACCATGAAACCATACTATTTCCCGAACATACAACTCATCCAACTGGTCAACTATGTAAGTCTCCTGAATTGGTAATAAATGAGCCACTTTCGTTTGTCGATCCACAACCACATAGATTTCATCATTCTTCCGAGGTGTACTCGGAAGACCCACCACAAAATCCATTGTCACATCATCCCACTTCCATTCCGAAATGGGCAATGTATGTAATAGTCCACCTAGGCGTTGATGCTCGACCTTCACCTGCTGACAGGTAAGGCACCATGCCACAAAGACCATAACTTCCTTTTTTATTCCTGGCCACCAAAACTACCAACATAGATTACAATACATCTTGGTCAAACCTGAATGAACTGCCCATTTATATGCATAGAACTCACACATCAACTCTTCCCTCATGCATACCAGCACAACTAGATAACCATGAACACAAACAACCTCGTCCCCACCAACGACTCAATCTGAAGGTGGATACCCACCATTAAGCCTTTCCTTCATGCCCAAACATTCAGGATCATCAAGATGACTTCCCCAAACATGGATCAAAAGCGTCGATTCAATAACCATGGAAGCAAGATTCACCTGACCATTTTCCTCCTGCACCTCTAGGTGTATCTCTGTGAACAAGGCCATCACCTTGCACTCAGTGCTGGATTCCTAAACCACCTAGTTCTGAGCCTTCCTGATCAAAGAATCAACAACAATGTTCCCTTTTCCCGGTGTATATACCATCTCAAAGTCAAAAGACTGGAGATAATCAACCCACCTTTGCTGTTGAAGATTCAAATCCCATTGCGAAAAGATATAATTTAAAGTCTGGTGGTTGGTATACACTATGAACCATTACCCCAACAAGTAATGCCTACAACACTTTAAGGAATACACTACTATATCCAAATAAGCCATCTTGCTCATCTTGCATCAACACAACCCCAAACCCGATACCAGACGCATCCTAAAATAGGACATAGTTCCTACCTGGCTCAGGTAAGATCAAGATCAGTGCGGTCGTCAATAGCTTTTTCAATTCTTTAAAGGAAATCTTACAAGCCTTCGAACACTCAATCCTAATTCCCTTATTGGTCAAGCCCGACAACGGTGCTACCAAATGAGAGAAATTCTGAATGAACCTCCGGTAATATATGGACAAACCCAAAAAACTCAGAATGTCTGAAACACTCTTGGGATTCTCCCAAGACACAACCACCCGAACTTTCTATGGATCCACCAACACAACCGCCTTAGAGATTATGTGACCCATAAAATTAACTTCTCCAATCTAGAACTAACACTTTGATACCTTAGCATAAAGCCAATTCTCTGTTAGTGTACTCAAGACGATGTCAAGATATTGGGCATGATCGTCATGAGTTTTCGATTACACCAAGATTTTGTCAACAAAGACAACCACAAGATGATCCAAATAAGGATGAAAGACTCGGTTCATCAAAGACATGAACACTGCCGCTGCATTGGTCAAGACAAAAGGCATCCCCACAAACTCAAACAACCTGTACTGACTTTTGAAAGCTGTCAACAGTATGTCAGAAGGCCTCACCCTCGACTTGTGATAACCCGATCTCAGATCAATCTTAGAGAACACCAATCCACCCCTCAACTGGTCAAATAGGTCATCAATTCTAGTAACAGGGTACTGATTTTTCACCGTCATCTGATTTAACTTCCGATAATCAACACATAACCTAAATGACATGTTAGCCTTATTTGAAAAAAGCATAAGAGATACCCAAGGAGACGTACTAGGAAGTATTAACCCCTTATGTTCCAAATCTTCAAGATGAACCTTTTACTCCTTGAGTTCTACCAGTACCATTTAGTATGGCGTAATAGAAACTGGCTCCGCTCCTGGCAGCAACTCAATTGTAAACTCAACATACCTTTTGGGTGGAAACCCCAATAAATCCTCAGGAAAAAATCCTAAAACTATTCCACTATTAGAGGGAATAAAGACTGTTCCCCTCTTTCATCATTAAGCATAAGACAAGCTACTTGAGCCGTGAGCTTATACAACTGCCCACAAAATGGTCCCACACTACCTTCTAGAACATCCCACTCTCCGCGATGGACATAACCATCACCTTTAAGTGACCTAAACGATACCCTGCGATGGTAACAATCTATGTGCACCTGATACAACACTAACCAATCCACACCCAAGATCAGGTCAAACCTTGACATCTTGAGAATGAACAAGTACCACAGGAAACGATACCCACCGACTTCTAGAGAACATCCCTTGCACTTCCTAATTTCCTCATTCTGCACCCCCAACGGAGTGTCAATTGACATAACCCCCGACACATCCTCCACAGGCAAACCCAACACTACCATAAGCTGAGCATAAATTAAAGAGTGTGTGGAAATAGTGTCAAACAACACACTAGAAAGCGTAAAATCTACAAGGATCATACCTCAAAAATATGATGGCCCAGCCTCACCATCACCATGTGTAGACTGAAATGCATGAAGCTGACTGAACCCTCCACCCTGGGCTTTAACCTATGTGCCCTACATTGCACTACCCTGCTGACGTGGGTAATCCTGCCTCAGATTCCCACGTCCACTGCCCCTACCAGTACGGCCCGTGGAGCTCCAACTTCCTTCCTGATATGGAGAAACTAATCCCTTGCCTCCACTGAGAATCTACCTATCACCAATATTCATACTACCCTGCTGAGGGTTCCTGTAGAACCTTGTCATGTGTCCCAATCTTCTTCATGACTGACACTCAACTAGTGGTCGAGGATACTAGCCACGCATGTGCCTTGACCTTCCACACTGATAGCAGAACACCCGATCACCACCCTGAGAGGATGACCATCTCTTTTGACCAACATGCACACTTCCTCCCTATTGAAATCTTCCAAAATGATGCTTCCGACCTTTGGAAGCTGCAACACTTGTCTTCCCAGCTAGCACGACAAGCCCAATTTCTGAAACTCTCTTCAGGTTCTATTCTGAGATGAAATCTTGATCCACTACTTCTATAAACCACTTCAAGAGAAAGATATTCACTTGAGACATGATCTCGTGTCTCATCCCATCCTAAAAATGCCTTACAACTACTGCCTCATCCCCCTCCAACGCTGGAACAAAGCATCACAGGTCAGTGAAGTAGCCAACATACTCCATCACCAACATCAATCCCTGAGTCAGGCTTATGAACTCTAAAGCCCACTCTTGCCTCAAAGTCTCTTGGTAAAAATGGTCCAAAAACTTTTCCTGGAAATCTTTCCACAACATCCCCTCAACTTGCTCGGTCTGAGCTAGGATGTCCCACCAACACTTTTCATGGCCCCACAACATATATGCTTCCAACTTAACCCACTTCACATCGGGAGTCTCAAAATGATCAAGTACTGTCTAGAATGACTCTATCCTGAACTTCCCTGCCTCTATCCCACCCTATCCGGTAAAGGTTGAAGGTTGCTATAGCTGAAACTCTCTAGTTATCTAAAACATACTTGGTGAAACACACCTCAGGTCCTGATCCATCATCTGCATAAAACAATCCAAGTTCTATCCAAACTTCTCTTCCCCACTTTCTTGGATCACCATATTCTCTTGCCCTTCTATTGGAGGAGTGTTTTTAGCAACATCCTCTTTTTGCCCAACAGGCGATCAATGTCATGGTGGAATTTCTATACATTTCCAAACACAAGTTTTAGAACACATGCCAAAGAAAATTCACAATTTCACAAAAAAAGGCTCCTCACTATCCATAACAACCCACCGTACATGCACCATCCCAATAAAATTTAGTATTTTGAAAATATCACCCCAACCATCCCTACCGCGGGCCATGGTCTACAAGGGGTAAACAACCATACACCACAACAAAGCTCACATGAAGTGTTACAACAACATTTTCAATTCATTACAACCCTTCACTACACATATTTAATTTTTCATCACTTATCATTTTTTTTATCTTAACCCACTTAAATTGTTTCGTTTACAATATTTTCTATTTTCAAATATCAAAAGGCAAGGCGCATTCTATCTTTCATGCCTCACACACCCAACCCATGTGTGCCTATCATGATGCACGTCACCTACCTCTCTAGATACATACAATGATGCATGAATGCACAACCTCGTGCCATTGAGTCCACAATACAAATATCATAAAACGATCACATCACACAACATGTGCATCACTCAATGGTAAAATATCATCAACTGTAACATCACACAATCAAGAACAACATTTCCCGAACTGGGTGACTTGGGTTTTTCCTCATACATGGGTTAGATACTCCCAAACTTGAGATCATTACCAAGGGTTAACACATCCTAACTCATATCTACCATCCCAAATAAAAAGATTTTAGAGAAGAAGAAGAAAGACATCCTCTGATACCACTTTGTAACATCCCCGACCTAGAATCCACTAAACCGATGCTCTGAGCCATGTGGTTACATGACCTTAAGTGCGCCTCCATGTACACCAAAGGTTTATGACTAGTAGTGGGGGTCTGAATAGTCAATTAGGAATACTATACCCCCTTTTATCAGAGTAAGACACAACAGAAGATAAAAAAAATAGCAGAATAACAATCAATAATACAATATCATGCATAAACAACCATTCCCCCAAATGGGGTACAACCATGTCTAATAGTAAATATGCCATACCATGCTACAAATGCAAAAGTGAACAAAACCCAAAATGAAGAAAAACTGCAAAATCCCCAAAATGGTTCTGAAACCAAGTCTGGGTACTCTTCCACGTACACCCATGCCATCCCAACTGCCTAACAAGGGCCTTTTCCCTTCTCCTGACCTACAAACATGAAGTCTTCTTGGGTACCCAACGGCGGCCCGAGTAGGGTGTGAGTACAACTCAGTAGGCCACCACCAACGGTGCCTACAAAATATCCGGTATAAAAAATTGTGCATGAAAAAGGGAAATGAATAATAAATTACAAGGAAAAGATTAAGTTCCCTTAGTCAGTTTAGGTCCTTTACCAACATTTATTAAAATTTCTACATCTTACCTTTTCAACACATTTATCATGGGTTTATTAAACACAACAAGTTATGCGACTTAAAGTACACAATCAAATACATGAAAAAAACACACAGTTGTGTTTTCTCACTAGGACCAACTTCTCCATACCAACCACATCCTCACCTCAATGAATCAGTTTAGGTGGATGTCAACCATATCCTCACCTCGAAGCATCAGTTAGGGTGGATGCAATCGATAGGGAAACAGAGCATCAGTCCTATACCTACCCAGTGCATTAGGGTTGGAGTTTAGATACTTAGTCCAACTTGACCCATGGGTGTATAACCTCAGTCAATACCCCACACTACCAAGCTATGCGAATATGATATACATATATGTAACCATTAACCATTTACACAACATCACAACCATTTCCCAAGGCAAAAATAAACCATAACAATAACATGAGGGTTAACACCATGCCTTAACACATTAACACATTTACCACACTTCACATCATTTATCCATTTAACCCAATTCCATTTCATTATGCTTATCCCACTAATCATTCATTCGTTGTGCCTATATCACTAGGCTTTGTTCGTTATGACTAACTCACTGGGCTTCATTACCATGCTCATGACCCATTCCATTATGGTCTTTAGTCATTTCCACATCTTAACCCAATATCCCTTAGGTTATTATCAATACTAGGTGCACCACTTAACTTCTAACTCAACACACGCACTCATAAAAACATGTTTATCAAGGGATCTACATAAATACTCAACAACATCACTTGTTATTCACAAATACCTAGGTCCGGGAAAGTTGGCTCACCCCATGGGTGGCCCTAGTTTAGTCTAATCACCCTAAAATCATCCTATAACTATTGTGAGGGTTTTAATTTACCTTTTTAAAAACCATTTAACCAAAACATGCCATGGGTAATCAAAACATACCAAGTGACACCCAAAAAAAACCACACATGTACAAATCCTCAAATAAATCATGGGATATAACTTGTAGACCAACTACCTCGATTCCGTGGTTGAAATCACTCTTAATCAAGCCCTTATATTTCACTTCAACTAACCTTTAAAGCTTCAACCTAAATCTCAGCCAAAGAGTAGGGTTTTAGATCTTCAGAAGGAGAGGAGAAGAAGATACAAACCCTAAACTCAAAATAGAAGCAATGATTGGATTAGCCTTACCCGGAGCTTCGATTCACAACCAACAGCACCAAAAATGCCTTAAAAACGAGGGATATTGATATATTGGAGCTCATGGGTGATTTGGTTCGATCCTAGCACAAATACGGGTGAAATGGACGGAAATCCTGAGTTGGGGTTAAAAATTCCGAAGTGGAAAAATTAATTTTTTTTGAAGTTTTTGGGCCACACAGTTTACATATATGGTTTACCAAACCATGCACAAACTGTGAAGATGCTTCTGACCCAAAAGGCCCCCTTGCATGGTTTACCCACACAGTTTTCCAAACTGTGCGCAAACCGTGCAGATGCTTCTGCCCAAAGGAGTCCCCTCACACAGTTTAGCTGCACGCTTTTCCAAACTGTGTGAAAATCATGTAGAGGCTACTGTCTGAAAAACTTCCTCTTGCATGGTTTACCTATTCTATCTGCATGGTTAGCACTAACCATGTGCATACTGTGTGACCTACCCAGAAAACCCCTTTTTCTCTAATTTTCATGCCCCAAACCCTTGAAACACCCCCTATCCTCCTCTAGGACTTGGGTAAGAACTTAATTAACCAAAATAAGGGATTCAAGCCAAAACTTAAATGATAACATACCTTTACAAGATCCGGGATCTTACATACATTTTCAAAGGAATTTACCCAATCTAATCCCCCCAAATCAATTGGGGGGAACAAATGGAATGCGGGTGGAATTGGCCATCCATTGTCTAATTTTTTATATTTTTGTATTTATATATTTTATTCTAATTACCACTAGTGTGAAGCACACACCAACCAACCAAACTAATCACCCCTCACCAGCCCCACTATCGTTGGAGGCTCTCTCTGGATGGAAATCCTGCACATCAACATCCACACACACACACACACAATAATCAATATTTTACCAATAATAACTTTATTGATCATAACTTGATCATAAAAACTCACATTAAAATTTCATGAGTTGTGATGAGGCTCTTTCAAAATACACTTTCAAAATCTTAGAAATCTCAATCAATACTTTGAATTATTAAGTGCTCAATCACTCTGATACCATTTATAGGAACACATGTTCTGTGGAAGTGTAAAATTCTCATATTTTTAAAACAATCAACCAAATTAGTGTTATAAAATATAATATAGTATATTGGTGCCTATATTATCCCATAGATCATGTGAAATTTAATTTAGGAACAAAGAATAAAAATTTAACAAAATTGTAAATGGTACCTTATTTATTCATCAATACCAATTTGATCCACTCATTTTCAGCATTCCATAGCTTGCAGGTGAAAACCGAGGAATCCTTTAGGTCATCCACACTTTCACTATAGCTCATGGATCTTAATTATTTTATTCCTAGGTGCTATCACTATAAATCAAAGAACTTTATAATATCCCTTCTGCACACTTATGACTTAATTAAAATTGTCATAAATGTCAGAAATATTTTATCACTCACTTTTAAAAATTTAATGCACCACTTGAAAAATTAAAAACCATTATCTTGGATAATTCCACCCATAATTACTTAAAAAACGTTGAACACATAACATTCATTTGAAAAATAATATTTTTCTTGTATTCACTTTAATACTTAAATAACTTGTAAATACCTTGAGAAATTAATCTATTTATTATTATTATGATTATAATATTGAAAAATTTAACCAAATTAATTAACTTATGATTGTTCAGATTCATATGTTTATTAACCCCCACACATGGGCCCCCTTTCATCTTGAATTCATATTCATCCGAATGGGTTGAATTTGTCGATGCAAATTGTGTGTGTCCCACTAGGAACTTATATCGATAGTAGTGAGTTATACCTAAAATAAATATTAGTGTCTAGAAATTTATCATAACTCCAAAATAGATACAAATAAGTCATATCTATAACTACCTCCTACGATCACACACTATTGAATATAATCTCGTTGTCTTGTGATATCTCATAAAGTGGGATGAAAACATTATATCATCATTATTATATGATTTATTATTTCACAAACTGACTATATGGAATTAATTTCTTATTCCATGGACATGGTTTTAGTGAAGGTAATACCATCCTATTAAATTGGGACCGATATATCTCTTCATCTAGCCAAAAATAAAAATTCCTATCTTGATCATTCAACCGATGTCATACCACTAACAATACACCCAATGAAAGAAACCTCACCACTACATAAATGATATGGTTTTAATATTGAATAAAAGTATGTGATCAAATGATACACATTTATAATGATCTCAAGTCAAGAGACCAATACAAATATTAATATATAGGAACAACCATTGACACCCATAATGTGTGGTGTTTCTATTGGTGAGTAAATCCTCATGATCTATTTAACTCTAAATCCACAAGTATGAAATTTGTGAGAAGATGACACAATGATTATGATCCCCCAACACATGATATTAATACATCATATATGACCCGTTAGTATGATATATCTTGACCATATGACTTATTTAATAAGATTATTTTCATAGTAACTTGATGTTATTATTATAGCTAGGAAATGCTATAACATTTTGACATGATAAATAATATTAGGACATTACCATGTAAATAATGGACACAAAAGTATCAAAACTATTAATTTTAGAATACATCATGAATAATTATATATATAAATGATATAGTAATCAAAATTACTGATCAAGTTGGGTCTAGGGAACCCACTTTCAAAACACACATACCCTCACTTGTGGGCTACATAGTGGGGGTGGCAGTGACAGGAGCTTGTTACAGAAAGTCATTGGTATGATATGTTAATTAAATTTGGATATGGAATTATATTGTACTTATAACTTAAGTGGATATTATTTTTGATGAAATTAAATATACTGTATGTTTGTTTTAGATGCGGGACATGTTTTTTTGAACCGTATTATCCATTTTGGACCATGTATTCCTATTATGTTTGTTTTATCACGCACAATTTATTAATTTTTATTTTTTGGAAGGATGGTCTTACTGTGAACCACATGGGGGTGTCAAAACCATAGGTAGAGGATGACTCGATGCAGTGAATATGGTTCTTGGACTTCTCAATATTGGATGTCAATCTCGTGGGGGATGTTTGTTCAGAAGCATGTCTTTCTTTCAATTGCTGAAGTTATATTATGCTATGTTACCAGAATATGAAACTTCTTATGATTGTAATTTTTTCCCAATCATGAAAAATTGTTATTAGAGCTTGACTATATAGAATATAGTGGTTCAATTTATTAAGGACTTGGATGAATGTTACCGGATTATAGTGGCGTTGTGTTCCATTACAAGTAACCTTTTGTTCTTGGTTGGAAGAATATTGGGTTCCCCTTGGTAAAATAATTGATAAGTTCTTGAAAGGTGTTATCATTGCAGATGGTGGCGGTACCAGGGAGTATGGGTTTGGTGAAAGAATGTACAATACCCTTGTATGTCAGGTGGTGTGTTCCATTGATCAAAGTGGTGTTACAGAGTTTAGAGGAGAGATTATTGAAGGCTTATAAAGATAGTTAAAATCCCTATATATTGGTTTCATTGTCTATAGAATATATCATGTGCATAGGTTAAAGTTCAGTTGATGATTTTATGGAGGAATCTTTAGATTTTTGAGCATGAAGGGTTTATTACTCCTGGAGAGTCTATAAATTAATTTGGATGGAAAGTTAGATGGAAGTGAGGTGTTTTAGCAGAATGGAGGGCTTTTATTATAAGCAGAGGGATGTTTTAGACATTGTAATCAAAGATAATCATGTTCCTAATAAGAGGATGAAGGATATATACCCTAAATCCTTATGTATTTATGATATATATTAGCTATATCATATTTCATGAAAATTATGATTTTCATGAAAATTAGGGTATATTTTTATATGAAAATATTGTAGTTTAATGATAAATAGTTATCATTTAGGTAAATCACCTTCATGCTAGCTATCATTTAAAGTACGTTTTATACGATAAAATGCACAAGGAAATAAATTAGTCCATATGATCCATGAATTGAATAAGCATTTACTCAGGCACTATAAACACATGATTTAATTCATGCATTAACCATGTGGAATCGTCATGGCTATATAAATAACTACCATGTGATGGAAGTGGTTATTGTAGATGTTTGTGGGTGTTTTCAGGATGCCTAGGAAAATTACCCAAAACATGAATCTCTCTATGTATTTCTCATTTACACCCAAGGAACTACCTTGTTATAGTGGAATATTGGATCTCATTTGAACATTAGATTATTTATCTCATCCTTTGGATACCTCCATATGTGATATGTATTTTGGTTTCCACTTTAGTGATCTCTTTGAAACCCATGTGATGGTGATCGAGATGTTGTAGTGGCTTCTTCAACAAATAGTATGCATTTTTGTGTATTTTTTCATTTCTTGTTTGGGCGTGGCTTCATATTTATTGCATGATTGATATTTGGATTGAGATTAATTTTTTTAAACATTAAAATAATTTTAATTAGACCTGAATGAATCCAAGAAAGGGTATCAAAGTGACCCATATTTTTAGATTTTTGAAATCATTCTTGAAATCAATAAATCATTAAAAATAGAGCATCATTTTGATTTTCATTTTCACATGTTTCTGTTTTAATTACCTTTATGTAAAACTCCTAACTCGTGTAATGATTTTCCTAGTTTAACTTTACATAGATGTTTCTATATAAAGGTTATCATTATTTAACTTCACATAGAAGTATTTTTATAATGGTTATGATAATGTACCATTACACCGCAGGTGTGTACATAAATGTAATGATTAATAACATTACATAATAGTCCTATGTAAGGGTAGTTTCTATATTAACTTTACATAAGAGGTAACTCCTATTGTACCCTTATGTGATGGAGGCTATGTTAAGGTAGTTTATATAATACCTTTATGCGGTAGTCAACTCAAGTGCTACCCTTATATGATAGAGGCCACGTAAAGTGAATCTTCATGTTACCTTTACACAGGAGAAAAAATATATCATTACCTTCACAAAGGTATCCAGTGTAAAGGTAAATGATTTTACCTTTACATAGGATACCTCACCATCGTAAGGGTTAATTGAAAAAACTTTAATAAATATTTTTTTAAGTTTTCTTATGATTTATAATGTGTTTATAAACAATTGAAAATGTTATTTTGGGAATATTTTAATTTATAAATAGATTTTAAATTAATTATTAATTTTTTATAATTAAATATATAAATGTTTGTGAAACTTTTATTTATTAAATATTCCAAAATATTAAATGTTAATATTTTAAATACCCTTTTTACCAAATTATATGGCATGCCACATGATCTATAAATAACATGTTCATTTAAAAATTTTTAGGGTAATTTATAAAGAGTTTATAAATTAAAAAAAATGTGAAAATATAAATAAGTTTATATTTAAAATTATTTAATTTTTATAATTAATTTTATTTTTTTAAATTAAATATGGTGCCTTATTTTGAGAAATTTTTATACAACATAAAAAATAATTTTGATGAATAATTTAATCTTGGTTTAAATAATATTTAAATATATGATATTTAAATATTAAAAAATGTTTTACAAAATATTGGATTATGAAATTGTTTGTAATTCATAATAATATCATATATCTAAAGTGAAAATTCCATTAATAAAGAATATGATAGTGTTCATTTTGGATTTAGTATAAAATTGTTTATATTCAAAATTATAGAATGTAAACAATGATTAAAAGATTAATTATAAAATTTTTAGAATTAGTTTTATTTTATGAATTGTTCATAAATGGTTATCGCATATTTAAATATTTGAAATATTCATTTATTTAATGGTTATTATCGATTTTATTATTCATAATCATAAATTATTTATATTATGAATGGTTTATTCTTTGGTTAAAAATTTTAAACTACATCTTATGAAATTGTTATTCCTTACATTACATACTAAGGGAATCAACATAAGATTTAGTTTTCATCAACCTTGACCACAATTTTTTATTTGGGTTATTAACTAAAATTTAGTTGTTGATCATGGTTTATACATATTTTGTGTTATAATTTATATGAATTGGATTCTATTTTGAGTAAATTATCCCTAGATATAGTTACTTTGGGTTAGACTTCCCCTTGTCCTAGAGGCTAATGAATTGTTAAGAAAGGTGGGGGTTGGCTATCTCTGGCTCTAGGATTACTCTTGTGGTGTTTTTTTAATGTTATATATTTCTAAGAATTTTCATGATGTTTTCATGTAACTTATTCATTTGATTCATTTGGATATGTATGAATATGTTTAGATCCTATATTTGGGTAAATAATAAAAACCCCAGGGTTGTGTAAAGAGTTACACATCAATATGGTTTGAACATATTAATTTGGTGGAAGAAATAAGATTCCAAAACTAAAATCATTTGAATAAAGAATACACAAAGGAATAACATGAGATAAGATGGTGAGATTAAATCCCCTGAAATAATAAGTGTTATATTCATCCAAAATTATCACTTATCAAGTCCTCGATCATCCAACTGGGTAGTTTCATGCTAAATAAGGGTGCCTTTGGATTATCTAAATTGACACAAGCAAGTAATTAGAAAATTTGGACTATCTAAATGGGTACTTTTATGCTAAATAGGGGTGCCCCATGATTTTCCAATATTAGTTTATTTTTTATATTTTATTTAGCTTAAACAAGTTGAGAAACCTCAAGGGTTGGGATACTAGAGAAATATATACAAGTATTATCCATATTATGGATATGGAAATAAATTTTTCTGCTCAACTATCCAAGATTTATATATGATATGATTGGGATGATACACCACTTAAATATTTAATTGGTGAGTTTCACACCTAAGTGAGGTCATTTTCTTAGTGAAATATGGTTTTTATCCCACCAATGGGTATGGTGTTTTAATAAGGGGTCATCATTTTAGTGAGAGAACATTTAATAAAAGTGATTGTTAAATGGTTATAAATATGATACTCAAATGATAAAATATTTGTTATAAATGCATTGCATCTTCAACGCACAACTAAAATGTTGAAATTAATCCTTAAATGGAAAATCTTAGTGTTATAAACTCATAATACTGGTAACTTCAGAAGGGTTATTAAGTAAAATTCTATGTGTTTTAGAAACAACTTCTTGAATAAACCAATGGTTTATATTTTTCAATAAGAAAATCTTAATGATTATAAATAATAAAATAATTCACTTAAGGTTTCAAATGAATTAGATGAAATTTTATTAAATGATTTTTAATATCTATTCATATACTCCATATGATTGGGTTTTTTTCAATAAAAACTAATATGATTAAGAAAGTTAATGATATTAAGATACTGAAGATTTACTTAGAGATTATTCTGGTTAAATAATTCATTTAGTTTTCTTCTTTGTAATTGATACAACAATGTGAATGAGTTCATAAAGATTTTACCCAATATTATCAAAGTGTTGAGAATATATTAAATGGAATATATGGTCTAGTTTATTATGAAAGTATTCAAAATTTATAAATTGATCATATGATGTCATGGTTTTTATAATTTATGAGAGAGTAAAAGTGGGAAAAGTTTTAAATAGGAAGAATAAAGATAGTTGGAAACTCCATAGAATATTCATATCATGCATTAATGTTATAAAAATTTATTCTTTAGTTTTGAAAGGTATGTGATACCGAATTAATATTTTGTAAGTGTTATAAATATATAGTTTTTCAAAATCAAGGGAATAATTAATATAGCTTATAGTTTTCATTCAAGCGATGAAAGAAATAATTTCTATATCAAATATTTGAATAAAGATCAGATAGATATTAGAAGGATGTGTATCATTATATAATTTATCTTATATGATAAGATAAATTTTTCATTAATAAATAGTTTTTGTGAATATAATGAGGTGATTAATTGTATACACATGTCTTATGATTGATCTGATTCTATAACATATATTGAAAAGGAAACATGGATAAAAATGTTTTATTGTGGAAAAAATATTTATCCAAATATTTATTAAAATATATGGGAATGTTATCATTCCACCCATCAATGGTATATTTTAATATAGTCTCATTTTCGGAAGAAAAAATTCTCCAAATAAAGATAATTAAATATACGATAATACTTTATTTGTTAAATATTCTTACTAAAAATAAATAAGAGTTATTTCCTAAAATATATTATAGTTTGTGTTGAATCTTAATAAGATATTTTTAAAATAATATAACATCTAAGAATCTGGTGAGAGTATGTTTAAACTTAGATAAGTTCAAAGATTAAAAAACAAAATATTATACTAGTTTAAAGTTAAAGTGATTTTACTTAATATCTTAAATATTTTAAGATATTTGATGGTAAAAAAATGTAGAGAGTTACATTTAGTTTCCATGGAAAAGTGAATACCACTATTTATAAAAGTATTATGTCATCTAATTTTCAAATTGGATTATAATGTATATCCTAAATGAGTTTTAGGGTATAACGGTAAAGAGAAATGTAAAAAGTAACATTTTATTATCATAAGAAAGTGGATATCACTTTATCTTAAAAGAGTTTAGAATTCTCTATTAATGTAATGGTGTAAATAGTCACATTATTTATGAAAAGATCTCAAGAAAATGCTTGATAGAACTGGTTCCAAGGATGATGAATATGAACTTAGAAAGATTTATTAGTAGACAATAGAAATTGACACTGTAACATTTAAAGATGTAAAGTTAAGAGGTTTGAATATGTTCAAGAAGTTGAACATTAAGAATATTATTCCTAAATCTCACCATTATTGAAACTGTATTTTGTATAGATGTCAATCACTAAAAGTTTTTAGTTGGATATTTTTATTATATGTCCATATAAATATATGAAAAGTATTAAATATATATGTGATGAGTTAAAAAAACCCATAAAGTTCAGAAAACATAAGGTTGATATGGAAGTTTATCAAATAAAAAATATTAGACAAGAACTTTTTTTATAGTTTGGTAAATATTTTTGAAAGAGTGTTAGAATATAAAATGTATCATATATATATATATATAAGGCAATATCAATTTTATCATTCTTTCACTTTGCATGAATATTTGTATATATAGATATATATATTCATGAAGTGTAATGATAATTAACCTCTCAAAATATAGCTTTTAGTTATCCCTAATTTATATTCATCATGGATTATTATAGGTTAAGATGAAATTTTATGGTTAGAGTGAGTAGGATTCTTTTATAGAGATACATTATATGCTCATGTGGCAAAAAGGTGTTTTTGTACACTATTACCCACTATGTATATCATATGGTGTGTTATACACAATGTCATTGGTATAATAGGGGTGTATGGATCATATTTGGGTCCCCACTACCATAGTTTGTTGAGATACATAGCATGAAGACCTTTATACATTAATATGATACTTACGTAAGCCAAAATATGAACTTCAGTGATCAAGGGGTTGTTGGGTTTGTTTCTGATCATTTCATCCATTGGATCTTAACCGAGATGGTATTTTTTCACTCATATGATGAGTATGACATTTGAGACTGCAATTTAGAATGACTATGGAGATTGTGACTACACTTAGAAGGCACATGTGATGTTCTTATATATTCATATGGGGTCATGTGATGTGATCATCTATTAAAGGTGAATGAAATGGGATATATTCATCATCTTGATCAGTCTATACTCTAAGAATTGAGAATATATGACTGAACTATATGGGATCGACATACTTGATGTCCCATGTTCACTATATATCATGGAAAAATAGAAAATATAATAATTCATGTTCATGTGATGCAAGTGGTGAACATAAGTATAATGAAACATGAATTTGACGGAGATCATGATAGATACATTTTTATCTTGAGTAACATATATGATTGGATAGAGGTTTCTCATTGATTATATTTATGGATCCAGTGATTAATATTTGATGTCAACACTAAAAGTCCCTCAGGTCACACTTTGTGGTTGACTAAATAAGGATTGATTTTGACTCTTCTAGATACTCTAAAAAGTATTTTATAGTTAATTGAAAAGGAGTTTTGGATAGTTATTCACATGGTATTACATATGATGTGATACAAGGTGAATTTAGTGATAACATTCCAAAAGTGTTTTGGAAGATACCCAAAAGTGTTTTGGATATAATTTCATACATTATTGTATGTGATACAATATAATCTGAAATGACACAGAGAGTCTTTTAGGATTTAGTGAAAGTGATAGATTGAAGGATATATTCAATAAATCCTTTTGTGTGTATGATTTCATGAAAATTATGATTTTCATGAATAATGGGGAATAGTGATCCATGCAATTTTTGAGGTCGAATGATAAATAGTTATCATTCGAGAAAATCATCTCTATAATGAATGTTCTTTAAAGTGTGTTTTATTTGATAAAACATGTATAAAAATAAATTCATTCATATAAAGCATAAATTTACCAAGAATTTACTTTAGGATCTATAAACATGTGAGTTAATGCATGCATAACTATGGGAGATATTCATTTCTATATAAATAAATATTATGTGATGATAGTGGTGATTGAAAATTTGTGTGGGTGTTTAGAGGATTCCCAATAAAATTTCCTTAGAACCTAGAGATCTCTTTATTTTTATACATTATTACTGTGGAATTAAAATTATATGGAGGAAGATCAAATCCCATCTAAATATCATATGACTACACTCAACCCATGGATATCTCTAGAGATGATATTCCTTTTGGATTCTACTTCAGTGTTCTCTCTCAAACCCAAGAAATGTAGATTGAGATGTTGTTGTGACTTATTTGGTGAATAATACACATTTTATAGTATTTATTTATTTATTTATTATTTGAGGGTGATTTCATATTTCTTTCATGGGTAAAATTGGGCATGAGATTAAATTTCTTTCATGCATTCTAATAAATTTTATTAGACTCCAATGAATCCTAGAAAAGGAGGATTCATTGGTAAAGTCGAAGGGAAATTAAAATTAGTGAAACTTGGCTAGTGCCCATTGTTTCCATGATAAGAATTGTGGGAAGGAAGAAAGGGATATTGTAGTTTGATTTTGTGGACTAGAAGGTATGGTCCCAAAAGTTACACCTTATAGAGGATTCAAAAATCCCAAAGCTAAAGGGGTGGTTTTCGAAGATGTCAAGCGTTTACCATCCCAAGTACGAGTCAAGAGAAGTAGAATCTAGTTTTTATCAATCAATATATTAGAGAGAGAAGGTGGCCTATTCTAGATAACTAAAGGATGAAGTGGTTCTATCTAGAGAAGGATCAAAATAAATATATCATGGTCCCAGGTTATCATAAGGAAACTTCAATGATTCAATAGAGGGAGCTTGTTTTCTATATTGAAATTTATGGATAGTGTGGGATTCACACATGGTTTCCATGGTTGGGGAAAAGTTATAAATATTCTTATGGATATATTTTTTCCTTAAAGGATTCTCTTCTTATAGAAGTGGGATCACCTATATGGTGTCTTGATCACTAAAGCGAGAAGGGGGAAAAACCCTTAGTTACTTATAGGCTTGTAAGAATTTGATTGTTTTGAGTGAATTTTTTTTATGGATTGTTTTCTTAAAAAGTAGAAAAAGGTGTTCTTCTTTAATGAGGTTGAGTCTTCAATAGGAACTGGGAAAATTCTAGTGGGTTCTCAATGGTACCTTTAGTACTTAAAAGTACCTTATTCAATGTTATAACATGTATGTGTGGGTTTTGATACTCAAGAGAATAGATCTATGGGAATATTTGGATCCTTTATTAGGATAGAACCATGGAATGATGTATTTATCAAAATATAGTGGTGGTTATGATAGGGTAAGAAAGTGGGAGTTTCATAAGGGTTAATGTTAGTGATAACCTATAGTGTGAGGAGGCAAGCCTCGAGCACCAGAAGGTCTTGTAGAGTGGGAAGACTTTGTTTGGGGAAGGGACTTCTGAAGCTAATCCAAGTCCAAAAGTTGAGTGATTTATTGAAATTCAGATTAGAAAATTATTTTATAATTCAACCAAAACCATGTTAATTCTGGAATATAGACACCTTACAAGTATTGGTGTGTTTCATTACAAAGATTAGTGATGAAAACTTTGGCATATCAAAATATGTGGAAATGATGATCAAAATATTATCAAAGTAAAGAAAGGAAATATGTGAAGGAGTTGGGATCTTAAATATTCAGAACTAGGATAGAAGTCAATGGGTGAAAAAGACCATGATTTCTGAGGTTTCACTAAGTGGAGGTTCAGTGTGAGTTTCTCATACTAATTACATTATATTTTTCTAAGAAATTAAAACTTCATATGAAGGTTGTTTATGATGGTGTCACTAAAGTTCATTGCACATGATAACTCATGATAGATGAATAATATTGGTATCATAGTTTTAAGTTTTCAAAATAGAGGTTCCACAGACCTAGTGCATGTCACAACTTATTGATGGGATTTAAAAAAAGTCATAGGAAGAAAAATAAAATATGTTTTATTTAAGAGTAAACTCTTATGGAGGTATTTATATGACCACATGGTTTTAGATAACTGAGGAGGTGTTTATTTAGTGTGATCCAAGATGATAAAAAGTTTCATTTTTGAGAACCATGTGGTTGGTGGAGGGTTGGATGGATATTAAATGGTGGGACTTTGGTGGGAGCATACGAATAGTCTTCAGGTGGAAGAATGTTGAACTTAACCAGTGAAAATGATTCTAAAGTGAGATATTATTAATTTTGGTGTGAGTACCATTTTCTGGATTAAATTTTGGGGTTTTTAGAATGTCTCTAAAAGATACACCTTGAAGAAGCTGGATGGAGCTAGACTCCCTGTTTCCACGACAGTCTAAATTTAGGTTTGCAGAAATAGTTCATTAAAAGTTCTCTTAGTGGAAACAGTTAAGTGGACGTAGTAGATTGTGAAACTAATGTATAATTGGTGAAGGAAGCTAACTGAGTCTAGTGTATTCTAGTTCACTAAAAGGTGTGAATGTACAGTAAGTTTAGTGGTTGTAGGCTAGTAATATTTTCACATTGGCACCTGAGTGTGGGAATCCAAAGGTGGATTTTTTTATGAATTCACTTAGATTCCTTGATCATGATATGAATATGGTAAAGGAAGTGTATGTTATTTCACTAATCATTGGGTTCACCCATTAAGGAAATGGTAGTCCTCAACATTATGAGAGGTCTCCCATGAAGATTGGATTGAAGTGGAACTTTCTCTGGAAGGATTGGCAGGTGAGTGGTGATGGGAATGTGGAAAGAAATTAACTATATATAGAGTGGTTATACCACTGATTCTAGGTATTCTAGGTTTTAAAATCATTGTGAGGGAATTATAGGAATGGGGGGAATTATAGATTGATTCCTAGAGGCCTTAGGGTCAAAGGTGTAAGATCATATCTAATGGAATATGTAGAAATTCAGAAGGAGAATAATTAGAAGGAGGTCATGCTAGAGGGATCACATCCCCTCACTTGTTGGTTACATAGTGGGAGTGTTAGTGGTAGAATATTTTCATGGGAATACATTGGTATACTGAGTTATGTGAATCTAGGCAGGGTATAATATCATCCTTGTAACATGGGTGAATGTTTTTTCTGATGAAATGAAAGAATATTTATGTTCACCCATGGATATAGGAAATTTTATCTAAACCACATTATCCCTTGTGTGTTATTATTTTATGTTCTATTTATTTTATCAAATGCTTGTTATTTATTTTTCATTGTTTATAAGAGAGAACTTGATGTGAACACTACTGGAAATAATAGATTTACCAACGGTTGAGAAATGTTGGGAAAGGCTGGATAACCGTTGGTATAACATATACCAATAGTTCTGCCAACCGTAGGTAAGTAAGCCGTTGGGAAAAACATTTCCCAACGGTTTACAGTAAACTGTTGGGATAGGGTGGAGAAAGGTTACTCTATCCCAACGGTTCATTAAAACCGTTGGGAAAAAGATTTGCCAACGGTTTAAAACCGTTGGCACAAGGGCTTAAAATTATCATGTTTTTCCCAACGGTTTGGTAAACCGTTGGGAAAAACCCCACATCTACTCTTTCCCAACGGTTTTAAACCGTTGGGAAAAGTGTTTTACCAACGGTTTGTTGAACCGTTGGTAAAACTAATCCAAAATTTCTATGCCAACGGTTTTGAACCGTTGGCATAGTCTCTGCTGGGCAAATCACCCAGCAGCTCCCCAATTTGCCCAGCAGCTCCCAACCAGGTCTCCAATTTGACCAGCACCACATCTGGTTTTGTGGGTTCCCTCTATCTTTCAATCCAATTATTGTACCTGCAATAAACTAACACATACATATATAATTATTGTACCTGCAGTAACCAACTAACACTTACATATAGAGAACAAATTCATACATGTTTAACATATAATGGTAGAACTATACACATCCATAATTAAATTATAAACATACATAATTCATTTAGATTTCAATTTAAAATGTATATGACAATTATATGTGGAATCTGGAAGTCAATTCATAATTTGATCTGTTTTTTGTATACCATATATTTTTACCTAAAGTAATGTCCGTTTTAAACATAATACATACACCTGGAGTGCTACCGTCCACAACGTGCCTCATATTGAGGCGGGGTTGACTCATACACGTCACATATGACCCATGGATCGTTGTGCTAATGTATCAACACAATCCGAATGCGTTTGGTCTGTTTTCCGTATGCCAGTTGATGTTTTTCAATTAAAATGACGTACTTTTGAAACAAAATGCAGACACTTTGAGTGGTTCCGGCCACACCGCACCTCAGATTGAGGCGGTGTTGACTCGTACATGTCACATATGACCTATGGATCATTCTCCTAAAGTTTCAATGGAAACCGAATGCGTTTGGTTGGTTTTCCGTATGTACTTAAATTGTTGTCCATTTTAAGCAAAAGAGACACAGTTAGAGCGGTGTCGGCCACACCGCTCCTCAGATTGAGGCGAAATTGACTCGTACACGTCACATACGACCCGTGGATCATTTTCCTAAAGTATAGACACAATCCGAATGAATTTTCTCCGTTTTCCGTATGTCACTTGATGCTTTTCACTTAAAATGATGTCCCTTTGAAACAAAAGACAGACACTTTGAGTGGTGTCGGCCACACCGCGTCTCCAATTGAGGCGGGGTTGATTCGTACACGTCACATATGACCCATGGATCGTTCTCCTAAAGTTTCAACGGAAACCGAATCCGTTTAGTCGGTTTTCCGTATGTACTTAAAATGATGTCCGTTTTAAACAAAAGAGAGACACTTAGACTGATCTCGGCCACACCATGACTTGGATTCATCCCGGGTCAGCTCTTACATGTCACATATGACCCATGGATCGTTGGGATAAATTATCAACAAATTTGGAATGCGTTTGGTCGGTTTTCCGTATGCCAGTTGTTCTTTTCACTTATAATCCTGTCCATTTTAAACAAAAGAGACACAGTTAGAACGGTGTCGGCCACACCACTCCTCGGATTGAGGCGGGATTGACTCGTACACGTCACATACGACCCATGGATCCTTGTGATAAATATCGACACAGTCCGAATGCCTTTGGTCGGTTTTTCGTATGTCACTTGATGCTTTTCACTTAAAATGAAGTCTTTTTGAAACAAAAGACCGACACTTTGAGTGGTGTCGGCCACACCGTGTCTCCGATTGTGGCGGGGTTGATTCGTACACGTCACATATGACCCATGGATCGTTCTCCTAAAGTTTCAACGGAAACCGAATCCGTTTGATCGTTTTTCCGTATGTACTTAAAATGGTGTCCATTTTAAACAAAAGAGAGCCACTTAGACTTATCCCGGCCACACCGCGACTCGGATTCATCCCGGGTTGGCTCGTACACGTCACATATGACCCATGGATTGTTGAGATAAATTATCAACAGATTCGGAATGTGTTTGGTCAGTTTTCCGTATGCCAGTTGATGCTTTTCACTTAAAATGACGTCCTTTTGACTTGAAACCACCGTGCAACATTCTAATTATTATTCATGACGTGTACGCGCAGACGACACGTCAATCGGATGTGTGGTTTGCGCGGTACGACTCAATATTCGTGTTTTAAGTGATGCGCGCGCTTCGTAAACGCGCGTGAGGGGGGTCCAAACGGGCCGAACGATGTCGGAATGGCCTGAAACCAGACGACAAATACGGGTGAGTGATTTCTGAAGTGGTCGACTAGACGGCACGTCAATCGGACGTGTCCTGTGCCCACGGTGACCGAGAACGCAGTTCGGGTGTCATAAACGGCCATAACGGGCGTCCAACGGTCAAATTCATAGCGGAGTGCCTCGGATTGAGCTGAAACCACCGTGGAACATTCTAATTATTATTTGTGACGTGTACGCGCAGACGAAACGTCAATCGGACGTGCGGTTTGCGTGGTACGGCTCAATATTCGTGTTTTAAGTGATGTGCGCGCTTCGTAAACGAGCGTGAGGGGGGTCCAAACGGGCCGAACGATGTCGGAATGGCCTGAAATCAGACGACAAATACGGGTGAGTGATTTCTGAAGTGGTCGAGTAGACGGCACGTCAATCGGACGTGCCGTGTGCCCGCGGTGACTGACAACGCAGTTCTGGTGTCATAAACGGCCAGAACGGGCGTCCAACGGTCAAATTCATAGCGGACGACCTCGGATTGAGCTGAAACCACTGTGGAAAATTCTAATTATTATTCGTGACGTGTACGCGCAGATGGAACGTCAATCGGACGTGCGGTTTGCGCGGTACGGCTCAATATTCGTGTTTTAAGTGATGCGCGCGCTTCGTAAACGCGCGTGAGGGGGGTCCAAACGGGCCGAACGATGTTGGAATGGCCTGAAATCAGACGAAAAATACGGGTGAGTGATTTCTGAAGTGGTCGAGCAGACGACACGTCAATCGGACGTGCCGTGTGCCCGCGGTGACCGACAACGCAGTTCTGGTGTCAAAAACGGCCAGAACGGGCGTCCAACGGTCAAATTCATAGCGGACGGCCTCAGATTGAGCTGAAACCACCATGGAACATTCTAATTATTATTCGTGACGTGTACGCGCAGACGACACGTCAATCGGACGTGCGGTTTGCGCGGTACGGCTCAATATTCGTGTTTTAAGTGATGCGCGCGCTTCGTAAACGCGCGTGAGGGGGGTCCAAACGGGCCGAACGATGTCGGAATGGCCTGAAATCAGACGAAAAATACGGGTGAGTGATTTCTGAAGTGGTCGAGTAGACGGAACGTCAATCGGATGTGCCGTGTGCCCGCGGTGACCGACAACGCAGTTCTGGTGTCATAAACGGCCAGAACGGGCGTCCAACGGTCAAATTCATAGCGGACGACCTCGGATTGAGCTGAAACCATCGTGGAACATTCTAATTATTATTCGTGACGTGTACGCGCAGACGGCACGTCAATCGGACGTGCGGTTTGCGCGGCACGGCTCAATATTCGTGTTTTAAGTGATGCGCGCGCTTCGTAAACGCGCGTGAGGGGGGTCCAAACGGGCCGAACGATGTCGGAATGGCCTGAAATCAGACGACAAATACGGGTGAGTGATTTCTGAAGTGGTCGACTAGACGGTGCGTCAATCGGACGTGTCCTGTGCCCGCGGTGACCGAGAACGCAGTTCGGGTGTCATAAACGGCCAGAACGGGCGTCCAACGGTCAAATTCATAGCGGAGTACCTCGGATTGAGCTGAAACCACCGTGGAACATTCTAATTATTATTTGTGACGTGTACGCGCAGACAGCACGTCAATCGGACGTGCGGTTGCGCGGTACGGCTCAATATTCGTGTTTTAAGTGATGTGCGCGCTTCGTAAACGCGCGTGAGGGGGGTCCAAACAGGCCGAACGATGTCGGAATGGCCTGAAATCAGACGAAAAATACGGGTGAGTGATTTCTGAAGTGGTCGAGCAGACGGCACGTCAATCGGACGTGCCGTGTGCCCGCGGTGACTGACAACGCAGTTCTGGTGTCATAAACGGCCAGAACGGGCGTCCAACGGTCAAATTCATAGCGGATGACCTCGGATTGAGCTGAAACCACCGTGGAACATTATAATTATTATTCGTGACGTGTACGCGCAGACGGCACGTCAGTCGGACGTGCGGTTTGCGCGGTACGGCTCAATATTCGTGTTTTAAGTGATGCGCGCGCTTCGTAAACGCGCGTGAGGGGGGTCCAAACGGGCCGAACGATGTCGGAATGGCCTGAAATCAGACGAAAAATACGGGTGAGTGATTTCTGAAGTGGTTGAGCAGACGGCACGTCAATCGGACGTGCCGTGTGCCCGCGGTGACCGACAACGCAGTTCTGGTGTCATAAACGGCCAGAACGGGCGTCCAACGGTCAAATTCATAGCGGATGGCCTCAGATTGAGCTGAAACCACCATGGAACATTCTAATTATTATTCGTGACGTGTACGCATAGACGACACGTCAATCGGACGTGCGGTTTGCACGGTACGACTCAATATTCGTGTTTTAAGTGATGCGCGCGCTTCGTAAACGCGCGTGAGGGGGGTCCAAACGGGCCGAACGATGTCGGAATGGCCTGAAATCAGACGAAAAATACGGGTGAGTGATTTCTGAAGTGGTCGAGCAGACGAAACATCAATCGGACGTGCCGTGTGGCCGCGGTGACCGACAACGCAGTTCTGGTGTCATAAACGGCCAGAACGGGCGTCCAACGGTCAAATTCATAGAGGACGACCTCGGATTGAGCTGAAACCATCGTGGAACATTCTAATTATTATTCGTGACGTGTACGCGCAGACGGCACGTCAATCGGACGTGCGGTTTGCGCGGTACGGCTCAATATTCGTGTTTTAAGTGATGCGCGCGCTTCGTAAACGCGCGTGAGGGGGGTCCAAACGGGCCGAACGATGTCGGAATGGCCTGAAATAAGACGAAAAATACGGGTGACTGATTTCTGAAGTGGTCGAGGAGACGGCACGTCAATCGGACGTGCCGTGTGCCCGCGGTGACCGACAACGCAGTTCTGGTGTCATAAACGGCCAGAACAGGCGTCCAACGGTCAAATTCATAGCGGACGGCCTCAGATTGAGCTGAAACCACCGTGGAACATTCTAATTATTATTTGTGACGTGTACGCGCAGACGACACCTCAATCGGACGTGCGGTTTGCGCGGTACGGCTCAATATTCGTGTTTTAAGTGATGCGCGCGCTTCGTAAACGCGCGTGAGGGGGGTCCAAACGGGCAGAACGATGTCGGAATGGCCTGAAATCAGACGACAAATACGGGTGACTGATTTCAGAAGTGGTCGAGCAGACGGCACGTCAATCGGACGTGCCGTGTGCCCGCGGTGACCGACAACGCAGTTCTGGTGTCATAAACGGCCAGAACGGGCGTCCAACGGTCAAATTCATAGCGGACGGCCTCGGATTGAGCTGAAACCACCGTGGAACATTCTAATTATTATTTGTGACGTGTACGTGTAGACGGCACCTCAATCGGATGTGCGGTTTGCGCGGTACGGCTCAATATTCGTGTTTTAAGTGATGCGCGCGCTTCGTAAACGCGCGTGAGGGGGGTCCAAACGGGCCGAACGATGTCGGAATGGCCTGAAATCAGACGACAAATATGGGTGAGTGATTTCTGAAGTGGTCGAGCAGACGGCACGTCAATCGGACGTGCCGTGTGCCTGCGGTGACCGACAACGCAGTTCTGGTGTCATAAACGGCCAGAACGGGCGTCCAACGGTCAAATTCATAGAGGACGGCCTCGGATTGAGCTTAAACTACCGTGGAACATTCTAATTATTATTCGTGACATGTACGCGCAGACGGCACGTCAATCGGACGTGCGGTTTGCGCGGTACGGATCAATATTCGTGTTTTAAGTGATGCGCGCGCTTCGTAAACGCGCGTGAGGGGGGTGCAAACGGGCCGAACGATGTCGGAATGGCCTGAAATCAGACGACAAATACGAGTGAGTGATTTCTGAAGTGTTCGAGCAGACGGCACGTCAATCGGACGTGCCGTGTGCCCGCGGTGACCGACAACGCAGTTGTGGTGTCATAAACGGCTAGAACGGGCGTCCAACGGTCAAATTCATAGCGGACGACCTCAGATTGAGATGAAACCACCGTGGAACATTCTAATTATTATTCGTGACGTGTACGCGCAGACGGCACGTCAATCGGACGTGCGGTTTGCGCGGTACGGCTCAATATTCGTGTTTTAAGTGATGCGCGCGCTTCGTAAACGCGCGTGAGGGGGGTCCAAACGGGCCGAACGATGTCGGAATGGCCTGAAATCAGACGACAAATATGGGTGACTGATTTATGAAGTGGTCGAGCAGACGACACGTCAATCGGACGTGCCGTGTGCCCGCGGTGACCGACAACGCAGTTCTGGTGTCATAAACGGTCAGAACGGGCGTCCAACGGTCAAATTCATAGCGGACGGCCTCGGATTGAGCTAAAACCACTTTGGAACATTATAATTATTATTCTTGACGTGTACGCGCTGACGGCACCTCAATCGGACGTGCGGTTTGCGCGGTACGGCTCAATATTCGTGTTTTAAGTGATGCGCGCGCTTCGTAAACGCGCGTGAGGGGGGTCCAAACGGGCCGAACGATGTCGGAATGGCCTGAAATCAGACGACAAATACGGGTGAGTGATTTGTGAAGTGTTCGAGCAGACGGCACGTCAATCGGACGTGCCGTGTGCCCGCGGTGACCGACAACGCAGTTGTGGTGTCATAAACGGCCAGAACGGGCGTCCAACGGTCAAATTCATAGCGGACGACCTCGGATTGAGCTGAAACCACCGTGGAACATTCTAATTATTATTCGTGATGTCTACGCGCAGACGGAATGTCAATCGGACGTGCGGTTTGCGCGGTACGGCTCAATATTCGTGTTTTAAGTGATGCGCGCGCTTCGTAAACGCGCGTGATGGGGGTCCAAACGGGCCGAACGATGTCGGAATGGCCTGAAATCAGACGACAAATACGGGTGACTGATTTCTGAAGTGGTCGAGCAGACGGCACGTCAATCGGACGTGCCGTGTACCCGCGGTGACCGACAACGCAGTTCTGGTATCATAAACGGCCAGAACGGGCGTCCAACGGTCAAATTCATAGCGGACGGACTAAGATTGAGCTAAAACCACCGTGGAACATTCTAATTATTATTCGTGATGTGTACACGTAGACGGAACGTCAATCGGACGTGCGGTTTGCGCGGTACGGCTCAATATTCGTGTTTTAAGTGATGCGCGCGCTTCGTAAACGCGCGTGAGGGGGGTCCAAACGGGCCCGAACGATGTCGGAATGGCCTGAAATCAGACGAGAAATACGGGTGAGTGATTTATGAAGTGTTCGAGCAGACGACACATCAATCGGACGTGCCGTGTGCCCGCGGTGACCGACAACGCAGTTCTGGTGTCATAAACGGCCAAAACGGGCGTCCAACGGTCAAATTCATAGCGGACGACCTCGGATTGAGCTGAAACCACCGTGGAACATTCTAATTATTATTCGTGACGTCTACGCGCAGACGTAACGTCAATCGGACGTGCGGTTTGCGCGGTACGGCTCAATATTCGTGTTTTAAGTGATGCGCGCGCTTCGTAAACGCGCGTGAGGGGGGGTCCAAACGGGCCGAACGATGCCAGTTGATGTTTTCACTTAAAATGATGTCTTTTTGAAACAAAAGACATACACTTTGAGTTGTTCCGACCACACCGCGCCTCGGATTGAGGTGGGGATGACTCGTACACGTCACATATGACCCATGGATCGTTGTCCTAAAGCATCAACACATTTCGAATGCGTTTGGTCAGTTTTTCGTATGTCACTTTTTGTTTTCACTTAAAATATTATGGAAATTCATATAGAATATTTTTATATCATATTTAGTATGGATTAGATTTTAGTTGATCGTGCTATGAAACATTTCAGAGCTAATGAAATTAAGGAAGGTGGAGGGGATGTCCGGGGGGCTGTCCGGGGGGGCTGTCCGGTGGGTGTCCGGGGGGCTGTCCGGGGACCAAGGAGGAGGGTGGGGGGGCTGTGCGGGGTCTGTCCGGGGGGTTTTTGGGGGTTGTTCAGGGGGTTGTCCGGGGTTGTTCAGGGGGCTGTCCGGGGGTTGTTCAGGGGGTTGTCCGGGGGTGTTCAGGGGGCTGTCCGGGGGGTGTTTGGGGGGTTGTCCGGGGTCCAAGGGGGGGGGGGGGGGGTGGGGGGGGTTGTCCGGGGTCCAGGGGGGGGGGGGTGGGGGGGCTGTCCGGGGGGCTGTCCGGGGGGCTGTCCGGGGGGCTATCCGGGGTCCAGGGTATAGGGTTGGGGGCTGTACGGGGGGCTGTCCAGGGGGCTGTCCGCGGGGGCTGTCCGGGGGGGCTGTCCGGTGGGTGTCCGGGGGGCTGTCCGGGGACCAAGGATGAGGGTGGGGGGGCTGTGCAGGGTCTGTCCGGAGGGTGTTTGAGGGTTCTTCAGGGGGTTGTCCGGGGTTGTTTAGGGGGCTGTCCGGTGGTTGTTCAGGGGGTTGTCCGGGGTTGTTCAGGGGGTTGTCCGGGGGGTGTTTGGGGGGTTGTCCGGGGTCCAAGGGGGAGGGTGGGGGGGTTGTCCGGGGGGTTGTCTGGGGGGCTATCCGGGGTCCAGGGTGGAGGGTTGGGGGCTGTACGGGGGGCTGTCCAGGGGGCTGTCCAGGGGGCTGTCCGCGGGGCTGTCCGGGGGGTGTTTGGTGGGTGTTCGGGGTCCAAGGGGGAGGGGGGGTTGTCCAGGGTCCAAGAATGAGGGGGGTTGTCCAGGGAGTTCTCAAACACACAACCACTAAAAGACAACAACATCCATAAAAACAGACAATATATAAAAATAACTCAACTCCAATACTATACTACGAGTCTAGATAAAACCAACAACTAGAATAGATTAAACATCAAATCTCAAGTCAAAAATGTAACGGATCAATATGTCCCACATCAGCATCACCATCTCCATCATCATCATCATCATCGCCCTCGTCATCGTCCTCCTCATCGTCCTCACCCTCCACAGCGCCTTCCTCCTCGCCTTCGCCCTCCTCCTCGCCCTCCTCATCTCCCTCCTCTTCCGCATCAGACTGCTCGCCATCATCATCTTCAAGCTCGACATCGGCCTGACCACCACTGGAACTGCCACCTGGTGCACCATATATAGAATGTATCGATGACATGTATTCATCAATCGCTGGGCTGGCCTCTGCTGGAAGTGTTGGACGTAGAATTTCAATAAATTTCATAAATGCACTGTTTGCCCTTGCAGACTGTTCTGCCGTCTCTGTGGCCCTTTTCTCAGCCTGTTCTGCCTGTGCCCTAACTTGCTGCAGCTCGGTGGCACTACAACTCGTACCTAAGGCAGGCCAATACCTCGTCGGGGCTATCCTAGGTCGGCAGCGTACTCTGCCAGAATGATCATCTCCCAACACCTGATGTAAGTGATCAGATGGCCCAAAATTGTCTGCTTCTTGGGCATCGAGGGCCTCTAAAGCATCCTGTTACAAATATAAATATATTGTTAAGTTACGAAATAGATATTAAAATATAAAATCAACAGATTAAAACTTACAATCTGCTGCTGAGTCGCTTCGTTGACAGCACGTCCATCCTTTTTTCGTCTACTCGAGCAAAACAGTTTTGCTCGAGGCACACGTCCTTCAATATTTTGTACTTGCCTCTATAATGACATTGAAAACAAAATTTATATAAAGACTTCAGCAAATAATTAAATAATTGAGGAAACAAAAGAAAATGTAAGTCGTAAAGAAAACTTATAAACAATTGTCATACCTGCTGCCTCTCATGATCCGGCATCGTCGTGCGTCCTAGTGTATGGAGGTATTTTTTTGCATCAATGTTTTTTTTATTTTTTCCAGATGATTCCTAAATAAAATTCGATAATGCAAAGGATAATATTAATGCAAAACTTGAAAGTTATTATTTAAATACCTCAAATGTAATTCATACCTTAAACTGGGTACTCGTCCAATGAGTAATCATCTGACGATACTGCTCTATAGGACAATCATCCATGACTGGTACCGCCTCTAACTCAGTGCCAACTCTAGCACGCCATCCAATATACAGCTCATGCTTGTAGGCTCTCCAAAGCTCGCCTAAATCCTTTAGACGTTCCATTCGTGCACCCTCACCATCAGGAAAATTAAATCGAAGCTGAAATGAAAATATTAATTTATATAAATACAAAAAAAATTCATGGCATTAAATACAACAGATTTTTTTACCCATATCTCTGCCCAAGCTCTATCTTTGACCTCATGTGGCAAATGTCTCCATGACAGCGGGCTGACGGGAATGATGTCGGAGTATTTGGAAAGCGTCGCCATAAAACTCCGACATTGCTGCCCTGTTTTCTCAACCATATGATTGTCTTCATTATATTCCACCATAACCTGTGTGCGACGGTTCCACACCGAACGCATGCGTGTACGGCCCCGCCCCCGCCTCCTTTCAGTAGATGTATCTGTCATGAAAGAAAAACAAATATTTTATCAAAACATGTTATAATGAAAATAAATATTGCTATAAAAATTTGATAGGGTTTTATAAATATACCTGTGCTAGTCTGATCAATGAGTGGCGCCGGATCCACAGAACCTGATGGAACACCCTCTGGTGGAACAGGAGTCGAAGACGATGGAATATAAAAGCTCAGAGAGACAGAAGTAGAAGGAAAAGAAGATGGAACAACTGTATGACCTGATGCTGACTGGGGAGTGGGAATCATCATGGGATGTGAAAATGATGGGGCAGAAGATGCAGAAGGTAGCGAAAACATGGGAGGTCTAAATATCCCGTGTGTCCCTAACGACACACCGGGATCAGAATGTGGGAAGGCTGAAATGTCAGTGGGAGGGGCAGGGTCTAGTCGGGCACGCGCAGCTCTATGTCCACCTCTGGTACGAACCCTCCTCGTACCACCGGCCTGAGTACTAGGACCAGTACTAGGCTCCTCGTCGAATAACTGTCGACGTAATGGTGGATCCTACAAAAAAGTTTACAAAAAAAATTAATCACATTACATTATATATTCTGTAAATATATATATATATATATTTGAAATAAAGTACTCACTGTAGGCACTAATGGTGGAATGCCCATCTCCTCCATCCGACGATTGTTCTCCGCCATTTTTTTTCTTCGTCTCTCTTCAATTGGCTTCATTTCCTGCATTGGAAAACAAATATGTAATTAATTAGAAAAAGAAAATTAATGTGTAAACCAAAAAACTAAATATATGAGGGAATGAGGGGATTCATTGGTAATTTAGCTATCAATTGTTTTAGAAGAGCTTGAATGAATTTAATAAAACATACAAGTTGTAATGTTCACCAAGTTAGAAATATTGTTTGATTTGGTTTGAATACAGTTCAATTCCAAATTAGAAAATGCAATTCAAATAAAACAGCAACCAATAAACATTGAAAATTCACATAACGGTCAAGTCAGCTAAAACATATTTGTGATCAATACTAAATAAATATGAATATTACCATCCTTAACAACCCAACTCGAGGTAAACCAAAAGAATTGAGAACATGGATCAATGATTCTATATATTTCCAACCACAACTTCAGGTTCACAATCAACTCTGACAATTGAGCTATTGGAGTCATCAAAAGAAATAAATGGATTGGTTCCAATGGCAATAGGGACAGTGTCAATTCCATCATCAGCATCATCAAAAATATGTCTTGGAATTACTTCAACTACGACACCAAATTCAGGTTGAAGTTGATCTTTGACATAAAAAACTTGTTTAGCCATTGATGCCAACACATATGGTTCTTCAGTTGCAAGAGTGCGGGTCATATTAATTACTCGAAATCCACAATCATCAATAAATGTGCCATGTATCGTCATCGAATCAAACCAATGGCATTTCATCATTGTGACTCGTCCATGAGAGTAAAAATCCAATATTATTATTTTCTCAACGACTCCATAATAACCCACATTTTCAAGTCGCGGTCTACTATCTGATGCGCTGGCATAACAATCTGTTGTGGCAGTAACCATAATACCATCATGTTGTGTTCTCATGTTTTTGGCTCGTTCAGTGACAATAAATCTGTACCCATTGATAACAATTGATTTACAGTCACGAACCACGGTATTAGGACCAAAAGCCAAAGCTCTTATTTCCTCAGAGACAGAGTCAGCAGACAAACTCAATACCTACAATATAAATGACAGTTAAACTTAAGTAAATATTGAAATAATTAATTTAAACAGTAATATTTTTACCTTCAATTTTAACCAAGCAGAAAACTCTTTGCTATGCAAAGTCTCTCTCCTTCTCAAAGATAAAGAACGATGCTTCCTATTTATCATTGTTTTATGTTCCCTGTAGATAAAAAAATATGAATATTTTAACAGATATATATGTAAGATATACATATTCAATTTTGTTACCTGATATAGTCATCGAACAAATCACAGTTGAACAAAACTGTGCAATGTTCCATCTCCCGCTCTTCATGGCTTAATGTCTTCAATGTATATGATCCAGGAATTCCTCCTGTTTGAGGAAGTGATGGAAAACTGGGTTCAATTTGCTCATATTGTTCTTCTTCATTTCTCATTGGTCTGTTCATTCTTGTAGTAAGATCAGACAAATACATTGAACAGAAATCCATACATTCTTGAGCTAAGTAACCGTTCACGATAGAACCTTCGGGATGATTCTTGTTTCGAACATAAGACTTTAATGTGAACATATTTCTTTCAGTTGGATACATCCAACGAAAAGAAACAGGTCCTCCGAGAAGTATTTCAGTTGGAATATGGACAGTCAGATGCAACATGCATGTGAAAAATTATGGGGGAAATATTTTCTCCAACTCACACAAAATTAATGGGGCATCTGTCAACATTTTTTGCAAGAAAGACTTGGACAACTTCTTAGCACAAAGATCTCTAAACAAATGGCACAACCGAATAACACCCACCCTTACATTATTGGACAAAAGATGACGGATTGCTATTGGAAGCAACTCATGCAGTAGAACGTGATAATCATGAGTCTTCAAAGATTTTAGCTTCAACTCTCTTCTGTTGACCCGTTTAGATATGTTGCTTGAATAGCCATCAGGAACTCTAATAGTCTCTAATACTTCCAAAAATTGTTTTTTTTAAGTAGGTGTCATCACATAAGAAGCACATGAAAGTTGCCATTTATTTTCACTGATACGCACAGGATGCAATTCTGGTCTGATGCCCCAATCCACCAAGTCACGTCGAGATCGTAAATCATCTTTTGTCTTCCCCTTGACATTTAGAAGAACTGAAAGCAACATTTCACATATATTCTTTTCAATATGCATTACGTCTAAGCAATGACGTAGCAAATTGGTTGACCAATAAGGCAAATCAAAAAAGATACTCCTCTTCCTCCAATTGTAACAGGTTTCTGTGGAAACATTCTTTCTCTTTCCAGATTTCATTTGATCCTTCCCGAACAAAAAAATGAAATCTTTCAATTCATTAAGCACATCAGTTCCAGACACACGCTGAGGTGGATCATCGGTCTCTATAGTATTATCAAATCTTAGACGATTCATTCTATATGGATGATCCTTTGACAAAAATCTTCGATGTCCCATAAAACTGAAACTACAACGATGTTTCAGTCTTCTGGATTGTGTATTCTTCATACAAACTGGACATGACAGTTTCCCCTTCGTGCTCCATCCAGACATCATTGCATAAGCTGGAAAATCATTGATTGTCCACATAAGCGCAGCGCGCATCTGAAATATGTCTTTCGAACATGCATCGTATGTGCGCACACCCACATCCCAAAGAAGCTTCAACTCTTTTATTAAAGGTTGCATGTATACATCAATATCAATGCCGGGATCAGAAGGAACAGATATGAGTATACTCATGAAAGTGAAAGATTTTTTCATACAAAACCATGGGGGAAGATTATAAATGTGCATAAAAACGGGCCATGTGCTGTGCGAAGTAAGCATCTGCCCAAATGGATTAAAACCGTCGCATGAAAGACCCAGCCTCACATTACGCACGTCAGCTGCAAAATCAGGATGTCGAGCATCAAATCTCTTCCATGCAAATCTATCTGCAGGATGAACCAACTCATCATCAGTCTTCTTTCTCTTGGTATCATGCCATCTCATTTTTATTGATATGTCATCAGACATAAAAAGATTCTGGAGTCTGGAGATCAATGAAAAGTGCCACATTACTTTCTGTGGAACGCGGGATGGTGTTCCATCAGATTTTGACTTCCAGCGGGATGTGCCACATTTTATACATTCATTTCATTCAGCGTTTTCCTCCCAGAATAAACTGCAATCTTTCGGGCAAGCATGAATTTTGTTTCTTGAAAATCCAAGTTCCTCAACTAACTTCCATGCCATATAGTGGTTTGAGGGAATATCTGAATCATCTGGAAGTAAATCCTTCAAGAGGGTAAGAATGTAATCGATTGCTGTATTAGAAATCCCATACATAGTTTTCCCATTAAATAATCGGATTAAAAATTCCAGCTTTTTCATTTTATCGCATTGTCGATATACTGGAGTCGTGGCAGCATCATTCAATTTTTTCACCCGATCAATATCATCATTTTCACTAGATGCATCAGCTGTCCTCATATCGAAGTCTTCTTGAGTCGAAATCCTTTCTTTTTCCTGATGACGAATAAATGGAAACCGATCATCTAACAAATTCTCCATTCCAGTCTTTTCATTTCGATCATCACCAATTTGAGATTTCGTTTTCTCCCCATTGTGATACCACAGAAAGTAGTTTGCTTGAAACCCATTTTTGGTTATGTGGTAGCTGACTTCTTCACGGCTCAACCAAGGTCTACCAACACAATTGGAACATGGGCAGTGTATGCGACCACTATCTGAAGCATTGTGAAATGCAAAATCTATAAAGCTCTCCAAATTGTTTTGAAAATCGTCTGAGATCCGATCGGTTTCATACATCCAACTTCTGTTCATTCTGTAAAAAGAATTTATATAAGTCATTTTGTCATAAACAATTCAATAGGCATTAACTATAATAGAAAATACATTTAAGTAAACGATAAAGGAAGAAAATAATCAAGGTATCAACTACACATGTCAAAAAAACATACAAATGTGTTATTGAAAAAATGTAAAACCAACAAGAACTTAATGTGTTATATCACATAACAGCATGAATCATCCCATAACCATATTATTAGGGTATCATGAACATGAATAACATCAACCTTGTGCCATCCTCCTACCCTACATGACCCCAACCACATGCCACATCTTATTATAGCCTTATCACATCACACCTCAACGAAAAACACTAGGGAAATCATAGTACATCTCACCTGAAGACACATGGACAATCACATCGCATCTTGCCTAAAAACACATGGTCAATCACTTTTGAAGGAAGAGTAGGGAAGACAAAGTAGCTATCCAAACATATAACCACCATCCTAGATATTAGAAAAAATACTCATAACTCAAAACCTCTGATCGTTGGTAAGTTTATCCAACTCTGGTTGGGAATGTGTAGAAATAACATAAAAATACATGATATATAGATAGCACAAAATACTCAACCTATGGGTTCACATTAACTACATAATCACACACTTCACTACTACCATAAAACACATAAACCACACCACCACCACACAAGACGCATAGCATTGGAATATAATTCTACATTCAATAAGTCTATCTATGGAATTATCATAAGAATCCATGTATCAATTGGAATATAATTCTACATTCAATAAGTCTATCTATGGAATTATCATAAGAATCCATGTATCAATTGGAATATAATTCTACATTCAATAAGTCTATCTATGGAATCCCTCCCTTGGATCCATGTATCACCCATGGCTTAATCAATATTCAAAGAAATGAGTCTATCCGTGGAATTCCACTGTGAATCCATTTATCACATAAAGCGTATAAGTTAATAGAAACAAGATTATATACCTGGCATCCTAATAGAATCCATGTATCACTATTTACTATTAATCATTTAATGAATTCCATTTCATTTAAACAATTCATTAAACATACCAAGGTCAAAAACAAAGGTATTTAATACAACTCACCTCAAAATGGCGACTCAATCAAATAATAACCTGAAAAGAATGAAGTTTCATTTACTCATGTTGTAATGACAAGATAATGAGATTCCCTTGCTTTAATCAATCAATTCCATATCATGGTCTCAACATAACTCATAATGGCTATCAATTCAATGAAAATTCAAGCACTCACATGGGAATTTTTAATAGAACACTCCTAACAAGACTATAAAGATATCACATGCATTAGTTATAATATATCTAACATGGTAACATAAAATATAAGATAAATTCAATCCAATTTTATAGATTCATAGCATAGTCTCTACTTTACTCACATTGGCAAGGCAATACAATTAAAACATGTGTTAAAAAATAATTGGCATTCATGTGTTAAAAGGGGAATGCAAACCATAAAATACCCTTAATTAATTTAATTTACAATTCAATTCAGAAATCGAACAATCAATTCGATTTATATAACCTTTCACAAATGACATACCATGTTCAAGGGGTAAAATCCAAAAAGGAATTTTCAAGAAAACTCACCCTTAGGCTGGTCCGGCGGGCAGTAGCTCCAAAATCACCTAAACTGATGGGAAAAATGAAAATAGGTTTAAATACTATCCAAACATTTGAATACGTTTTCAGATAAAGAAGAAGAATAACCTGAAGAAGACCTGGAAGATTCAAGGCCGGCAGTACCTCCAAAATCGCCTAAATCGGCTGCTGCTCCCGTTTTAGGGTTGTGTATCGCGAATGGGGGAGAGAACAGGCGGCTGGGAATTTGGGGAGAACCTTTGCCAATGGTTCTTTAAAACCGTTGGCAAAAACCTCCCCAAATCCATCTTTACCAATGGTTCATGAGAACCATTGGGAAAAAACCTCCCAGCCACATCTATGCCAACGGTTCATTAGAACCGTTGGGAAAAACCTCCTTCACCAACGGTTCTACAAACCGTTGGTACGTAACTATTGGGAAAGACCACCATTCCAGTAGTGGAACCAGGTGGGGGAGTTGGAACCCAGAGTGTAGGATGACTCAATGTGGTGGTTGGGGTGTATGAAATTCTTAGTTCTAGACATCGATATAATATGGGATGTTTGATCAGAGGTAAGATTTTCTTCTACTAATTTAAGATTAATTTCATCGTGTTTCCAAAATATGAAACTTCTAATGATTAGAATTTGTGCCCAATCCCCAAAATTTACTTTAAGTATGATATGAAACAAATTTTTTGTATGATGATACATCATGTATGAAATAAAATTTACCTAATGTGGAAAATTAGATAAATATAATATAGAATAAAACATTTTTAAAAAATGAAATTTATCTCATATATCATATGTGATAAATTTGAAATATTTTTTTACATGTTTTACTGAATTAAATTTTATCACATGTATAAAATAAGAAACATTTTAAGTATAGTGATCATTTATAAAACTAAATTTATCTCATGTATAAGATGAAATATATTTTACCTATATTGAATGATATATGTTTTATAAAATGAAACTTATCTAAAGTAGAAGATAAGATAAATTCCCCTTATAATAAAAAATCTATTAAGAAATAGAATCTATTAGGTACGAGATGTGGTAAATTTCCACTAAAATTATAAATCAGTTAAAAATGAAATTTATCTCATATCATACATGATATAAATTTAATTTAATAAAATGTTGTATTAATTCACTTAAAATTTATCTCATCTTGTACATGATGTAAATTTTATTTTCTAAAAGATGTATCATTCTATCCCATCTTCTACATGAGATAATATTTATTCTATAAAATATGTATCATTAATTATATGTGAAATTTATCTCATTGCATACATGAGATACATTTTATATTACAAATGATGATTTAATGTACATTAAATTTATCATATATCATACAATAGTTAAATTCCATTTTTAAAAATACATAACATATTGCCTTAAATTTATCCCATAAAATATTTGAGATAAATTTTATTCTACAAAATGATATGTATATATATTTTGTAAAATTATATTTATATCATGTATGGGATGAGATAATTTTCTCATTAAATGAAAGATACATTTAAAAAACATGAAATTTATCCTATTTATGATATGATATAAATTTTCATATAGTGAAACATATTTTATAAAATTCAATTTATATCATATAGGGGATGACATAAATATTTTTTTTGAAAAAAAACAACGAGATTTAAGTAAAGGATTGAAGATTAGGAATTCCAATAGAATTCAACCAAGATAGAAAATATTCCAAGAAAAAATGTACCTCACTAGAAAGGTAATGAGTCACTGGTAGATGGGATGCCCCATTCCCCTTTTTTCTGTTAAAGGTTAATGAAAAAGTTTAGAAGAGTTGTAGTAGGGAATCAATATTAAAAATAATCATAAAAAAGATTGGAAGAACCTATCTATCACATGGATAACATTAATAATAGTGAGGTAGTATGATTCAATAATAACATTTTTCCATCCTCTCATGAAAGTGAACATCATTACAACACAAATGGCATGGGATTCATCCACCAGAGGTTCCCTAAAATAATGGAGAGACTCTTGGATGACCTCAATAATAAGTCTAAAGGAATCATGATCCATCAAATCAATACCAATTAACCCTACCATATAGAGTGAAATGTCTACCTTTATATTTATAACACCGGTTTGGGGTGATTCCATATTCTTATACATCATCACGTGTTAATTTTATAATTTTTCACTTCAGGAAATTTCTATGTTCCTAACCAAGAAGTGGCTTGATCAATCCTAAATGAATTTGGTCTGGATATCTAATTATAAATACGATAATTTATTGTGTCACAAATGTTCCATGCCATAGAGAATAATGAATCCACCATCTCTACGGTATGGGAGGATGAAATTATCCCCACCAACACTATAGGTCCAGGCTCCCTATCCACAAGATGATGTGAATTTTAGTGCCACATGTTTTAAATAGCACTAAACCTAGGGAATTGGATAATCGCATGGAGGGGAGATTCTAGCATGACCATGCACATAGGATATATCGGGTCGTTAGTTTCATGGTAGTATGAGAGAAACTCCCTATACGAGAGGATTCCATCATAGACCATCCACTATAAATAACAAGATTTGGGTGGGAATGCCAAATGCCACAGGGTTTTCTAAAGCACACTAACCTCAGAATTCTATATCTTGAGTACCATCACATAGCCACACTTCACAGAATAAATTATTGAACCATATTTTCTCCATAACATCCTATCCTACCTCATGTCTATCACACATGTGATACTAAGGATACTCCTTTTATCTCTTTAATTAAACTAGGAAATATGATTTTCAATAAACCAAAAAATTCTTGTATCATTAAAAAGAGATCAAAATATTGCATTCTCAAACCAAGGATCACTGGGGAAGTTTCCATCAAAACGTTGTCATCTACCAGCCAAGGGTCCTTCAATATTTTAACCATGATATCATCACCAATCCCTCAACAGATCCATTTTTAAAGTAGTTTGTGTAATCCCCAAAATCTTTTCCATAGGAAACTACGGTGGGTCCCAATTATAATCCTCAAAAGTCTGAGTGGGGTAAATATTTTTCTTAGAAAAGTTAATAAAGGTGATGCAATAATATCCAATCTTTCTTGGCCAAGAGGGTTTCATTAAAGTGGAATACGATCTGAATCCATATTCCTCCATCACTTTAGGGGTATAGAGATTGTCCCAAGCTAACCAATTAATTTTATTCCTTCCATTATTACGGACCCACCATAAATTGGAAATACGAAAGTGAATTTGGTCAAGAATTGAGCTTGGGAGTTAAAAGAGTGAAATTAAATAGTTTGAAATCCATTTTCCACTTACTTAATTTGAGTTTCCTTATCTAATTTAGAAATCACATTGATTGTACAACCCAATATTTTTTACCACTTTATCAATAATGTTAGAAAATACCACTTTTTTAGATTGACCAATAATCATGGGAAGCCTAAGGTATTTTTTCTGTCAACCACCCAAATACCAGAGGCATTTTTGAGTCCGTACTTCCTAATTGATTGGACTCCTGATATGAAAGACATTTAAAATTTAACAAGGTTATCCAATTACCTATATATGATCTCTTATCTATGGATAAGGTAATAAATAGAATTGTATTCTTCAGGAGTGGCCCATAAAAATATAAGTCTATCATTAGAAAATAAAAGATGAGAGATGGGTGGACTTCACTAGAAAAACTTCATCCCATGAATAATATTATCTTTTATTTCCTTTGAAATAATTTTAGAGAAAGATTAGCTACTAAAATAAAGAGTAAAGGGGAGAGATGGTCCCTCAATAAAAGTCTCCTAGAATGGGTGAAGTTTTGAGATTGGCCCTCATTAATTTTGATCCCAAAATAAATAGACAAGACACACTACATTAAAAACTCAATCCATTTTGAGAATAAACACATTTTATTCATAATGAACTAAAGGAAGGCCTATTCTACCTTATCTGAGGACATTTTCATATCAATATTTCATGATATAATGCCTATTTTCAGCATATAGTGTGTTTTCATGGAGTGACAAATTTCTTGGGTGATCATGGAATTATTAGTAAAAAGAATTTTATGGATGAAGGAACTTTGGTTTTCTAAGATAATAATAGGTAACTAAGGGAACATGCGATTAAAAATAATATTGAGAAGATTTTGTAGATAACATTTCATAAGCTAATGAGCCTAAAATCTGATACGAAGATAGATTTTTTATGTTTGGAATGAGGGTGATAATCATTTAATTGAGAGGAAAAAATTTATTTTTCTCACGAAAGGTTTTTCATAAGGCCTAAAATATTAGGTATGAAAATGTGCCAAAATATTTTAAAAAATAGGGCATGAAATATATATGGCCGTAGAACTTTGGTAGAGTGAATTTGATTGAGACCCCTTAAAATTTCATCATCCAAGAATTCATGGGTTAGTTAGATGTTCATTGTATATGTAACCATAAGTTCAATACATGATGAAATATTACAAGAAATAAAAGATTCCCCAACATGTAAAGATTTTGATAAAACTGCTTGGTAATATCATAAATCCCTATATTATTGGTCATAAATCTACCATCAGAATTATTAAGGATATAAATGGAATTATTTCATCGCCACATGGAGTACTTATGGTGGAAGTATAAGATGTTAAAATCACCATCTCTAAATGGGTTTCATGAGTGTGTATTGACTAGAAACTTTCCTGAATTCGAAGATCCTCATTCAGTTTATCTTCAAGGATTCCTATTATAGAAAGAGAAAAATCAGAGGGGGGTGACAATAAAGAATGTTCAACTTACTTTCAATCAAATTCCAAGCTTTTCCAGCTGGTGAAACTTAAAGTCACTCCAACTTTTCATCATGGAATCCACATGGTAGGTATTTCTCTCCATATTAGGATCTCCCACCTTCCATAATTAGAAAACACCTCTTTTAATTATTTATCCTTATCATAAAATCTTTCAAATTTGAAGAGTCTCTCATGTTTTAGTTTTATATATTCACATGACATGTTAATGGGGATAAAGAAGTTGTCTGAACTGGTATGATCTATGTGTGAGACTTGGAAGAAACAAAAGTGTTAATCCATTCAACCAAACCAATGAATCTATCCTAAAATTATTTAATATGAGTATTCACAAAACTCCCTTGAAACCATGTAAAAGGATTGCATGAAAATACCATATTAGAATGGTCCACCATCTAAGATTCTTTTTGGAACTCCATTATTTAGGCCTAGGATCTGTTGGAACCCCTTGCTTCTCATTCTGGAACATAATTTTAGTAATTTCCCCACAAAAAATGAGGGGTCTAGGGAAGTTATCATGTAATTTTTTAATAATATTCTATGAATTCCATTTATCCCTCTAGGAGGTCCATCCATATAAATCTATTAAATCCCAAGAAAGGGTGTCTTGTTAATGGATGGAGGTGACCATTTGATTTGAGGAGAAATATTTAACCCTGACACACACCTCCTCCTTCCAAAGAAGATAAATACCACTTGAATGGTCTTGGTTAGAGATCAAGAAATGTCCATGAAAAACCACTTTTTTTTTCAATATCATCCATATCCTTGCTTTATAATATGGTTTTGGATAGAAAAACCATATTAGAGAGACTTCTAGTGAAATAATGCTTGAGCATCCAAACTGATCATGGGTTTCCAATCCCACTATAGTTATAAATTAGGAATTTAATTGGGATAATTGGGGGTGAATAAATATATCCACCACCTATAAAATTTTTATAAAGAACCCATCCTCTACAACTTTCCATATTTTTGGGTATCTCTCATTAACTAGTGGACCCTCCATGCATCTCTTAGATACACTGATTTCCATCACACTTATATCTAAGCCATTATCCCCTCTCACTTTCCTCCTCCACATTCATAGTTTCTTAGTGATTGATACTGAGGGTACATCGAGGTCCTCTCTTGGTAATGAGGAATACAAGGGTTCATCAAGGAGTGAGGGAATGATCTGATTTAGAGGATCAGAACAGATGTTTGGATGGGGAGGGGGGTTAGAATTACCCTCTAAGTTTTCATATAATTGAATTGAGTAAAAAATCATCTTCCTAGGAGGATTAACACAGGTTTCATCAATGTTCCCAGAAATAATAGCACATCCTACAAATGCTTGAAGTTTCAGGCCTTCCAATTTAGAGTGATTTTGATGTTCTATGGTAAAGGCAAGTGAACCTAATGTGATGATTCTATTATGATAGGGATTTGATTACACACTTTGGACCTTTGAAATTATATATCCTATCCTTATTTTTTATACATAAAAAATAAAATACATCCCCATGTTTTTTTCTTGCATTCACGACACATACTGTGCGATAAAGTTTCCATCTTCGTCTGCTGCCTTTAAATTATAGTCTTTCTCTATGCTCCCATGACATCCATAAAATAAGTAGAAAAATAGAAGTTTTTTATACTCAAAATAAATATAAAAATCATAATCCTCCATAGACAGAAACATACCTCTCATGAGTGTCTATACAATATCGATAAACACCATAATTTTTACCACTGACCCCTAATGGATAGAATCTAAGCATCCCCATTCCATAAAAATGAAAATTTGGTCCCTGATTTCATCTATAATTCATTTGAATCTTCAGAAAAATGGGATTCCTATAAGGAAAATCCTAAAGGGTTTTTTGTAGAAAGTAATATTCTAGATACACCCTTCATTTCTCATATCCTTCATTAAGATCAGTTGGTTATCAAAGGACCAAAACCTCCCATTAAGAACCTTTAGTTAATGATTTCCATTAAATAATTAAAATATCTAGAGACATACATATATTTATATTATGACCACATCATTGTCTAGGTTCTATATTTTTTACAATATATTTTTCAAGGTGCTCGGATTAAAATTTTGATTGATGATGAATTTTCTAATGATGTGAAGAGGTGCACAATGCAAGAGGAACAAATATTAATTATTTTTACCACAATAGATACTTTATCTTTGTCCTTAAATGATAGGTTTTTCCCTCAGTTTATAAGATATGAATCCTTTTCACCACACCTCAATAATATAAATAGAGGAGCATCATTAGTATGTGGGCCATAATCAGAAACCATGATTGTAAGAATGTTGGCAAAGCACCGTCAATCCTAGGAAACCCTAGGAATCACCAAACACTAGGAAACAACAGTAATGAGATAAATTTCATGTACAATGATACTTATTTTATGAAATGACATATTTATGAGATGATATGAATTTCATATACAATAATAAATATTGTAAAAATAAAATTTATATCATCTGTGGGATGAGATAAATTTCCTGAACTATATATTTCTCTAAAAAAGTTAATTTATCACATATATTAGATCCTTAATTAATATGTTGAATCTTCATTTCATCCAATTGTTATTAAATGACCATTACTTGATAATAACTAGAAAATTATTAATTAATAATATTGTTTACTTATTTTTTAAAACATTTTCACTAAATCTCATATATATTAAGTGTAAAAGTGTATTTAGCCTTATATAAATCCTATTAAATAAGATATATTATATTTATATCATTATAAATTTTTTATAGATTTATATATTATTTTTAATGATATATAACTTTTTTATGAAATTTACCCTTTATCAGCACTAGAAAAAAATAGATAAAAGGTGTCCTTTATGAGGGATTTTCTTAAGCACTGTTAAATGTGTTCTTTATCATTATTAATAAAACATTGATAAAATATCCCTTTATCAGTCATAAAAAACACTCATAAAGGGGGGCCTTTACCAGTGCTAAAAAAGCAACGATATATGGGTCTTTTATCATCACTTTTTTTTACCACTGATAAAAGGTATCCTTTATCAATGTTTTTTTGTTAGTGTTCATAAAGAGAAAATTTATTAGAGCTTTTAGCTAGTGCTGATAAAGGTTAGTGATGAGTAAACCCAAATATATACCAGTAGATAAATTTTATATACTAAATGCGATAAATTTTGTGTATTATGATACATAATTTATAAAATGAAATTTATCTCATTTATGAGATGAGATAAATTTCACCAAAAATGGAAAATTTGTTAACAAATGTATATAAAATTTTCCCTATCTCATATTTTTTTAAATAAATATTTATCTCAAATCTTAAATGTAATAATTTTAAATTTTTAGATTATAGAATTTTTAATTTATTGATTAATATAATTTTTTTTAAATCTTATATTAAAATTATTTTAAAACATTTATAAAATTTTATTTTTTTATAATAATTATTTTTTTATATAAATTCTATTTGGTTTTGAGTTAATTTTTTTTACGAATATGAAAATAATTTTTTTTCAACATGTATTTTAAAAAATTATAAGATATATTTTTTAATTTTTTTGTATACAAGTTATCTCACGTAGTTGATAAAACAAAATTCATTTACAATAACGAATTTATCAAAGGAAATTATTTTCATATTTTAATTTTTTTTTTAAATTTATCAAGTGAAATTATATTCATATTTTATAGAATGTTTTTGTAGTGAAATAAATTTCATTTATTTTTTATGAAAATATTTTGTTCATTTAGTGTGATATAATTTAATTTCTTAAAATATGTTAAATGAATATAAAAATCATGTTTTAAAAACTAAATATCAATTCATTATGAGTATGATAATATTTTAACATGAATTGAAAAAAAAACTAAATAAATAAAAGTATAGTTTATTTTTTTGTAAAATATAATCATTAGATATAAAAACAATAATATAAATTGATATTTGTTATGATGACGTTGTTAGATATGTAGTATCATATATAATATGATATTATATTCATAAATTTTATATTTAATTACATGATTTTGATGCATGTATTATAGTGTATGTATTAAATAAATTCGATAATAAATATATATATTTGATATATATTTATTTATTCTAAATGGTTTTATTATTCATTACAATCCATTATGAGTGGATTAATTGGATTTATGGATCATTGAATATGATTCAATGAATTATGGGAATAAATTTATATTAATACATTAATATGGCCATCATGTTTTCATTTAGTGAAACACATCATAAATGGATATATAAAGGTAAGTGATCCCTCCTGTTGTAAATAAAAAATTGTGAGAAATTATCTAATTTATCTCTTCCTCCTATACCACTGTTCATATTTTGAGAGAAAGGTACTAGAACCTATTTATTATTTGGGTATCCTCACGATATGATCAAGGATCCATTGGTTGGTGTACTCACCTAGGAGGTAGGGTGTTTTCTTCACCACTTCACGATCTTAATCAAGCATTCTCCTTCACCAAGAAAGAAGAAGATTACTACTGCTGATGATTTCTGAGTACACTATTTATATAGTTTATTTATGTGTTTATTCTTGAAGATAGATCTGCCTATATTTAGGTTATATTCTATTTCATATTATCATATGATGTTCATATAAAACCCATAAGTGGTAATATATTGAAGGATTCTTTAACGAATCAACCTGTTTATTAATTTATGAAAAATATGTTTTAATTGTAAAATGATATTTCTCTAGTATGGAAATAAAATATGAAAAAGTTCATATATATTTCTCTTGTTTATGAAAATAAATAATGAATTTATTTTAATCAAGATAATTCAGGTTCAAATAGAAATATATTATTTATAAATTGTTTATAAATAATAATAGAAATGGAATTTTGAAATATTTATATAAATTTGTAAAAGTGTTTTATAAATTAATTAACTATAAAATGTTTATAGTTAATTGATATTTTAAAAAAAATAAATATTTAAAAATTAAATGAAATTATTTATAATAAATAAATAAATGGTTTATTTTGAAATCATAAAAAGAAATTTATTAAGAGTTTATAAATTTCAACATAGATAATATTTAGATAAATTAAAAATGTTTATGTAATGGATATTGAATTATAAAATGTGTATATTTCATGAAATGTTATATAAATTCCATTTCATATAAAATGTGAAAGAGTTCATTTTGATAAGAATATAAAATTTTTATGTTCTTTATAATTTATTAAATGTTTATAATTAGTATTTATCTATGTGTAGTTTATAAATGTCTCATATTTTGGAAGGTTAATAAAATGTTTATTTATTAAATTTCCTCAATATTAATGTTTAGTTTATAATTAATTAATTTGAAACTGTTCAAATTGAAGGGGATTTATTTGGATTTTTTAATCCACATCATAAGTTGTTTTGATAATTGATATGATCAAGGCTTTGAAAATAACTATGTATATGATATTTAGATTATTTAATATGTTTACATAATAGATATTGAATTATAAATAGTTTATATTTCTTATAATATTATATATTTAAAAATAAAATGTCATAATATGATAAATATGAAAGAATTCATATTAGAAAGAGTATAAAGAGTTTATATTCAAAATTATCTAATGTACATAATGTTAAAGTTGAAATTATAAAAGGGTTTATAATTAGATTTTATTTATGAAAATTTTTATAAATGTTAATATCATGTTTAAATATTAGAATTGTTCATTTATTTATAGTATATTCTGGATTTTAATAATTGTTATAAATTTTTTATATTATTAATAACTGTATTAGAAAATTTATATAAATAATTTCTTGTAGTATAGATTCTAGTATATAATGATAGGTTTGATATCATAAAATTTAGTTTTCATCTTCCTTGTCCTTAGTTTGTTTTTTAGTTATGAGTTTGAGAGTAGTTGTTGGGAATAATTTTTACATATTAGGTTTTAGATTTTTTATAAATTGAATTATATCTTGAGTAAAGTATCCCCAGGTAGAGGGACTTGGGGTCAGACCACCTACTTCTCTAGAGGATTTCCTTGAAAAGGAAAGTGAATGATGTTGGCTATCTTTTGCTCTAAGATTACTCATGTGTATTTTTCAAATCTCATATACCTCTATGTATAACACCCCAATCTTCCACAATACGTTTCCCTTTGAATAATGTAATAGCTTGCATTGTACGCAACTTCAAGATTCTAACACACCGCGACTAATCAAACTAGCCGTTATTAATAATAATACTCACTTTTTGAAATTTTATAAATTTTATTTTTCATAATAGACTTTATTTTTGAATTTTTAATATCAAAATTATCTTAGGGTGAATTTTTGGTATTTTTCCGAAAACTTTCAATTTTTGATGAATAGTGAAAAACACTGCGTTATTGGTTAAAACCGACTTTTTATTTAAATAATTATTTATTTTATTTAAATTTATTTTAGGTCAAAATAGATACATAATACCTATATCAGTTCAATTTAATTCATTGGAGTCATTTTATAATAAGTTTAGATATATAAAAATTTTATTGAACTTTTTACCGTCTTTTACCCACCTCCTAGGAGCATTTGCAAATTTGCATAAAACATAATTTTACTGCTTCTGTGAGTTGAATTTAAAAAATCTTAGAGACACGGTTGATATTAGTAAGTAAAATTTGGTTTAATAAGATGAAAATAATTTTTGGTGAATAGTAACTTTTGACTTTTATTTACCACATTTAAAAGTAAATTGGGTAATTAAGGGTAAAAATGATATCCTAATTACCCTAAAACATGTCCTAATTATATTGGATAAGTATAATTCGAACAAATAAACCTTAGGAATAAAATATGATCCCCTTTGGTCCACTTGTATTAGATTAGGACGTTCATTATTATTTTATTTAAAGAAGAGTTAAAAGAGTTAAATTCAAAGTTTAATAACTAAACAATTTTTAATATAGGGTTACACACAATATAAATTTGACTATAAATATTACTTATAAATATAAAAAGATTTCATACATAATGGTATTTTATTTATAATTTTTATACATTAAATAATTTAATTTATTTATGACGCAGTGATGATTAAAAAATTACCTTATTAATGAAAGATTAAAATAATTGATATTATAAATATCGAAATAAATGTAATTTGAGAATTTTTATGAATTAAACTAATTTTATAGGTTAATATGACATTTTAGGGTTGATTAAATAATTATTTTTCTAAATAATCATGCTGTTATGATTTTCACAAAAATCGAATACTAAATAGTGTAAAAATTGACATAACCGAGTTTTTAAAACAAATACTATATTATTAATTGATATAATATTTCTAAAAATATAAGGTTAGTACAAATGACTTAGATAAGGTTATATATATTAATAATTAACCACTTGGGGTTCTCTAGAAAGATAATAGTAAGTTTATTAACCATATAATATAAAAATACAAAGAGACATGGTAAATATCAAACTGTTTAACTAAGAGTTAAATCTAAAAGATATGGTTAATATAGTGAACTAAACCTGTCTAAAACCTATTGTTTGAGAGGTTTTAGACCCATACTAACCTTATCCTCTAAATAAATCATTTTTTAGCCATTAGAAACCGAAAATTATTTTATTATAAAATAATATTTCAAGCTTTTCCTAAAGTGACCCTCACCTATCTTATAAAAGGGTACTTCCCCTTATCTTAATTTCATCATCCAAATCCATTTGGATTGGCAAAAACCTTCCCCAATATCCTCCCAAATTTCCTCCCTTAATCTTATAGTCCTTACTTTGGTCAGAAAGCCAACCTATAGATCCCTTTTGATCAAATTAAATATAAGAACCCGAAGAAGAGGTAAATATTTCATCACCTCTTTCAAGTTCTCTTCTTCTTCCACTTCCTCTTTCTTTTTTGTTTCCATTATAAAATAATAAATCTAGTGTCTTATATATACCATGATGTTATTATAAATATGGTACAACCGTATTCATTATTCTATCCATCCTATAAATGACAGTCACCATACATGCATACGTACGACTTACCGTCTCCACATCGTGGTATAGTTTGTTATTCAAACACTTCATTATTTTGGATGGGTATAATAATGAATATAACTGATGTAAATAATAAATATAACATTTTAATTATTCTTTATATATGATATATCATCAAATTACATATGATTTTACCATCAATATAATGATATTGTCGCTCATGCGTACGCTCGGATTACCGTCTCCACGAACGCGATGAGATTCATTCCCCATTGTAATCATTCAAGAATAATTTTCATTTTATGATTAAAAATAATGTTTATAAACATAATATAATTATTTATATAAATCAAATACATCCTATCCATAATAAAAATGTCTTACATAACCAAGCATATAAAGGAAAATGAATCAGTTAACATCCGAAATGATGATACTACTAAAATATTATTAACAAAGCAATATTAGAGGATAATATATGATATAATATTTATGTATGTAGTTATTTTATAATTTAATAACAATGATTTAACTATTATATATTAGGTTAACATTCCCTCAACCAAGGAAAAGTACAAGGTAAGGGTTAATTCCACAATCTCTTTATTATCCAAGGTTGTTTTTACATAAGTATCTACTGGGACCTCTTTATCGTCCACATCCATGTTTTCTTAACAATGTATTTAAAAACATTTTTACTATTTATTAGACAATGGGTTAAAGTCATTTATACCCTTATTTTACCTTATATGTTTTTAAAGGAATCTTTCCGTTATTTTCCAAACAAGGTACTTTATGACCTTTTCAACAAAATTAAAGTAAGAATGTTTTTTAACTTATACGACGAGTGCGGCTATTTTTTGCCGTTATAAAATTGTCAAAGCTTCCCTTACAAGATTATAAGAATATTTTCAAATAAATGTTTTCTTTTATAATTATATGACTTTTAAATGATTTCAAAATAGAAAGTGATATTTCTCTTAAAAAAGTTTTTATTTCATCTATGTCAACATCCTTTTGATGGATTTTAAGCTTGTTTGAAGTTGATTTATTATGATACAAATCTTCCATATTGTATTAAAGGTTTTGTGATGTGTTTGACTGTGGATGTGTTATTCTTATACCATTAATGGTTTATGGATAAAGTATTGACATTTTGTATGCTAGTTTTAATACGAATGTTTATGTATATTTAAACCTTTTCATATGAGGAATGCATTGGACTTAGTAAGTGATGGGTGGTGCCCACTATAGCTCCTCGATGCATCGGTATGTCTCATGAGACAAACTATTGTCTTGGTACAAGGCCTTGAAAAAATCTTTTTTTAGTCTTGGAACAAGGCCTTGACTATGTGGTTATGAAGTCTCGCATTATGCATTCCATCATTATGAAAGTGACTATTGATATTGCATGTGATTATTTGACTAGTATAATATCCATGTGAATAATTAAATGAAATTATTTGATTTTATCTTTTCCATATTATGCTGAAGTTTAAGTTCAAAAGGATTTTGTTTTAGTGTAATACATTTCTATAAATGTTTATGCTTATTTATGAAAGTTTCCGCTATATTGTTATCCTTACTGAGCATATGAGCTCTCCCCTTTGTTTTTTTCCAAGATGTGAAGAAGTATTTTATGGTTGACCTGCAAGGATAGGATAATGATATAATTGTGTTCAAAAGGGGACACAATGTTTTTGATGGTTTTATTTCATGATATAATGCAAAACTTATGAATGTATCTAGTAATTCCAAGGCTACTAAACTGATCAGTCTTTTGGGACATGATTCCTTGTATCATGCCAATGTTATGTAATAATGCACCAACTCTGGGTAACTGGGGTCGGGGCGTTACACTATGACTTTACTTGAAGTGTTTATATAACTTATGAATATGTTGTGTTTGGATATGTATGAATATACTTGACTTTTATTTTGACTAATTAACACAGAGTTGTGGATTTTGTAAAGAGTTACACATTTAGGTGGTGTGAACACATTAATTTGGTGGTTGGAATAGCATTTCCAAAACTAAACTATTAGAAGCATGCATACACATAATGGGAATAAAACATGATATGATAATAATTATATATGATGTAATAGTTATGAATTTACTATGAATATGATGTATATTAAATTGGTGAGACCTTAAAAATAAAACCCCTGAAATAATAAGTGTGGTATTCCTTCAAAAGATACACTTATCAAGACATTTATCATTCAATTAGGTATTGTCAATCTTAGCATGAGTGCCACTATATTATCTTGTGTAAGGAAAGTAAGCTATAATTAACTAATGATTTTCATGTTGGGTATTGTAGATCTTAACACAAGTATCCCTTTAATATACTTAGTTGGATTATTATGGGTGTTTTCTTTAGGTTATACTAAATGGAAATCCATAATAGTTAAGATACTAGAGGAATAGAGTTGAGTGAATCCATTGGATGGATTTGGATAAATATTTATCCTCTCAACTATCAAATAATCATAAATTTTTTGTTTGGGATGATTCCCTACCTAAATAACCATGAATTTATTACAGGATAACTGGTGGATGTGATGGTGAAATATGGATCTTATCTCACTAAATAGACATGTTTTATGTGGTCATCAGTTTTAGTGGGAGCACTTTCATTACAAGTACTTGAGGAAAATATATAATACATGATATTCATATAATAAAAAGATCTGTTGTATTTAAATTCATCATCATCATAAAAATAAACGTTTTATTATTCCCTGAAATTAGAAGCTTAAAGTAAGAAAATCCTATGAACAATATATCAAGAAAAGTTCATGAGTAAGAGAGATATTTTTTTAGAAGAGTTCCTTCCTGAGTAACGAAGTGTTGAAGTTATTCAATAAGTGAATCTAATTTCTTGTAGAAGCATGGAATAATTCATTTAAGGTTTCAAAGAAATATAATTAATAATTTACCTTAGTAATTCTAGTATCATATACTCAATATGATTGGGTATGTCTATGATATTTAATAAGATTAAATATGTTTGGAATGACTACATAATTCAAATAAATCTTGTTATGGTTAGGGAATTTATCCTATTGTCATCTATGGAAATGTTCTGACTATATGGATACAATCAAGATAAGCTTACTTGATATTCTCAAAGTGTTGAGAATTTATGAATTGGGAATATGATGTCTAGATTCTAATAATATATATTGTACAAATTGGTAAAATATTTAAACCAGAAGAAGAAAAATAGGTTGAAAAGTTCAACAATGTTTTCTCAAGAAGCATATCAAGGTTATTGGAACCTATTTTTGTCAGGAAAGGAATAATAATAATTCAATATGATTGGATTATTGAAGATATACCTAATGGAGTTTGTAAAAATCCATGGAATGTCTATATGAGGTAATAATGTTATAGAAATTAATTCTTCTAATTTTGAAGGGTATGTGATACTGAATGAATATTTTAAAATATTTTGTAAATATACATGAGTTCAAGATAAAATTAAGAATTGATCAAGCTTGTATTTTATATTTTTGAGATAAAATAAATAGTTACTACATCGATAATTTGAATGTAAAGGAATGTGTCAAGCTTGGATGAATATAAGTAAAAGATGTGTATCTTCATATCATTTCTCTTATATGATAAGAGATGATGTTCAATAACAATGGGTTTTTATTAGATGAGTAAATGTATAAATGTGGTTTATTATTAATTGGACTTCTATAACATGTTTTGAGAAGAATATTTGGATAAAAGTATTTTTCCAGGGTGAAATTATTTGTCCAGATATTTTTTAAAATATGAGGGATTATATTCCCACTATTCATTAATGATATATTTTAATAAAATGTTCTTTATAAAAGGAAAGGTTTAAAATAAATATAATACCATTTATGATTTGAAAAAAATATATTATTTGTTTTATATTCCTACTAAAAGGAAATAAATTCTATTCCCTAAAACACAAATTATTTTTTATTGAATCTTATAAATATATTCTGAAGGTAATCTTATGTCTAAGAGAATAGTGAGAGTATGTATGAACTTATAGAATTTCAACATTAAAAAAAACGATTTTTCTAGTCTAATTTTGAGTGATTTTTTTCTTAATATCCTAAATATTTGGGGTATGTGATAGTAAAAAAATTTAAATAGTTATATATTGTTGTTATGATAAATTAAATATAAATGTTAGGCTAGATTAGTTACAAAGTGAAATTCAATTGATTTCCAAAAAGGTTTAGGAAATATTTTTAAAGAGAAATTTAAATGGTCACATATGTTTACCACAATGAATTAAATGTAAATCTATCCTAAAAGAGTTTAGGTTATGATGATAAAAAGAAATGTAAAGAGTTATATTAGTTACCTTAACAAATTTGATATCTCTTTATCTTGAAAGAGTTCAGGATATTCTGGTAAAGTTATAATGTAAATAGTTACATTATTTATAAATGATTTCAAGGAATATGTTTGATGGAAAAGGTTCCAAGGATGATGATGATATAATTTTAAAGTGTTTTAAGTAGATAATAGAATGTAACATTATAAAATTTGATGTTATGAATTTAATGAGTTTGAATATAAGTTCATAGTTTTGAACTTAAGGAATATTATTCCCGTGTCTCACCATTAGTCAAACTAGATTTTTTTATATATTTCACTCACTAAGTTGTTAGTGGGACTATTTTACTATATGGTCACATAGGGATGTGACATAAATTAGATATGGATGTAATGTTCAAAAAATGAATCCATTACCATAGGAATTGCATCAGGGTCATGTTATATATCTTTAAGAGATTGGTTGTAATGTTTGTAAATTTATAATGTCATTATAATAAAGGAAATATTCATTTATTATTCATTCATGTGTGCTATAATATATTTTACATGAAAGGTCGAATGATAAATATCCCCTCAAAGTAAAAACATCGAGCTGAACCTAACCGATGATCATCATGGAATATAATGGATTGTGATGATATATAAATGTGTGATTTAATGGATTCTTATATCCATTATAATGGGTTTTATGTGAGATATCGAAGAACATATTCTTAAGGTAATAAGTAGGGACTTATATCTTGGACTAATTCACTAAAGTATATATCTTTGAATGTCATACAGTCATAGATATACTTTGGGGTGGATGATTATTATCATTATTTATTACCTAATGTTGGTGAGATACCTAGCATGAGAAACTTCATACTTTTATAGCCTACATATGCAAGTAATCATATGAACTCAGATAACATAGGGGTGGTTGGGTGTATTTCTGATCATGTATCAGTTGTAGTGCAACCAAGATGGGATTTATCCACTTGTTTGAAAAGGAAATACATCTATACCTTGATTGAATTAGAATGAGAAAATGCATGCCCATGATTAGTTGTTTCACATATGATGTGTTCAAACACTTAGATAAGTAACATGTGATATTCTTATCATATAGATGAATGATGTGTGTTGTATTCATCCACTTTATCAGTCTCATTCATAGAATCAATAAAATGACGAGAGACCTATACTATATTGACATGTTCCATGTCTAATGGTCACTTTATGTCATGGAAAAAGGTATTATATAAGATACATCTAGTGTATATGATACATCTTGTGTTGGGAATGTTCATATATAGATATGAGTATGATTGATAAAGATCACACCAGACCCATTGATAGATTGAGCATCATTGATGTTTTTCTAGAAGACTCTTTTTTTTATATCTATGAAATAGAGATTTCATAGTTATTTTCAATGCTTCTAGGGCCTGTAGGGTCACACAATTAGGCCCTTGGATAAGTATAAAATTTTGGATAATTTTTTTGTTCAAAATGAATCGATTTTGATGGGAAACCGTATACAAAATAGTTTGGATGAATTCATAATGAGTTGTGATGTTATGCATAAAGTCTTTATGTGATTTTAGTGTAAGTGGGATATTATTAGATGTTCACTAATATATATATAAATAAATAAATAAATATAAATATAATATTATATTATATATATAAAGTGTATATTTAACTACATTCATTCGATTCATGTTTTATAATGAATGTATTAAATATATGTGATAATAAATATATATATTTGATATATATTTATTTCTCCCAAATTGTTTCACTATCGGTTAAAATCTGTTATGAATGGATTAATTAGCTTGAGTTCTAATTGAATAGTGAATTATGTTAATAAATTTATATGGGTACATTAATATGGATGAATGTTTTCATTTTATTAATCACATCATGGATGGATATATAAAGGGATGCGATCCCTTATGTTGTAAACAAGTAATTGTGAGAAAGCATCTCATTTCTATCTTCCTCCCACACTGATGTTCATCATCTAATATGATGGTTCTAGAACCCTTTTAACATTTGGGTATCCTCATGATATGATCTTGGATCTATTAGTCGGTGTACCCCCATCGGTGTTTGGGTGATTTTGTTCACTACCTCATGATCTTCATCAAGAATCCTCTTTCCCTGAGAAGAACGAAGACTATTGCCGTTGATGATTTCTTGGTACAATATTTATATAGTTTATTTATGCATTGATTTGTGAAGATATATATTCCTATGTTTGGGTTATCTTCTGCTATAAATGATCATATGATGTTCATATAAAACCCATCATAGGAGAGAGAATTGGTCCATGAAATCATTACAGAAAATTTCATGTGTAATATTAATTATTAATTTGGTGAGAATGAGTTCACGTAATAATGAGGGGAAATTTTAAGTTTAAAATAAAACCCATGGACACATTATCTCAAAATTATATTATAATCATTTCATTTTTATACTTTGTTTCATAATAAAATTTTTCCACTCAAACAAATAATTTAATAGGAAAGTAAAAGGAAACTATTTTTTTAAAAAACATATATGGTTTCATGTAAAATTTCAATTCATAAAAATGGTATATATATATGTATGTATATAAAATTAATATAAAATTATTAATAAATAAAAAAATTAATGAAATTAATTAAATAAAAATAATATTAATGAATTTATTTTATCACAAAAAAAGTTGTGGCTCAAAATTCAAAATTCAATTTTATTTTTATTAATTTAAATTTGTTGATAAATATATTGAAAAATTAATTTTATTAATTTTATTTTTATTATATTTATTTCATCATCAAATATTACTTAGGCCTTGTGTGACTCATGTTTTGCCTCATATTTTTGATTTTCCAGAGGTAATGATCTTTAAACCTTTATCATTGCCAAAACATATGACACCTTTATCATATTTGACTAACATGACAATATTTTGGTTTCTGTGCATCCACTATCAAGGATCCACCCTACAAACTAATCTGTATATTCAAGGAAACCTTTAGGAAATTTTCCTCATCAGATTTTCCTTTCTTGATCCATGTTCACTGTATTCCTTTCTTCAATTGAAAATGCGATTATCCCACCTTCAGCTCTATAGGATCATTCTGATCTTACAGATCTATAAATGGATCATTTTTTTTCAACATAATTTTTTAAGCTTCCATATATTCATATATTTTTGTATAGGTCTCACTTGGTTCACTTATTTATACCCTTGATGTAACGCCCCGACCCTAGTTACCCAGAGTCGGTGCATTATTACATAACATTGGCATGATCACAAAAGATAAAGTATCGAAAGACCGATTATATTTTATTCCTAAGGTTGTTTTTGGTCAAGATAAACTTGTCCAATAGAATTAGGACACGTGTTAGGGTAATATTAATATCATTTTTATCCTTAATTACCCTATTTACTTTTAACCGTGGTAAATAAAAGTAAAAAGTTAATATTCACCAAAAATTATTTTCATCTTATTGAACCACATTTTACTCCTTGATATTAACTGTGTCTCTCTGATTTTTTAAATTCCACTCATATAAGAAGTAAAATTAAGTTTTATGTGAATTTGTAAATTCTCCTAGGAGGTGGGTAAAAGACGGTGAAAGTTCAATAAAATTTTTATATATCTAAAATTATTCTAAACTAACTCCAATGAATTAAATTGAACTTATATAGGTATTATGTATCTATTTTGACATTAATTAAATTTAAATAAAATAAATAATTATTTAAATAAAAATTTGGTTTTAAACTATAACTCAGTGTTTTTCACTATTCATCAAAAATTGAAAGTTTTCAGAAAGATACCAAAATTTTACCCTAGGCTATTTTTGATATTATGAATCCAAAAATGAAGTCCATTTTGAAAGATAAAATGTATAAAATTTAAAAAAGTGGGTATTACTATTTATAACGGCTAGTTTGATTGGTTGTGGTGTGTGTTAGAAATCGAAGTTGCGTACAACACACACTACTGTATTATTCAAAGAGAAGCGTACCGTAGAAGCTTGGGGTGTTACATTCTTCCCTCCTTCAAATAATTTCTTCCTCAAAATTTCTAGAATACTACCGTATGAAAAGACTCGGGTGATTCTTCATCATAAGTTCCTTGGGTTCCCACGTTGCCTCTTCCATTTTATGGTTTCTCCATAGAACTTTTACCAGACGAGTCATTCGGTTTCTCAGCACTTGTTCTCTTGTATCAAGAATCCTGACGAGTTCTTCGCAATAAGATAGATTGGGTTCCAGTTATAATTCCTCGTAAGTGAGAACATGCGTTGGGTCAGGCATGTATTTTTTCAATAGTGATACGTGGAACACATCGTAAACATTGGAGATATTTCGTGGCATTTCCAAACGGTAAGCTACAACACCAATTTGTTCTAGAATTTAGAAAGGTCCGATGTACCTGGAACTCAATTTAACTTTCTTGCTGAAACGTATAACTCCCTTCCATGGAGATACCTTCAAGAAAACATGATCTCCTACCTGAAATTCCAAATCCTTCCTTCGGTTATCAGCATAGCTCTTCTGCCTACTTTGAGCTTCTTTGATGTGGTTTTGGATTACCTTCACCTTTTCCATCATTTCCTCAACCAGTTCTAGGCCTATGAGTTTTCTCTCCCCAATGTCATCCCAACAGGTTGGTGTGCGATATCTCTTTCCATATAACGCTTCATATGTTGCCATCTGAATACTTGAATGGAAGCTATTGTTATAGGAAAATTCTACCAGAGGTAAATACTGATCCCACATACCCTGAAAGTCAAGTGAACAAGATATAAACATGTCTTATAAGGTTTTAATAGTCCATTATGATTTTCCATATGTTTGAGGGTGGTAAGCAGTGCTCAAATGAAGTTTAGTATCCAAGGCCTTCTGAAGACTCTTCCAGAATCTTGATGTAAAATGTGGATCACGATCAGAAACAATTGATAGGGGTACTCCATGAAGTCACACAACTTCATTAATATATAGCCTTGCTAGATGTTCAAGTGGTAGGTCTTCTCTTATAGCAAGAAAATGTAGTGATTTGGTAAGACGATCAACAATGAACCATATTGCATCGCTCCTTCTAGGAGTCTTTGGTAGTCCCATGACAAAGTCCATTGTGATATTATCCCATTTCCGCTCAGGTATGAGAAGAGGTTGCAATACTCCACCAGGTTGTTTCCTTCTAGCTTTAACTTGTTGAAAACCATAAATATTGACAAAATATCAGAAATCTCCCTCTTCATGTTGTCCCACCAAAAATGTTCCTTCAAATCTCTATACATTTTGGTGCTCCCAGGGTGTATAGAGAAATTGAAACTATGAGCATCGTCTAACAATTCCCTTTTTAGATCAGGTATATCGGGAACACAAATTCTCTTCCCAAATTTCAAAATTCCATCTTCATACACAAATTCACTCAATCTCCCATCATTCATAGCTTTAATCTTCTTTTGAAACACGTCATCACCGGTCTGAGAACTCTTTATACTTTCTAGTAAAGATGGTTTGGCAACCATTTGAAAAAGTAATGATGTTTCATCTTCCATGGTGATTCCCATATCCATCTTTACTAGATGCATGAAAATAGGATCCCTTTATAATCTCATCTTGTTCAAAACTCCAGGATCCGTTCTACTCAAAGCATCCGCTACCTTATTTTCCTTCCCCGGGTGGCAGTGTATCATGCAATCATAATCCTTGAGTAGTTTAAGCCATCGCCTTTGCCTCATGTTGAGTTATTTTTGTGAAAAAATGTACTTCAAACTCTTGTGATCAGTATATATCTCAAATTTTTCACCATAGAGATAATGTATCCATATCATCAAAGCAAATATTACAGCTGCTAACTCAAGATCATGAGTAGGATAGTTTAGCTCATGAATTTTCAGTTGTCGTGATGCATAGGAAATAACCCTATAATTCTGCATAAGGACACAACCAAGTCCCTTCTTCGATGTATCACTATAAATAACAAACCCGTCATTCCCCAATGGTAGAGTAAATATAGGAGCATTGAATAATATTCTCTTCAGTTATTCAAAAAATTCTTCACACTCTTTTTTCCAAACAAATTTAACCCCTTTACGTGTGAGATTTGTTAATGGGTTAGCCAATCGGGCAAAATTCTGGACGAAATGTTGATAATAACCTGCTAAACCAATAAAACTGCATACCTCGGTTATACTCGTCGGTGCTGGCCATTCTTGGATTGCTCTTTTCTTAGAAGGATCAACAAAGATTCCATCATTAGAGACAATATGGCCAAGAAAAGAAATCCACTGAATCCAGAATTCACACTTTCTAAACTTCTCATATAATTTCTGTCATCTCAGAGTCTTCAATATAATGCCTAAGTGATTTTCATGATATTTTTAGCTTTTGGAGTATACCAAGATATCATCAATAAATACCACTACAAAGTCATCAAGATATTCCTTGAAAACTCTGTTCATTAGATCCATGAAAATAGAGGGTGCATTAGTCAGCCCAAAAGGCATTACTGTAAACTTGTAATGCCCGTACCTGGTTCGAAATGCTTTCTTAATAATGTATTCCTTCTTCACACACAACTGATGGTATCCAGATCGAAGGAAAATCTTTTAAAAGTATTGATCTCCATGCAGTTGGTCAAATAAATCATCAATGCGAGGTAGGGAATACTTGTTCTTTATTGTTATAGCATTGATCTCCCTGTAGTTGATACATAACCTCATAGATCCATCTTTATTATTGACAATAAGGACATGGGATCACCATAGAGAAACACTAGGGTGAATAAATCCCTTATTACTCAATTCCTCTAGTTGTTTCTTTAGTTCTACTAATTCCACAGTGGCCATTCTATAAGGGGTCTTTGATATGGGCCTTGATCCAGGAATTAAATCAATGGAAAACTCAATTTCTCGTTCTGGAGGATTTCCAGGTAAATATTCTGGAAACACATCAACATATTCTCTCACAATAGGTACATACTATATTTGAAAATTCATTTCCTCACCCACAATCATTTCATTCTCTTCCTCCCCAATAATTGTATTTAGTTGAGCTACTAGGGGTGGATCTAGATAAGAATTAGGTGGTGATGATTCTGCTCTAAAGATAAGGTGTTCTTTGTCATCATCATCAAAAATGGTAACCTCCTTCTTCTTGCAATAACTTTTCACATCATGGTCCGAAATCCAATCCATACCAAGGATTATATCAAATTCAATCATGGGTATGATGATGAGATCAGTAGATAAAGAACATTTATGTGCTCTAATGGGAACTGATTCATAGAACTTTGTAGCAATGATACTTCCCTTAAGAGTTTTAACTAACAACTCCCTTGTTAAACCAAATTGGAAATATCTAATTTTATTAGAAAACTGGGAAGATATGAAACAATGCGATGATCCAGAATCAAATAATGCATTTTCTAAACTTGAGGAAACCATTAAATTACCTGCTACCATGTCTTTCGGAGCTTCTACCTCAGTAGTAGTGATAGCATAAGATTGTCTTTGATCCATTGGCCTTTGTTGATGTAAGTTTCCCTGACGCCTAGGACATTAATTTTCATAATGTCCCATCTCTCTGCAATTGTAGCATTGAACATCGATAGATTCCTTCTTTCCCTTGCAATCATGAGCTTGGTGGCCTTTTTCACTACAATTGTAACAGACTCCCATTCCTTTTAAGCAAGTACCAGGGTGTTTCTTCCCACATTTACTACAGGATGGATATTCAACTTTTCCCTTCTTCCCCTTATTTCCATTTCCATATTGATCAATAGATCTCTTCTTCTCTTTCTTTGCTTTAAATTCACAAGACTTAGATAATTCCTTTTCTGTCTTGATAGCACATGAGACAATGTCTTCGTATGACGAGAAGGATTGTGAGACGAATGCTCAACGAAGAAATGGTTTTAACCCATCAAAGAAACAATCAATATTACTTCTTGGGTTATGTATATAATCTCTAGCATACCTTGCTAACCTTGTAAATTTAGCCTCATACTTTGCGACATTCTTATCCTCCTTTTGTCTCAGACTCAGAAATTACCTTTCCATATCTGCTCGATGGTCACGAGGAAAGTATTTTTCTAAGAAAAGATCCTTGAACTCCCTCCATTCCATATTTGATACTTCATCATCTTCCTTCGTGTTTTGAATCAATGAAAACCATTGATCAACATCTCTAGTGAGGTGGTAAACTTCCATGATAACTTTTTTTCTTTCGCTACTCCCCAAGGTGTGGAATATTTTATCTAAGGAATTTATCCATTGCTTAGCTACTAAGGGATTTTTAATCCCATTTAATGTCTCTAGTTGTTGCCTCATGAAGCGATCTAACATTGATCCTCCATGCTGCGGATCAGGGTGCTCCATACAAGTAAGGTTATTATTCATAACCTGAGTGAGTTGTCCCAGTATGGTGATTAGATGATCAGCACCAGTTGCATCACCAGATCCACTATAATTATCTTGAGCAGGATGGAAATCCCTACATGGAGTGCGTGCATTGATATGGTTTCCATTTCTTTCACTAGGTGCCATTTCTAAACAATGGCATAAACTAGATCAGTTTATGAATCAAAATACATAATTCCATACTTGTAAGACACTTAACATAAATTGAACTATTTATGGATATAATCCATATTCATAAAAAATGTTTTCTTTGAGGAAGTATATACTCATAAAACCATTATAATGGTTTGTAAAGAAAATCAGAATTATCCTAAGCATATCCCCCGGAAGTGTCGTAACCAAGAGTGCCGCAAGGACCGTTGTCGTGCACCAGTTCCCGTTCGAGTCTAGCTCAAAGCGGTGTTTTCGGGTTTTACCCATAGGTTCATCTGTGCCAGAGCCTCCTCTACCTGCTCGTATCCAGAAAGGGATGTATTTCTCGGAAAACTCACAAAATATCTACAATACCAAAATTCTAGGAAGTTCTTCTACACTAATCCTCAAAGTGCATCTTAGATCTATGTGCTCTAATTAGATTTTATCTAAATATAGCTTCCAAGGTTTGTACTAAACTTCCTCTGATACCAACTATAATGACCCGACCCTAGTTACCCAGAGTCGGTGCATTATTACATAACATTGTCATGATCACAAAAGATCAAGTCTCGAAAGACCGATTAGTTTAGTAGCCTTGGAAACACTAGATACATTCATAAAGTTTACATTACATCATAAAGTGAAAACTGCAAAAACATATTGTCTTCATAACCACTCATACTATCCCTGCATGTCATTTATAAAATACTTCTTCACATCCTAGTAAAAATAAAACATTGAAATGGGTGAGCTCAGATGCTCAGTAAGGATAACAATATAGCGGAAACTTTCATAAATAAACATAAACATTTAAGGAAATGTATAACTAAAACAAAATCCTTTTAATATTGAACTTCAACATAATATGGGAGAAATAAAATGAAATAATTCCATTTACTTATTCACATGGATATTCTACTAATTGAATAATCACATGCAATATCAATAACCACTTTCATAATGAAGGAATGTATAATGCCAGACTATCATAACCACATAGTTAAGGCCTTGTGCCAAGACTACAAATACAATTTTGTAAAGGCCTTGTGCCAAGACACTAGTTTGTCTCATGAGACCTACCGATGCATCGATGAGATATAGCGGGCTCCACCCGTCACTTATTAAGTCCAATGCATTCCTCATATGAACAGGTTTAAACATAACATAAACATTTGTATTAAAACTAGCATAAGAAATGTCAATACTTTATCCATAAACCATGAATGGTATAAAAATAAAACATCCATAGTCAATCATATCACAAAACCTTCAATACAATATTGAAGTTTTGTATCATAATAAATCAACTTCAAATAAGCTTAAAATCCATCAAAGGATGTTGACATAGATGAAATCAAAACTATTTGAGAGAAATATATATATTTTTTGAAATCATTTAAAAGTAACATAATTATAAAGAAAAACTTTATTTTGAAAATATTCTTATAAGCTTGTAAGGGAAGCTTCGAAGGTGTAATTAAAATGGAAAATAGCAGCACCCTCCGTATAAGTTAAAAAAAATTCTTACCTTAATTTTGTCGAGAAGGTTAAAAGGTGCCTTGTTTGGAAAACGACGGAAAGATTCCTTTCAAAAACGTATAAGGTCAAATAAGGGTATAAATGACTTTAACCCATTTTCTATTAAATAATAAAAATGTTTTGAAAGACATTTTTAAGAAAACATGGATGTGGATGATAAAGAGGTCTAAGTAGATAATTACGTATAAACAACCTCAGATAATAAAGAGATTATGAAATTAACTTTTACCTTGTACTTTTCCTTGGTTGAGGGTAGGTTAACCTCCTGTATAATGGTGAAATAATTGTTATTAAATTATACAAAAATTATATACATTAATATGATATCATATATGGTCTTTTAACATTGATTTGTTAATAATATCTTAGTATTATCATCGTTTCGGGTGTTAATGGATTCGTTTTTCTTTATATTATTTGTTATGCGAGACATATTTTTTATGGATGGGATGCATATTATTCATATACAGAATGGTATCATGTCTCTAAAAATTATTTTTAATCATCAAATAAAATTTATTTTTGAATGGATACGATGGGGAATTAATCTCATCGCGTTCGTGGAGACGGTAATCCGTATATACGCACGAGTGACAATATCATTATTTTAATATTAAAATAATATATAATTGGATGGTATATCATATATACAGAATCATTATCATGTTATATTTATTATTTACATCAATTACACATCATTATCATACCCATCCAAATAATAATGTTTTGAATAACAATTACACCACTACGTGGAGACGGTAAGCCGTACGTACGCACGTATGGTGAAATTTCATTCAAAGGATGGATAGAATACTGAATATGGTTGTACCATATTTATAATAATATCACAGTATATAGAATATACTAAAGTTAATATTTTATAATGGAAATAACAAAGAAATTAGAATTTGAAGAAGAAAGGAACTTGAAAGAGGGTGGTGAAAATATTACCTCTTCTTCGAGTTCTTCCTTTTGATTTGAGAGAATATTTTGGTATGGGTTGGAAGATCCAAAAGGCTTTTAAGGTGTGAAGAATTGGTTAGAAGTGGTGTCCTTTTATAAGGGGGAGGAGGGGCTCTTTAGAAAAAACTTAAAGTATTATTTTATAATAAATTCATATTCATTTTTTAATTTCCCAAAAGTGAATTATGAAAAGTATAAGGTGGGTATGGGTATAAATAATTTCAAAAAATGGATTTTAGACAGGTTTGGTTCATTATATTAACCTTATCTTTTAGTTTTAACTCTTAGTTAATTAGTTTGACACTTACTGTGCCACTTTGTATTTTTATATTATATAGTTAATAAACATACTATATACATCCAAGAGACCCCCCAAGTGGTCCATTAATAATAAAAATACCATTATATAAGTCCTTTGGCCAAACCTTAGAATTTTAGGAATATAATATCAATTAATAATATAATATTTGTTTTAAAAACTCTTTTATGTCAATTTTGACACTATTGGGTATTTTGTTTTTGATAAATTCATAACAACATTATTACTTCGAAAAAAAATTCATATAACCAATATTAATATGTCATATTAACCTATAAAATTAATTTAATACATAAAAAGTTTCAAATTACATTTATTTGGGTATTTATAATATCAATTATCTTAATATTTAATTAATTTGGAAATTACTGCCTCACCATTGTGTCATAAATAAATTAAATTATTTAATGTCTAAAAATTATAAATAAAATACTATTATGTATGAAATATTTTTAGATTTCTAAGGAATATTTATAATCTAATTTATCTTATTTATAACCCAATATTAAAAATGTTTTAGTTATTAAACTTTGATTTTAACTCTTTTAGCTCTTCTTTGAATTAAAAAAATAATAAATGTCCTAATCTAATCCAAGTGGACCTAAATGATAATATTTATTCCTAATGTTGTTTTTGGTCGAGATTAAGTTGTCCAATATAATTAGTACATGTGTTAGGATAATATTAATATCATTTTTACCCTTAATTACCATATTTACTTTTAACCGTGGTAAATAAAAGTAAAAAGTTACTATTCACAAAAAATTATTTTCATATTATTGAACCACATTTTAATCTTTGATATTAACCGTGTCTCTCGGATTTTGGAAATTCCACTCACAGAAGCTGTAAAATTAAGTTTTATGTGAATTTTCAAATTCCCCTAGGAGGTGGGTAAAAGACGGTGAAAGTTCAATAAAATTTTTATATATCCAAAATTATTCTAAACTAACTCCAATGAATTACATTGAAATTATATATATATTATGTATCTATTTTGACCTTAATTAAATTTAAATAAAATAAATAATTATTTAAATAAAAATTCGGTTTTAAACTATAACTCAGTATTTTTCACTATTCATCAAAAATTGAAAGTTTTCAGAAAGATAGCAAAATTTCACCATAAGCTAATTTTGATATTATGAATCCAAAAATGAAGTCCATTTTGAAAGATAAAATGTATAAAATTTAAAAAATTGGGTATTAATATTAATAATGGATAGTTTGATTGGTTGTGGTGTGTGTTAGAACTCGAAGTTGCATACAACACACACTACTGTATTATTCAAAGAGAAACGTGCTGTAGAAACTTGGGGTGTTACATTCTCCCCTCCTTCAAATAATTTTTTCCTTAAAATTTCTAGAATACTACTGCATGAAAAGACTCGGGTGATTCTTCATCATAAGTTCCTCGGGTTCCCACGTTGCCTCTTCCATTTTATGGTTTCTCCATAGAACTTTTACCAGACAAGTCATCCGGTTTCTCAGCACTTGTTCTCTTGTATCAAGAATCCTGATGGGTTCTTCGCAATAAGACAGATCGGGTTCCAGTTCTAATTCCTCGTAAGTGAGTACATGCATTGGGTCAGGCATGTGTTTTCTCCACAAAGATACGTGGAACACAACTTGAAATTTGGAGAGATTTGGTGGCATTTCCAAATAGTAAGCTACAACCCCAATTCGTTCTAGAATTTCGAAGGGTCCGATGTACCTGGGACTCAAATTACCTTTCTTTCCAAAACGTATAACTCCCTTCCATGGAGATACCTTCAAGAAAACATGATCTCCTACCTGAAATTCCAAATCCTTCCTTCGGTTATCGGCATAGCTCTTCTTCCTACTTTGAGCTACTTTCATGTGGTTTTGGATTACATTTACCTTTTCCATTGTTTCCTTTACCAGTTCTGGGCCTACGAGTTTTCTCTCACCAATGTCATCCCAACAGGTTGGTGTGTGACATCTCTTTCCATATAATGCTTCATATGGTGCCATCTGAATATGTGAATGGAAGATATTGTTATAGGAAAATTCTACCAGAGGTAAATATTGATACCACATACCCCGAAAGTGAAGTGAACAAGATCTCAACATTTATTCTAAGGTTTGAATATTCCATTATGATTGTCCATCTATTTGAGGGTGGTAAGCAGTTCTCAAACGAAGTTCAGTATCCAAGGCCTTCTGAAGACTCTTCCAAATCTTGATGTAAAACATGGATCACGATCAGAAACAATTTATAGGAGTACTCCATGAAGTCTCACAACTTCATTAATATATATACTTGCTAGACGTTCAAGTGGTAGATCTTCTCTTATAGCAAGAAAATGTGTTGATTTGGTAAGACGACCAACAGTGACCCATATTGCATCATTCCTTCTAGGAGTCTTTGGTAGTCCCATGACAAAGTCCATTGTGATATTATCCCATTTCTGCTCAGGTATGGGAAGAGGTTGCAATACTCCACCGGGTTGCTGCCTTCCAACTTTAACTTGTTGACAAACCATACATATTGACACAAAATCAGCAGTCTCCCACTTCATGTTGACCCTCAAAAAATTTTCCTTCAAATCTCTATACATTTTGGTGCTCCCAGGGTGTATAGAGAATTTGGAACTATAAGAATCATCCAAAAATTCGCTTTTTAGATCAGGCATATCAGGAACATAAAGTCCTTTCCCAAATTTCAAAATTCCATCTTTATACACAGAGTCACTCAATATCCCATCATTCAGAGATTTAATCTTCTTTTGAAACACTTCATCACCGGTCTGAGAACTCTTTATCCTTTCTAGTAAATATGGTTTGGCAACCATTTGAAAAAGTATTGATGTTTCACCTTTCATGGTGATTCCCATATCCATCTTTACTAGATCCATGAAAATAGGATCCCTTTCTACTCTCATCTTGTTCAAAACTCCATGATACGTTCTACTAAAAGCATCTTCTACCTTATTTGACTTCCCCAGGTGGTAGTGTATCATGCAACCATAATCCTTGAGTAGTTCAAGCCATCGCCTTTGCCTCATGTTGAGTTCTTTTTGTAAAAAAATGTACTTAAAACTCTTATGATCGGTATATATCTCACATTTTTCACCATAGAGATAATGTCTCCATATATTCAAATAAAATATTAAAGATGCTAACTCAAGATCATGAGTAGGATAGTTTTTCTCATGAATTTTCAGTTGTTGTTATGCATAGGCAATAACCCTATCATTCTGCATAAGTACACAACCAAGTCATTTCTTCTATGCATCACTATAAATAACAAACCCGTTATTCCCCAATGGTAGAGTCAATATAGGATAATTGACTAATATTATCTTCATTTCTTAAAAACATTATTCACACTATTTTGTCCAAACAAATTTAACCCCTTTACATGTGAGCTTTGTTAATGGGTTAGCCAATCAGGCAAAATTCTGGATGAAACATCGTTAATAACCTGATAAACCAATAAAACTGCATACCTTGGTTATACTCGTCAGTGTTAGCAATTCTTGGATTGCTCTTGTCTTAGAAGGATCAACATATATTCTATCCTTAGAGACAATATGGCCAAGAAAAGAAATCCCCTGAATCCAGAATTCACACTTTCTAAACTTCCCATATAATTCATATCTTCTCAGAGTCTTCAATATAATGCGCAAGTGATTTTCATTATCTTTGTATATTTTGGAGTATACCAAGATATCATCAATAAATACCACTACAAAGTCATCAAGATATTTATTAAAAACTCTTTTCATTAGATCCATGAAAATAGAGGTTGCATTAGTCAGCCCAAAAGGCATTACTGTAAACTCGTAATGCTCGTACCTGGTTCGAAATGCTCTCTTCAGAATGTCTTCCTTCTTCACACACAACTGATTGTATCCAGATCGAAGTTCAATCTTTGAAAAGTATTGAGCTCCATGCAGTTGGTCAAATAAATCATCAATGTGAGTTAGGGGATACTTGGTCTTTATTTTTATAGCATTGATCTCCTTGTAGTCGATACATAACCTCATAGATCCATCTCTCTTCTTAACAAAAAGGATAGGGGATCCCCATGGAGAAACACTAGGGAGAATAAATCCCTTATTACTCAATTCCTATAGTTGTTTCTTTAGTTCCACTAATTCCACAGTGGCCATTCTATAAGGGGTCTTCGATATGGGCCTTGATCCCGGAATTAAATCAATGGAAAACTCAATTTCTCATTCTAGAGGATTTCCAGGTAAATCTTCTGGAAACACATCAACATATTCTCTCACAATAGGTACATCCTCTATTTGAAAATTCCTTTCCTCACCCACTATCATTTCATTCTCTTCCTCCCCAATAATTTAATTTAGTTGAGCTACTGGGGGTGGATCTAGATAAGAATTAGGTGGTGATGATTATACTCTAAGGATATGGTGTTCCTTATCATCATCATAAAAAATCGTAACCTCCTTCTTGCAATAAATTTTCGCATCATGGTCCAAAATCCAATCCATACCAAGGATTATATCAAATTCAATCATGGTTATGATGATGAGATCATGAGATAAAGAACATTTATGTTCTCTAATGGGAACTGATTCACAGAACTTTGTAGCAATGATACTTCCCTTTGGAGTTTTGACTGACAACTCCCTTGTCAAATAAAATTGGAAATATCTAATTTTCTTAGAAAACTGGGAAGATATGAAAGAATGTGATGATCCAGAATCAAATAATGCATTTTCTAAACTTGAGGAAACCATTAAATTACCTGTCACCATGTCTTTCGGAGCTTCTACCTCAGTAGTAGTGATAATATAAGCTTATCCTTGATACCTTGGCCTTTTCTGAGGTAAGTTTCCCTGACGCTTAGGACATTCATTTGAATAATGTCCCATCTCCATGCAATTATAGCATTGAACATCGGTAGCTTCCTTCTTCCCCTTGCAATCACGAGCTTGGTGGCCTTTTTTACCACACTTGTAACAGACTCGCATTCCTTTTAATCAAGTACCAGGGTGTTTCTTCCCACATTTACTACAGGATGGATATTTAAATTTTCCCTTCTTCCCCTTATTTCCATTTCCATATTGATCAGAAGATATATTCTTATCTTGCTTTTCTTTAAATTTATAAGACTTAGATAATTCCTTTTCTTTCTTGATAGCACATGAGACAATGTCTTCGTATGATGAGAAGGATTGTGAGACTAATGCTCGACGAAGAAATGGTTTTAACCCATCAAAGAAACGACCAATATTACTTTTTGGGTTACATATATAATCTCCAGTATACCTTGTTAACCTTGTAAAGTTAGCCTCATACTTTGCGACATTCTCATCCTCATTTTTTCTCAGACTCAAAAATTATCTTTCCATATCTACTCGATGGTCACAAGGAAAGTATTTTTCTAAGAAAAGTTCCTTGAACTCCCTCCATTCCATATTTGATACTTCATCATCTTCCTTCATGTTTTGAATCAATGACCACCATTGATCATCATCTCTAGTGAGGTGGTAAACTGCCATGATAACTTTTTCCCTTAATTACCCTATTTTCTTTTAACCGTGGTAAATAAAAGTAAAATGTTACCATTCACCAAAAAATTATTTTCATTTTATTGAACCAAATTTTACTCCTTGATCTTAACTGTGTCTCTTTTATTTTTTAAATTCCACTCACAGAAGCGGTAAAATTAAGTTTTATGTGAATTTGGAAATTCTCCTAGGAGGTGGGTAAAAGACGGTGAATGTTCAATAAAATTTTTATATATCTAAAATTATTCTAAAATAACTCCAATTAATTAAATTTAACTTATATAGGTATTATGTATTTATTTTGACCTTAATTAAATTTAAATAAGATAAATAATTATTTAAATAAAAATTCGGTTTTAAACTATAACTCAGTGTTTTTCACTATTCATCAAAAATTGAAAGTTTTCAGAAAGATACCAAAATTTTACCCTAGGCTAATTTTGATATTAAAAATACAAAAATGAAGTCCATTTTGAATGATAAAATGTATAAAATTTTAAAAAGTGGGTATTACTATTTATAACGGCTAGTTTGATTGGTTGTGGTGTGTGTTAGAACTCGAAGTTGCGTACAACACATGATACCATATTATTCAAAGAGAAGCATACCGTAGAAGCTTGGGGTGTTACACTTGATGAAAAATTCATGGATATGTGTCCATAACCTTCACACAAAAAGAAACAATCATTAAAAACATACAGAGCGTACAAATCTCCAATCATCGTTTTTAGTTTAACTTGAGGCTTGCGATTCCTTTTTGCTATAAAACACACATATTGTGTATGTTCTATCTTTCCACAATAATAAAACTGAAGTTTTGGTGTTTTTTTTCATATTTACTCACTTATGACATTTTGGTTCTTTTATGAACCTCCCAAATTAATCTTCTTTCGAGGTGTGGGTGCTTTTGGTTTCTCATCAAACATCACTAGTTTTTTATTGAAATCAAGTACCTTAATATATGTTCACCTATATTTCAACCTCTTTACTTGGAAAAAGTGTCAAACTTCTCTGTTGACTCCCCATGAGCTTCCTCAGCTTTTTTTATATCCAGTACACTCCAAATTCTTGATATAATTTTGGGAGTTATATGTATTTCTTGATCATTAATCCTTCATCACATGAAATAAAATTTTCCTTCAGGATAGTATATCGTTTTTTGACATGATATTTCATATAACTATTTGACCATCAATAATTCATGCCTGATCTTTAATTTTTATTCTGATCTTAGCTTCATTATCCTAGTTTGTTTAATTTATAGAATTGAGTCATTCAATTTCATCTTCTTCTTGGATTTTTATTCCTCTTCTGGTGTATATTATAGTTCAACCTTGAGGTATGATCTTCCCTTTACTTTAGAGAATTTATAATCATTGTCCCATTATTGAGGATTTTCTATGAATTCCAAAATAACTTCCCTGTTAATTTCATTACAGTCCTTGACTTCCTCCACTTTCGTTTTTTCTGAGCTTATATCTTCTTGTGAAAGTAATTTATTATTTTTGAATAAATTATATTGTGAAATACTCTAACCTTTCATAAACATGGATGAATTCTATATGGGTTATTCATCTTCATAATTATATTGGGAGCTTTGTAGTGATATTCCCAACTCTAGTATATCCAAATAAAGTAAGTGGAAGATTTCCTTTTAATCTTACTTTTATAAGTTTGTGTTTTGAGGAAAGGAAAGACATGACCTCATAAATTTCTATTTCTCTGAGATCATCATCCTTTTGGAGTTGGTTCCTTTGAATCAACTACTTTTTACTTTAAATTACATGTATTCTCAAATAAGTGAATATTAATTTAAATAGCTTTTCATATATTGATTGTTATTCTACATAGAATTAATGTGACAATGTCCTAGAGTATGTGTCTCATTATAAAGGGAATAAAAGTTCCCCACTATTATGAGAACTATGAAATGTCCTGATGGCATTATTAATCTTATTTCTACAGTTGGATAATATTCTAGGATGGGGAATATAGTATGTTGACTGTTAGGTTTGAGTACTCACAAGTATATGAGAATTATTCTCATGATGTTTTCACTTAGTAATCTCCACGACGGTAGATTATGAGAACATACCCACCTATAGGAATTCTACATGTTTTTGTGTGATTGTATATTCCTATCTACGAGCATGTGTAACAGTTCATAGACTTTAAGATTATTATTATTTCATGACTCACACACTTAGACATATTGTCATAAACAATGATGATAACAGTTTATAGAGAAGTTGGGCATGCTGGGTGTATTAGAGTTGGTGTCCTAAGAATAACTATTTTCTATTTGATTAGATGTATATTCGATTATTTGAATATTAATGAAATATATCATTACATATTTTTCATTGTTTTATATGAATTTGATTTAACATTGTCATAGGGTATTTATTTTATAGATAAGGTCATATCAGTTTCCTGCTATGATGAGAACCCTGAAGTTCCATTATGATGTTATTAAACATAGTTATATAGTCGAATAGCAAAATATTATGGGACACATAGCATATTAACTGTTAGGTGTGAGTACTCATAAGTGGATGAGGCTTCTTCTCATGAATTTTGAACTTGGTAATCTCTAATATTGGGGATTTTCAGAAAAATTCACTTGTTAGAATTCTGATTGTTTTGGTGTCATCAGATATTACTATCTATAAGTGCATGTAATGTTCCTTAGAATTTAAGTTTATAATTCATGAATTTCAGGGCTCATACACTTAGATTTTCTAACAAAAACTGTGACACCATATATTTGTGGTGAGGTAGGGCACATTAAGTGCGTCATTATTGAAATGTCATTAATGGATAAGTTGAGAAAGGATTTTCCCCTTTCATCTTTATAAAAATTGATATTTAATATATTTTATTGGAACAAAATCATTGAATTAAATTCTATGACCATGGTGTAATGATTTTTTTATTTCAGATAGTCAAAGGAAGACGTGTCAAGCATGTATGTAGGTGACACAAATGTGTATCTTTCTTGATGAGATATTGTGATAAAGTTAGTATATTACACAATGAGTGTTCATATGTGGTTTTTATCAATTAAACATTAAGTTTTTTATCTCAGGTTCCTTAACCCATTGCTTGATAGTAATATTAGACTTTAGGAAAAACTATCTAATCCCAATGTGAAGGAATCCTAGAGGGTTACATACTAAGTATTTGAGATGATCATGATTAAATTCTATTTGAATTTAATTAATAGTGTAAATATTATTCTTAGGATCAAGAAATAATTTTATTCACATTTTATTGACTGAGAATATTTAAATTAAATATTTATTCAGGTATTTAATAAATACTTAATAGGATGAACATATCAAGGTTACGTCCATTGATGAATATTTATTTAGTAGCTGGTAAATATTATTTATCACTATGTAGGTTGGTGTGTGCTATAAAATTATAATAACAATAATATTATTATTATTTGGAATGAGGTTTATTAAAGATTAAAATATTATTTATGGTATGACATGTAATTAAATAATTATTTAACCTAAACCATAGTTCTATAAATAGATGCTTATGTCTATTGATTAAATAGTTGAATCCTTACAGTTCAACAAAGGTAATTTGAAAGGGTTTTTAGTAGATCAACATCCTAAATGAATAAAGGATCCTAAGACAAGGTTATCATTTATTTCACTCTTAAATAAATTAATTATAAATTTAATGTGAAATATCTTCTATCGGGGTTTCATGAAACTCTATGTTAAAATAAATTTTAATATAACACCCACCAAAGGTGCTTCTGTAGTGCCTGGAACCAACAAGTGGCATCAAAGAGATCATGTCTTAAATTTATAAATATTTATTTAATTGTTGATCTATGAACAATATTGGTTATATTTTCAATTCATATTATTCATTCTTTTATCCGATTTGACTTAACATGTTTTTAGTTTATTAATAATTTTTGTTCAGTGTTTCATTTTATTAAAGGTCTAAGAATATATGGATAATGATAGGAGATTCCATTGGGAAGTTATAAGGAATCGGGCTGGATTACTTGGGGCAGTATGACATATAGCTAAAGTACATGTTGTTTAACCAAGTGCACTGCATCTGGACATGTAATAGGATACATGACATGATAAGTAGTTAATTTTATGCACTAAATTTATGGTACACCATGTGTATACCAGGCCAACCCGGAAAATGACATGTTGGATTACATAACATTTAGTTGGGGTACACACCTTGTAGTCTACATGGGTTAGCGAAGAAATTCACGCAATCAATGTGGTCATTATATATGGTCAAACCATGCGAGGATGATATCCTATAGAATTAATGATATACACGATGTGTAACTAGCATACAAAATGTGTATTCCATCATTTGCTATGTCTGAAATAAACACCAATCCATTAGGTGAGACAATAATACACATGACATAAGAGATACGTGATGTGTAGGTAGAATTAACATGTCATGTAGATTCTCATCTGAGAACATGCCGATAATTTTAGCATATTTCTCTAGAAAATGAAATTTAGACCACACAACATGTAGCTAGCCTGTATGCACTATTTTATCCACTGAGATGCATGCTGAATACCCATGCATGTATCTCATTAAGACCAAAAGTGGAACACAGGGTGTGTAATTGGTTTTTACATGTTGTTTAGTTCAGATGAGGTACATTCCAAAGACCTAGGAATGTATCCTGGATACACAACAATTGAGGTACATTGCATATAGATAGATAGTACATTCTGTGTAGTATCCCAATTAATGAAAGAATTAAATTACATTAAAATAAAAATTTCAGTATTAAAAATTTATATTTTTGATTGACACCTGTTGTGTTTGAAAATTTAATAATGGTTTTTAATAAATTTAAATGATTAATTAATTTATAATAAAAAATCTATGATTATTGGTTCTTCTAGTTATTTTCAATGCATTCCACTAATGATGGATATCTCCAATTTAATTTGGATGGTCATTAAGATAAAATGGAATTAATTAATTAATTAATGCAAGTTTATTCATCTTAACATCAATGAATGAATAATAAATCAATGTTAGCTAGTTAATTTTTCATATTCATTACATGTATGGCCATTCAAGATATTAACAAGGAACTATGCATGAGTTGGATTTATTTAATTTAATTTATTGCATGGGTTTTAAATTATTAATTATTAAAATTAAAATGATGGCCTACGTGTCATACACCCCTCCATTATTATGTAAGACCTACATGTACAATATTATTTATGTATTCCCTTTAACCAATACTTTGGTTACCCTCACCAAATGTGATTTATAAATAATTATAATTAATTGAGTATCACAAGGTGCATGGAGACTGTTCAATTGAGAACCATAATGATGCTAACCCGGGTGATACATACATGGACATATGGAATGTTGAAGCTCATTCCATGACCATCACAAGGGGTTATTCAACGATGTCATAGGTTGATTTATTTTATTCTCAATAAATAAATCATTATATAATCTCATGATCATGTTTTTTATTTATTTATTTATTTCTATATATGAATTATTTATTTTATGGATACAATTCCACGATCACATAAATAAATAAAAAAATGTTCAAAGAGAGAATTTAAATAAATGGATTATGTGTAAATGTTTTATCCAACATGGTTAATTAATTAAGTAAAATCTATTTAATATTAACACGGAATGTAAAGGATAAACAAGATAAAATTTATGCATAATAAATTAAAATCTCTCAACTAAATATTAAGTCAGACTAACACTTCCATTATTTTATTGGGAATGTTACTATAAAACTAAGTGTTTATAAAGAAATACTATTGATACTTACTTTTATTGAGGATTTTTATAAGGTTTTTCAGTTTAAATAACTGAACTTTTATTTAATTTAACAACCAAATTCTGTTTAATAAAAATATGGAGGTAAGTGTTGAGGAAATCTAAGTCAGGATTTCAGGATTGGGAAGTCCACCCAATGGATCAAGAAGCTATAATCCTATAGTTGGAAATACTATCTACCTAAAATTCCATCTTATGATTTTCATGGCCAAAGTCTAGATAATTAATAAAGGTAATATAGATCCTTGCCACTATAATGTCCCAAAAACTAGACATTAAGTTCAATGGTGAGGGATATTAAAACTTGGCAATATCGATCATAGGGATAGTGTGAAAAATATCTTAATCAATACTTCATTGATTATTTATGGGATTTATGGATTCTATCTTAACTCACTCCTCCTTATACATCTGAGTGAAATGGTGTAAGTGAAATGAGAAACCAAACCTTGTTGATCAAGGTTATATTAATGATGAGTCATGCATGCATTCCATTATCCTTTTGGGGATATGCATTACAAATTGTAGCATACATACTAAATCGAGTTACAACTAAAGCGACATAAAATATACCATACCAATTATTGAATGGAATGAAACTTGGGTTTTCATACTTACATGTGTCTAGATATGAAGTATTTGTTAAGGTCTCTTAATGTAAATATCTTGAAAACCAATTCATAAAGTGTATTTTTATATGATATCTCAAATAAATAACAGGATATTACCTATACAATCCTTAAAAAAAGGTTACGGTTGAAAGACATCCCACATTTCTTGAGAGTGATATTATCTATAAAAGAGACAGTGGGAGTGATATAGACTTAGATGATGTCTAAGATCAGAAAAAAAAATATTTGGAATTGGAATACATTCCACAAAGCTCTGTGGAAAAAGAAGTTATTTCAAAGGTACAAGTACTATGTAAGAGTACAAGAGGGGTTAGAGAATTAGAACAATATGATTTTCTAGTAACAGAGGATGGTGACTCATTATTAGTTTAAAATAATGACCCTCTAACCTAAAAGGAAGTAGTTAGTGGCATATATTTTTCTAAGTGTAAAAAAGCCCTGAATTCTAAAATGAATTCCATATACCAAAACCATGTATGGATTTTGGTCGATCCTCCTATGGATGAAAATCCTGTTGGTTGTAAATGGGTATTCAAGAGGAAAATAGACATGGAAGTAGAAGTTAGTACCTATAAGGCATAAATAGTTTAAAAAGGTTTTAAACAATGTTATAGAATTGAATATTATGAAGTATTTTCACCAGTTGAAATCCTAAAATCCACAATAATTCTACTTTCCATTTCAACCTTCCATGACTATGAGATTTGGAAAATGGATGTCAAAAATACATTCCTTTATATTTTTTTTAAGAAAATGTTTCTATGAGATAACCCTAAGGGTTTTTGGATCAAAATAATTCCAATAAGATTTTAAAATTGTAAAAATCTATTTATGGATTAAAGCAAGCATTTAGGTCATGGAACATTCGATTTAACGAAGCCATGTTGGAATTTGGTTTAATAAAAAATGAATATGATCCTCGTATTTATAAATGGTTTAGTGTGAGTTATATTATTGTATTAATATCATATTCCAATGACATACTACTTAGTGAAAATGAAATACCAATATTACAGTCTATTAAGTATTGGTTGAATAAATGATTCTCAATGAAGGAATTTGGAAAGGCAATATATATTCTTGGAATCCAGATCCATCATGATAAGTCCAAGAGGCTTATCATCCTATTTAAAAGTACATATATTGACAAAATACTAAAGATATTTAGTATGGAAAAAATCTAAGAGGGGATTATTTTTAGTGTCACTGGGAATTCATGTTTCCAAAAAAATGTTTCCTTAGACACATAAGTAAGGGAAAAGAATGGTAAGGATTCCATATGTCAACTATTGAGTTAGTCATGTATGTTTTTTTACTAGGATATATGTCGATTATGAATTAATTGTGGTAGGAAGATATCAAGTAGACTCGGGTGACCACTGTTGGATGGTAGTCAAGACTATCCTTAAGTATCAAATGCATATGAAGGATATGTTATTATTATATGGAGGTGATGATGAACTCATCATTAGATGTTATATATATTCTAGTTTTCAAATAAATCAAGATGATAAGAAATCACAAATAGGATATATCTTTATTTTCATTAGAGTTCATATGATATAGAAGAGCTCAAAATAGGTTGTGGGTATAAATTCTATGATAGAGTTAAATTATATTTTGAATTCTGATGTTGCTAAATAAGTATGAATGGAAAAATCCATCCAAGAGCTTGATGTTGAACCTATTAGTAATGATAGTATCACATTATATTATGATAATACTGTAGTGGTGGATCTCAAAAAATAGCCAAGGTCATATCAGTGGATGAAGCACATACTTCAGAAGTATAATATATTGGGGGACTTTTATCAAATAGGTGGGGTTTTAGTAAAAAATATTTCTATATATGGATGACAATGTAGTAAACATATTGACTAAAGCCTTAGATCAGTAGAAACAATATTATCATGTGAGGTATAGCAGACTAAAAGTCATAGGTAGTTGGCTCTAGTCTAAATGGGAGTTTGTTGGAGTTGGTGTCTTAAAACTAACTCTTTTTTACTTTGAATACATGTATATTGTATGATTAAAATATTAATACAATATCTTATTACATATTATTAATTTTTTTGCATGAATTTGTTGTGACAATATCTTAGTGTGTTTATCACACTGATAAGGTCATATACGTTCCCTACTTTGATGAGAACCTTGAAGTTCCATGATGATATTATTAAATATACTTCTACAGTCAGATAATGTAATATGATGGGACACATCGCATATAGACTATTAAGTGCAAGTAATCATAAGTAGATGAGTCTTTTTCACCTGAATTTCACACTTGGTAATCTATAAATGAGATATTGTTAGAATAGACTTTCCAGTAGTAATTCTATATGTTTTAGTGTTATCAGATATTTCTATCTACAAGTATGTATAACGGTCTTTAGACTTTAAGAATATTCTTAATTCATTTCATGACTCTCTTACTCATATTTTTTGATGGAATTTATGATTACATATGTTTATAATGAGGTAATGTACATTGGGTGTCTCATGATTGGCACATCATTAAGGGATAAGTCGAGAAATGATTTTTCCCTTTCATCTTTATGAAAGTTGATATCTTGATAATTTTATTAGAATTGAACCATCATGTTAAATTCCATAACCATGGTTTAATGATTTGTTTATTTCAGATAGTCAAAGAAAGACGTATCAAGAATATTAGTTGGTGCCATAGATGTGTAGTATTCTTGATGAGATATTGTGACAAAGGGATTATATTTCACAAAGAGCATTCATATATGGTTGATGTCTTTATGATTTTAAGTTCTTTCTATTCGGTTCCTTGACCCATCTATTAAAATAATCTTAGACATTAGGAAATCCCACCTAATGACAATGATAATGAATCCTAGAGGAAAAAACACTAAGAGTTTCTGATGATCTTGATTAAATTCTATTTGAATTTAATTAATAGAATAAATATTATTCTCAAGACTGAGGAATAATTTTATTATCATTTTATCAATCAAAAATATTTTTTTTTTCTGAATGAAATATTGAAATTAAATATTTATTTAGTTATTCAATAAATTTATAAGAGGATGAATGAACCAAGACCATGTCCATTGATAGATATTTATTGACAAGCTGATAAATATTATTTATCATTGCAGAGGTTGGAGCGTGCCATAAAATAATAATAATAATAATAATAATAATGTTATTATTATGTGACATGAGGTTTATTAAATATTATAATATTATTTTAGGGATGAAATGAAATTATATTATTATTTTAACCTAAAAAATAGATATATAAATAGATGGTTATTTCTATAGAAAAAATAGTCAGAGATTGAGAATTGAGAATTGTTATGAACAACAAAATTATCCCTCTCAAAATTTCCTCCTATATTCCTATAAAGAATAAGAAGAACACCTTCAATACTGAATATTTTTCTATTCCTTATTAGTGGAAGTTTATATCTTGGCCCTTTGATTGAAATTGAAATTTCACATTAAAATCTATGGTCATGGTGTAATGATGAGTTTATTTCAGGTATTCAAAGAATGTTGTATCAAACATATCAGTTGGTGAAACAAGTGTAAAACCTGCTTGATAAGATATTACGAAAAAAATTATATTACAAAATGAGAACTCATATGTGTTTGTCGATGTTGTGATATTAACTCCTTTATCTTGGGTTCCTTGATCAGTTTCAAGACTGTAATATTATAATTTAGGAAATACTTCCCAATTCTAATGAGAAATAAATATAAAGGGACACACACTAGTTGTTTCTGTTAATCACAATCAAATTTTATTTGAATTTAATTATTGGAATAAATATTATTCTCAAGACTTAGCAATAATTTTATTTGAGATTTATCAATCACAGATATTTATTCCTAAAGTAACAAAGAATTATTTATTCATTAAAAAATTATTTATTTAATTACATGAATTTTCAATAAATTTTTATTCACGAGGCAGTAAATAATATATTTACTTTATTTATTGAATAATTAATAAATATTTACTCACTAGACTATGAATAAAATATTTATTTTATGAATAAATATTTATTAGAGTATTTTATAAATTCCAAGAAGGATGGGTAGACTAATATTTTTTCTAGTGATAAATATTAATTTGAAATCCAGTAAACTAATATTTATCATTGCGTTAGTTTGCTCACACCATTAAAAAAATAATATTATTACATGGAAAGAGTTTAGATTAGGTTTAATATATTATTTAAGGGGAATTGTGTAATTAGATATCATTTTAATCCAAACCGTATCTCTATAAATAAATGATTATGTGTATTATATAGAGGTCGATCATGATTAATAAAAATTAAGATTCATTATACCGAGTGAAATCTAAAGCTCTATCTCAAGAATGGATAACACTCTAGAGATTCTCATTCCTACTCCATTATATCAAGAATTATTTTGTAAGGATATTTATTGAATCCCAAAGTAATCATTTTAGTTATCAAGATAAACACCACAGGATTATTGAACCACCATGCTAGCACTTGACAATCAATTAATTTTGTTCGAAGATCAAATGAGCTCCCATGGATCAATACTAGATGTATTCTATACTTGGATCCTAAAAAAACAATGATTATAGAATGAAAAGAGTTTCAGATGATCAAAACCTTCATTGAAGAAATATCTAAAGGCTAATGTATTTATTTATTACGATCTATTTAAATTAATTAATTTTATGTGAAAATATCTCCTCTTAGTTCTAGCATATTTTATTTTTAGTATTCTTGAAAAAATTTCATTGGTCACGACCTTTATGTCTTGTATAATATGAGAATGATCCATCAAATCCAATATTTTATGAGTTAGGATTGACCCTGATAGCTTATTCTGCTATTCCTTAAAACATCAAGTGGTATCAGAGTGGCCGTGTTGAAATTTGTAATTATTTATTTTATTTTTGATCATTGCACATTTAAAAGTTAAAACTTATTTGAAATTTATAATCCATTCATGATCCATCATCAATTTTTTTCAGTTCTTCATTTCTTTCTCATATTACCAAGATCAGTTAATAATTAATGATGATCACATCTGAAGAACTCATACAGAGGTTCCAATAATTATGTCCAGATAATATAATACTACACAACATGTACTCCTTTGTTATACATTATTTATCCTTGTTCATTGCATATGAACTCCCATTTGGATTTCAGGTTATCATGTAATTTGTAAATTCTAGGTGAAGTAAATGCACCATTTTTTGACTAGCCAGGGTGGAACATGTATTTTTTAAGAACATTCCATGTAGATTGACTATAAGTCATGTAATCCATGTGTTTTCAAGGAAAAAAACACAGGGTCAAACTACCATCATTTAATTAATACACCCGGTGTATTTAATATATTATTCATATAGACTGGTAGCTATAAAAGTTTAAGTACACCTCATGTATTCTTTCTACAAGCTATGTACTTCAGAAATGTCTATGAGAAGTACACATTGATTCCCTAGGTGTTTATTGTGAATATCCAATGAAGAGAAATACATGTTATGTGGATGGATTTTATATGTTGTGTAATTTTCCTTTTTTATATGAAAATGTTAAATTTAAATAATTACTCCATTAAACCCCATAGAACTATGTTTTTTGGGTAATTAAATTGTCAATAAATGATGGTCATTAGGTTTTATATTATATTAAAAATTTAATTAATTATGAATAATATTTAAAAATATGAATAATATTTGGTTTTTATATACTAAAGACTCAACTCATTAAGTTGTACATGCTATGTAATTTTCACATGTTCTATGTGGAATTAAATTGGTAGTACACACCATGAAATTATGACACATTCCATGTACACAATATGCTGTATGAGTGTAATGTTTACAATTAAAACCACACTAAGTAGTTTAGACAAGTAATCACCGAGTTAAGTACAAGTACAATGCTGTATACTATATTTTTAATTTAAAATAAAATAAAATAATTTATTTTATTTAAAATGACATAGGATGGAAATTTAAGAATTATTGGATGAAATAAGATAAAATGAAATAATTGATTAATTAAATAATTAATCAAATTAATCAGTGCATGTTTTGTCATATTAAATAAAAAATTTAAATGAATGTTATCTAATTGTTTTAAATGTGTAATAGTTTAATGTGTATGATTTATCATGAGATTTAATAGACCTATTTATGTGTAGGTTTTAATTTAATTTAAATTTATTACATGTTTTTGAAATTAATTATTATTAAATTAAATTGATGGACTATGTGTCATCTCACCCTATTTTATTATGTAGGACCTACAAGTCAAAGGATGTTTTTTATAATCCCCCTTAACCAATCCTTTTTCCCTCCTCACCTGTGTATTAGTTATAAAACATATATAATAAAAAGAGTTTTCAAATTCACAAGGAGTCCGTTCAAGAAAAAACTGAGACAAAGGTAGTTAAAGATGGAACTGAGGAGAAATAAATATAGGAGATACATAGGTGGACAAGTGGGATACTAGAACTCATGCCAATATCAGCACAATGAGTTTATCCCTATGGTTATATGTTGATTTATTGTCTGCTTAATAAATCAACTATTTGGTAAAGCTCATGGTCAGGTTATTAATTAATTAATTTATTTTTTTCTTTTGTAAAATTTATTTTATAGAGTCACGAACACTATTACATAAATACATAAACTAATATGGTAAGATGAAATTAAAAAAAAGGATTATATGTAAATGGTTCATCAAAACAAGGTTAATCATATGAGAAAAATCCACTTAATATTAACAGGACATGTAAAAGATAAAACTAGTAAAGTTTAACCACAATGAAACAAAATACCTTAGGTTAACATTAAAACATTATGTCTTCTATCATCTAAATTAAGATGAAACCATAATTAAAGTGTTGGATATGGATATAGTCAGGAGAAATTTTAATTATCAGGGAGTCTTAACAATGATGATGATTCGAATTAATCAAACTTGTATTGAATTTAATTACCATAGTTTGTTCAATACAAATTTAGAGGCAAGTGTTGAGGGAATTCCAGTTATGATTAATGGATTAAGGATTCCACTAAATATTCAAGGGGATTCCAATTTATAGTTTGAAAACCACCTACCTAAATAATTTCTTATGGTTTTTAGGGCCATATTATGAGTCATAATATAAGGGAAATATGGATAATTTCCACTATAATGTATTGAGTGATGGGACATTCCAAGTTCAAGGGTGATGGGTGTTGAGTTTTGAAAAATTAGTTGGAGAATTAATGAAATTAAATTTTTTATGACTAACATAATTTTTAATCAAGTAAATGTATAATCAGCTATTTTAATTATAGTAGAGGAAGAATGGAAACATAGCCCTAAAAACACTATGATTATTCCTTAACTTAGGGTATATTCTTAAAAACATAATTTTGGATACGGTACAAGATTTTATGTGATACATTATTATCATAAAATTTTTATTATGTATTGGAATTCCCTATTATTGTTTTGAAACCCCAACATGTGAGTAAAGGTAAAAATGATACCTACTAGAGATATGTTGAGGAAGATTCATATGATCATTATATTATATTATCAACTATTTATAGAGATTTTATGATGAAATATAAGGATATAGAATTTTATACCATAATATCTCATATTATTTTTCTTGAGAACGAGAGGAAAAGTCATAAAGTAAATAATAATTTCAATGCACTCTAATAGAATAAACATGAATAATAGAATCTAGATATTGATCATGTTTTCAGAATATTGGGGTATATTGATTAGTTAGAGAAATTAGGCTTCCACTTATATGAGAAATAATCCTTTAATAATATTTTATTATCCTTACCACCAAGGTTATCATTATTAGTCTAATCCTAGATAAATGAAATGGAAAGGTTGATCATGAATCTTTTGACCATACATTACCAAGTGGATAAGGATTGGTTGAAACATGTTTCTCTACCCCTGATGGTGAAATTTTTGAAAGACAAGGATGAGGATCCCATTCCTAATCTAATTATAAAAGTTATTTTTTTAACGTCATTCAGAGATAAAAAATATTTAGGGGTAGAAGAATAAATAGAATTCTATTTTCTTCTTTTGTGGAAAGAATGCACATTGGAAAAAAGTTACACTAAATTGAATAAGTAAGAAGTTTCATCAACTTCAGGTATATTTATAAAGTTTCTATCCACCACTTTTGTATTTAAATACAATATTCTTACAACATATATGTATTTAAACATATAAAATGAGAAATAATATAATATTTATAGAGTGAACTCAAATAGAGATAAGAAAGGGAGATTCCAACATCATCTAAGGGAAGATCATTGCTTATCATTTCCAAAATGGGTTGATTCATGTTTTAGTGTAACCAAAAAATTTATCTTAGTATCTAGTTAGATATAATGAGACATTATTTTACATTTAGAATAAGTGTCCTTATGGTAATTTAATACTAAACTAATAGTTTAGTAACTCTTGAATCGTAAATATCCACCATAATGAATGATGAATATATTATATAAGAATCATACCTGATTGTAGAAAGATAATTATTTTGAAAATAAAATTTAAATTAGTCTACTTTTCTATAATATTGAAAGTGTTTTATTCTCAATTGAGTTAAGAAACCAGATATACAAAAAATGTTTTAGATAAAGAAATATTTATAAATAAAGGTATTCCGTAAATCTTTTTAGAGTTATTTCAACATGACCATGTGAACCATTCTAAAGTTAATGGTAAACTAATATACTCCAAGATACTCCTTTAATAAATTTTAGAAACTCCTAGGGAAGTAAGTGAGTTTAATTGGTAAAGATAGAGGAATCTTCAAGCTATCTTGATAGAGAACATCTTATCTAAGTATTAATTGATCATACATGTAGAGTAATGGTATTCCCAAATGAAAATTTATTTATATTCATCATTATCATGATGGTAGTAAAAGAAAAATCAATTATTAGTCATATATATATTCTAAAACTTCCATAATATTTTCCAAGAATTGTTTTTCAAATAAAAGGGTAACAATTAACCATATGCTGGTAATATTGATAAATGAATATAATATCAATTGTGATATGATAAAAATAAATCAGAACACTACCAAAAGTTCTTTTTGAAAACCATTTTTAAAAGTTGTATTTAGCTATAAATGAACATAAAATACTAAAGTGTATCTGAGTTAATGATCATATATACACTAAGGATATTAAAATCTAGTTAAGGCTGACTGTATTTACATAAATGAAGCCTATCTCTTTAAAGATAATTGAATTATACTTAATCTCTATGGGTTAAGGCTCTTGATGCACATGAGTTGGAATATGAATATTAGACTCCACTGATATTAGTGGGAGGGGTGGTTCTAAAGACTCATACTGCATAGGAATTCCTAACCAAAGAGGTGGTTTATATTCATTATGGTGGGTGATATATATATTATTATTTTTGAATATTTATTACTAAAAAGTAGAAGTAAATGGAAACATTCTAAGGTTATAAAGTTTTTATAAATTCAAGTAATGGAAACCATGAATGAAGATTAAATGAATTCATATATTGAATGTTTCAAATACTTGATACTTCTGGTGAGTATTCAAGTGAAGTTAGAGAAGGATGATACAAGACAATACCAATAATTCATGATTTATTACTAAAAGGTTTTATCTACGAAAAAACCTACACACCAATCATCATGAGTAAAATAATTTTGAATTCAACTTGTCAAAGCATACTTCTATGATCATCATATTGGGATATTGATATTCAATGCCTCTGCATTGGTGGAATCCTTTTGGAAGGTGTTTATATGACATGGACAAAAGGATACCCTATAGTATATGTCAACATAGATAACTAGAAGGGGTCAGTAACATCAATAAATTCCAATGAGATATGGAGGTTATATAAATTCAATTATGAATAAATCATACATAGTGGTAATTAATTATTCATTTGGAAAAAACGAGTGATATGTGTCTTTAAATAGTTAGTGGGAGAACTATAAGTTTTTAAGAAATATATATGTTCATAACATATGGAAAACAAATGTTGTGTATTACTAGTTTGTTAAGACCAAGGACTAAATTTCTCAAAGTATGAATTAAAGTAGAAACCATTTTATTGTGAACAAGATCTAAATAATAGATCCATGTGTTTGATGTATCTAGTCACATTACATAAATTAACAAATTATTGAAAAATAAAAGTTGAAACAATTCTAGAACGAATTATTTTTGACATATAATCCTTCTAGTAGAATATACCTTGGCATAGGAAGATATTATTGAGATTAAAATAATTTCATAAGCTCAAGTTATTATAATTTATTTCATATTTCATGATATGTACTGATACTTTTTATTTATGGTGCATAATTCATTGTAGGTGAATATAAAAAAGATCAAACATAACTGAATTAACTTGGTGTTAAAACCATCTGATGGTACTTAGAAAATTAAAAAGGAATGATTTATTAGTGTCCAAAGAAGTAGGAATACTAATGATCAAGGGAATTGAACATTTTTCTTCACTTAGTTCAATTAGAACTAGTATCATAGAAAAAGTTAAATTAATTTCAATAAAAACTTATTATAGAGAGTGGTTTCAATACCTAAAATATATGAGTATGTTACTGATTTTTATGGAGTTTAAGGAGAATTTTAGTAGCATCCAGTTTTGATTTTGGGTTATACCAAAATAAAGAGTTTAATCATTATAATGATAAGATTTGAATATAGACTTAGTCAGGATGTCAAGTCTCTAATATGAGAACAAAAAGTGAACACTCAGTTATATCACTACTTGAATGATTGTCTCAAGGTAATAATATTATATTAAAAATATTCTCTACATAGACAGGTGTATTTACCAAACCTAGTTATAGGAACATGTTAGGTCCATTAAATATAGCCATAATCAGTGAAATCATGTTTAACATGTGAGAACTATCCCACCATTAGTTGTTGGATCTAGTGAAAGTGGGAATATATTAAAGTTGGTTACCTAGAACCAACTAATTTTTACTTTAGATTACATATATATTCAAATAATTGAATATTAATTCAAATACCTTATCATATATTTATTCTTATTACCATCACCAAACTATTTTTAGGTTTTTCAAAAAAAAATTCACTTTAAGGTTAAGTGAGAGTCATAAAGATAAACATAAACCAAGACAGTGAGGGAGCCTCAAAAGGCAGGACAACAAGGCTCCCAAGGAGATCCGCCAATGCAGGATCACAATCCTCTCATGACTTGGGACCACTGGATACGTAGAAAAATGAGTCTATGTTGCATCCCTTCCATGCTATGTGTTGTTCCACATCCATTTACCTCAAGAAACCCAACACTAAAACACCAGAGAAACACTAAAAGAAATCCTAGACACCAGTGAGGAACTAATGACCATTGCAAAATTCCACCTCAACATCACACCACTAGGAATGGGATAGCCAAAACTAAAGAAACCATAGAATAAGGTTGGTAGATGGGGATAGATTCATAGAAATAAATCCTAAATTATGAACTATGTGACTACCGAGCTATCATGAACTGTACTAAAAAAAAGAGAACCCCATTAGATCTAACTTCACTAATGTCTCTAACATGATCCAAAACATCATGGAATCCATTGAACCCAAATAAAATGGAGACAAGTATGAAGGAGAATGAAAAAATGGTATAGTAAAATAAATATATATAGAAACATATAACCAAAAAAGGGAAAAACACCCTAGAACAAACTAGAAGGGAATTGAGAAGCGTACTGGCAAGGAGAAAAACACTGGCAATGAAAATCATTTCTGTGTCTATCATCTCTGTCTGCATACTACCTTAGAAGTTTTTACTGATTACCCTTCCATGTTTCGACTCCAACGAAACCCAAACAACCAAAAATTCCACTACATAACTATGCCACTAGAAATGGGCCAACCACAAACCACATGATCTTTTGAAAAGAGATCCCCAGCTGATCGATCATTAACCATGGGAGAGGAAAATATAGAGAAACATTGATAGGGTAAAGATCAAAGAGAATAAACCTACATAGGAATACCAATATGGGAATTAATGATGGTGGATGCTTCATAGATATAGTCTATACGCCAGGTTAATAGTGAACAAAATATTATAGGCAAGCTAGGGAATTGTGACCTATAGGTGATTCACCATCGGATAATGATTCAATAATAGGTCCCCTATAAGATAATGTTAAAACCATAGGCACATGGAAACGAGACAAAATCACACATTATTGAAGCGATGTTAAATGAAGAACCTATAATCTGGAAGTTCCAAAGATATAAGAAAAGAAAAACCAGGGAAGAAGCGTGATGAAGTAGAGAGGAAGGGATGATGGTAGGGAAAACCATAGAACCACCATGAGTGAGAGAACGATGAAGTAACCAATACAGGGCGATGAGATATGGTGGATTCTTCATCTATAGATCTGCTAATCTAGGTTGATAGTGAGAAAAGTGCTAGAGGTGAATTGGATCATTGTGACTCTTAGGCGACGTTCCATTAGGGGATGATGAATAATAGAGGATGATTCACCAATAGAGCTCCCAAAATACGAAATTGAAACCATGGTAACAAGACAATGAGTTGAAATCACACCTCATAAAAAATATGTGAGGTGAAGGAACTTAAATCTGACAGCACCAAAGACGGAGGAATAGAAAAACCATGGGGGGAAGTACAATGTAGAAGGGAGGAGGGGAATATGGTTGGGAAAACATTAGAACCACCGAGATCAAGAGAACTCAAGACCCTCACCCACTAAACATTATTTATTTATATTTTGTATAAAATTATTGTGGTAATGTCCTAGAGTATCTATCACATTGAAAAGGGCATATAAATTTATCACTATGATGAAAAATTTTAAATGAATTGATAGTATTCTTATACTTATTATATGATTAGAAAACATTCTATGATATGGAAAATAGTATGTTGACTATTAGGTGCAAGTAATCATAAACATATGAGATTTTTTCTCATGATGTTTAACTTAGCAATTTACAATACGAGAGATTATGAGAAATATCTCATTTATAGGTATTTTACATGTTTATGTGTTATCAGATATTCTTATCCATGAGCACATGTAACGGTCTTCAGACTTTAATATTATTAATAATTCATTTCATGGATCACTCACTTAGATGTACTTACATAAACCATTATGATAACAGTTTATGAAGAAGTTATGTACGTTGGGTGTATCACAAATGATGAGTTACAAATGAATAAGTTGAGGAAGGATTTTTTCCTTCCATATTAATGGAAGTTGACATGTTATCCATTTTATTGAAATTGAATTGTCACATTAAACTCCATGGCCATGGTGTATTGATGAGTTTATTTCAGATAGTCAAATAAAGTCATATCAAGTATATAGGTTGATGACATGAGTGTGCAACCTTCTTGATGAGATACTGTAACAAAAGGGTTATATTAAAAAGTGATCGATCATATGTGATTGTCAAATTTGTGAAATTAGCTTCTTTCTCTTAGGTGTCTTGAACTTTTGTTAGACAATAATTTTGGATTTTAGGTAAGCTTGCCTATTACCAATGAGAAATAATCCTATAGGACTACACATAAAGTGTTTTTATTGATCTCAATTAAATTTTATTCGAATTTAATTATTGGAATAAATATTATTATCAAGACATAGAAATAATTATATCTAGGATTTATCAATCAAAAATATTTATTCATAAATTAATAAATATTTATTTATTCATTAATAAATAATTTATTTAATTATGAAAATATTTAATAAATATTTATTTATGACACCATGAATAAAATATTTATTTTGGGAGAAAATATTTAATTAATATTTATTCAGGTATTCAATAAATTCAGAGGAGGATGAAGAGACTATAATTATGTCCAATGATAAATATTAATTTGCAAGCTGGTAAAATAATAATTATCACTGCGTTAGTTTATGAACACAATAAATAATAATAATAATAATCTAATTACATGGTAGGGTATAGTTGAGGTTTGTTATATTATTTAAGGTATATTATTCTATTAGATAATATTTTAACCATAATCCTATTCCTATAAATAGATGATTATGTTTATTATGTAGAGGTTTATAGAGATTGATCAAAATTGAGAATCATTATACACAATGAAATCTCGATATCTTTCTCAAAGCTATAGAATGATATAGATATTCTCATTCCTCCCCCATCATCTCAAGAATTATTTTTATAGGAAAATTATTCAAGACCGAAGGAAACATTATATCAACCAAGATTAATGCCATCAGAGTGTTGATTCATCGCACTAGCAGTCAAGAATCCATCAGTGATGTTCAAAGATCAAAGGAGCATGTGAGGATCATTTCTAGAGAGATTCTACACTTATATACTACAAAGGAAACTATGGTATAATGAAAAGGGGTTCATATGATCATCACCTTCATAGAATATAGATCTCAAGAATAATGTATTTTTTCTTTTGATCTATTTAAATTAATTATAAATTTATCATGAAAAGACATCCTTTTGATTTTGGTGTATTTAATTATCAATATTCTTGGAATAAATTAAATAGTCTTAATGTTCACATCTTATTCAATATGAAAATGATCCATTGAATCCAAAATTTTTTGAGTTGGGATTAGCCCTATAAGAGCCTCTAATACACCCAAAACCATCGCCTCCACTGTGAGTTTCTCCATCACCTTGAACATGAAATCTTGATCATTATACATTTCCAATGGATTGTTGTCAATTTTACTCATATTTTTTTTGAAATTAGAGTGTTGTGAAGACTATCTAGTGTCACCTCCTTCAATTCCTTGTCTTCGAGGTATGATACCTTCTTGCTAAAACATAGTGGAAATATTCCTAGGATTCTCTTCATGATTTTAATATCACTGAGGTTATCTCTGAGTTCGTACATTTCCTCCACAATATTATTAAATCAATCAATGAATAAATTAGAATAATCATTGGAGTGAATCCTAAAATCCTTATACTTGTTTCAAAGTACCTACAATTTAGCTTCATGTAACTTGGAATTGATGGTTCCAGGCATAATGAAAGTGCTTATCAGGGTTGGTCCCAATTCAGCAAGTATTGGATTCAATGGATCATTCACATATTTTACAAGATGTAAACATCACGACCAATGAATTTTTTAGAAATAATATTGAAAAAGGTCACCAGAACTAGGATAAAATATTTTTCTGTTAAATTTAAAATTAATTTTAATATAGAGAAGGAATGAATAGCTTGGCCTTGAGATCTTTCTTTGATGAAGATGGTGATCATCCAAAACCATTTTTGGTCAACCATAATTTATCTTGTAGGATCTAAGTTTTAAATCCCACTAGAGGTGATCCAAACATGCTTCTATGATCTCTTAATAATTCCGATATATTACTGGGTGTTAGTATAGTGGATAGATCATCTTGCAGTGTTGAGAGAGATCTTTAGATTTCATTGTGATAAATATTATCTATTTCGATCAATATCTACAAAATAGATATAGTCATGTATTTATAGAGTTAGTGTTAATGTTAAAATATAATTTGATTTTCACAATGAGCCTTAAATAATATATTAAACCTTTTATTTCCCCATGAAATGTGACAAAAATATTGATATTATTTTCTCAAGGCATGAACTAACCGACACAACAATAAATATTATTCTATCAGCTTTGAAAATAATATTTATCACTAGACATAGTCTTTGTTCTATATTACTCCTTGACACTATCCACATAATAATTAATTACCCTATGAATAAATGTTTATTTAATTTATGATATCAATAAATATTGAATAGAATTATTCATCAATATTGAGAATAATATTTATTATAATAATTAATATTAAATAGAATTTAATTGATATCAATGAAAACACATAGTGTGTGAAATTGTTGGCTTCTTTATCATTATCATTAGGTGGGATTACCTAAAGTATAGGATTACTATCTAGCAATGGGTCAAGGAACCCTAGATAAAGAAGTTAATAGTCAAACATAGATAACCATACACGTGTGTTAGCTGTGTAGTATAATCCTTTTGTCATGATATCTCATCTAGCAGGTTGATCACCCATGTCATCAAACTATATGCTTGACATATTTTTCTTTGACTATCTAAAATAACATCATTGTTACACCATCACCATGTAATTTACTGTGGTAGTTATATTTCAATCAAAGGGAGAAGAATATCAAATTCCATAAATAATGAAGAAAAAAAATACTTCCATAACTTATTAATTAATAACTATTCATTCATGACACACCAAATAAAACATACTTCTAGTAAACATATGACATCACAATTTTGGTCAGTACATCAAAGTATATGAGTTACAACACGAATTAATAATAATATTAATGTATTAGTATCATTACAAACACTCATAGATAAGAAATTACAATAAAATACAGAACATGTGGAATATATATAGGCGGGTCTATTTTCATAATATCTTCTCTTATGAATTACCAAGTATGAACTTCATGACCCATATTATTAAAAGTACCCAAACCTAATAGTCAACATACTATTTTCCTTATCATAGAATGTTATCTAACCATATAAATAGGTTTAAGAATATTGGCATGGAATTTCAAGGTTATCATCATAGTAGGGAAAATATATACCATTTTAATATGATAGATACTCTAGGAAATTATTACATAAAAGTCACACAAAACTATGAATGATATGTAATTATATATTTAAATTAATATTCACTTACTTGAATATATATGTAATTTAAAGTAAAAAGTAGTTGGTTCTAGGGAACCAACTCCAATAGACACCCACACTCACTAGAGAAAATTTCTACCGACTAGTTATTTCTCACATGTTAAACATGATTTTTCTAAGTATGGTTACATCTTGTCCTACCAAATTTCAATGACTAGGATTAGTAAAGGAACATGTCTACGTTGACAATTTTTTTACTGCAACTTCACTACCTTGAGAAAATTATTCAAGTTGAGACATTATCGATTATCCACCTTTTTTTCTCATTCAGAAATCTAGATTCTTGATTAAGTATATAGTATAATCTTATCATAAGAATGATAAATCTATTTATTTTGGTATAACCATTAAAAGGAATTGGGTGTTTCTAAGAAACTTCTTAAGCTATATCATAAGCTACAACATACTCATATGTTTTAGATATGGAAACCATTGGATATAATATGTTTTTCTTTCATATTACATTATAATTACTAGATCAAATTGAGCTAAATTAGGTTAAGATTTCAACTCCATTGATCACTAGAATTATGATTTCTCTAGACACCAAAAACTCATCCAGTTCTACTTTTCCAAATACTATTAGATAGTTCTAACTATAAGTTGATGTAGTTATGTTGGATCTATTTGATATTCACCTACTATGAATATTGTATTAGTAATATCAAACTTCCATGCATATCATGGAATATGAGATAGATTCTTATATGTTAATCATGTGAAATTCTTTTAATCTTGATTATCTCTTCCTATTCCTTTGCAAGTTCTACTTGAAGGACTATATGACAACAACAATTCAGTATTGATTTTTTAACTTGTATTTTTAAATACTTTGTTAATATATTTACTATGATGAGATTCAACAGAACCATAGATCTATTTTATAGATATTGTTCCCCAGAACATGATTGTTACTTTAATTCAAACTAAGAGAAATTTATTCCTTAGTCTTAAAAAATAGAAATCCATACCAATTTTTTCCATATGTTATCATCATTTATATCTTGAAAACTTATAGCACTCCCAATAACTTGTTAGAGATATATTCCACTCATTCATTTCAAAATGAATATTCTATGATCACTATGAATAATTTTATTTATAAATTAATTTATGGATTTTCATGTCTTATTGGAATCTTTTTGATTTCACTGAACCTTTTTAGTTATACCTTGTAAACATATACCATAGGATATCCTTTTGGTTATGTCACAAAGATATCTTCCATAAGAATTCTTCCAAATCAGGTGGCCTTGACTATCATAGCCGAATATGATGATAATAGAAGTATGGTTTGACAAGTATAATTCAAAATGATTTTAATCATGATGATTGGTGCACATTTTATTTCATAGAATAAACTTTTTAATAATCAATCTTTCTTTATTGGTACCTTCTTGTACCATCCATATCTAGTTTTTCTTGAATACTCACCAACATTATCAAGTTTGAGAAACCTTTAAAATACAAAGTCCGTAAATATTAAAACATGAAGTTTATTAATGAAATTTAAACATAATTTTCAATATTAACATGTTTACTTTTATTTATTATTTTAGGAATATTTTTTTGAATTAATAATATATTCATCACCCACCATAGTGAATACGAAAAACCTATTTGGTTATGAATTCCTATACAACATGTATCTCTAGAACAAATCCTCCTACTGAGCTCAGTGGAGTCCACCATTCCTTTACTAACTCATGTAAACCCAGATCCTTTACCCATAGAGGTTAATTATGATCCCATTATCCTAAAATATAGGGGTCTTCCCTAGAGAAAGTGTAACACCATAATATTTTTAAAAGAACACTACATCTAATAGCATATAAAACACGCAACCCAAAGCGTAAAAGAACTCCAACATATTTTAATTTAAATATGTATACTATAAACTAGTCGTTAAATTATTAGGTTTGAATAATATTAAACATTATAATATATATATATATATATATATATATAAATATCTTAATCAATATATAGAAAATAAATACTCAAATTTTAGTAAAGTCATTTTATACATTTTCTTAAAAAATGATTTATTATTAATTTTTATGAGAAAATAATTTAATTAATTTTAGTTATATTTAAAAATATATTTTATTAAATTAATTGTTTTTTGAAATCATCATATCAAAATTATATTAGGGTAAAATATTATTATTTCTCTGAAAATATTTATCTTCCATTGAATTGTGAAAATACCGATTTTTATTGAAAATTTTATTTTTATTTAAACTATTGAAAAGTTATATTTTATTTTCATTTTAAAGTAAAATTAGTTATATTTAATTATTAATAATAAAATTAAGTTCCTAGGAATCAATTTAATGGTTTAATTTTGAATGAAAACATTTTTATACTTAAAATGAGAATTTTTCTGAAAAATTATTTTTCATTACGTTTTTACAGTTTAATTTTAAATTAAATTCCACAAATTATGTATTTAAAAATTTTTAATAATTGAATACATATGTGGATCCATGAGGTCCAAATTTAGTAAACTGCTTCCTTTTATTTTTGGTAAATATGAATAGTAACATTAGTAATTTTTGTTACCATAGTAAAGTGTAAATTGGGTATGTAAGGTTAAAAATAAAATGATAAGGACTATAAAATGATCCTAAAACTTGACTAAATATTATTGGATGAGTCTATTTCATCGATAATCATTTAAATTTCATTTATATTACCATTTATTTCCATATTAATGTGATTATGATATTTATAATATTTTATTTAATGAAAAGTGAAAGATGTCACATTCAAGTCTTTAATAAATATAACATTTTTGATATTGGGATATCTAGAGGATATGTTCGATTATAAATATTATTATGAAATATATTTTTTTTATTAATCATGGTAATTTATGTTTAATTGTTAGTAATTATTTAATTACCTTAAATGCTTAACCAACACTAATGCAATAATTATTCAATTAGCAAAAAATTCAAATAAATGATATTAAAAATATCAAAAATAATATAATTTGAATTAATTTATGTGCAAAACTAGTTTTATAAATGAATATTACATACTAGGGATGTATATAATGATTAGTTTCGAATTTATCTTTTTTTATTGGTATTCTTAAAGTCAAAGTAGTGAAGAGTGATAAAATTAAAAATAATGATATTTTATGAATATAATATTTTAGTAAATTAATTAAAAATCATAAAAATATTACATAAGCACAAAGAATATAATATATGGTCTAAACATTAGTTTAATATTAATTTATCATTAATTTGGAAGAATTTGGCACTAGAATAGTCTCATTATAATTTAATATTTTGAGAAATCCTGAAAGTGTCACACACTTCATTTATAAAAGGTAACCCTCTCTATCACTTATTTAAACCACATTAATCCTTATATATTTTAATTATCCTACAAAATTATATTACCAACTTTTTTATCTATGTTATTGAGGTGATGTTCTCTTCAAAACGTCAAACCTAGTGTCCCTAAGAATATATCTAAAGGAAGTTCGCTGAAGAAGAGGTAATCATTTTTATTGACTCTTTCAAGTTTATTTATTCTTATACATCCTATTCATGTGTTTTTTCCATCCAAAATTAATAAATACAGTATCATATATATATATTTATATGTTATTATTATTATTATACAACCAAATTACATCTTTTATCAATCCTATGAATAACGAAAGAACCGCAAATGCGTACGCATGACTTACCATCTCCATATAGCGGTGTAATTCATTTTTCATCACCAATTTAATAGTATGGTTATAATTATAACAATTTTCGATATATATGGAAATAAAGATATTATATTGATTATATAAAATTAATATATCATCCATTAACCTACCCATTCACCATTAAGGGAATGATATCATCACTCACGTGTATGTACGACCAACCGTCTCGATGACACGATGCAATTCATTTTCCACGGTCAACATTAAAGAATGGTTATAAAATTTTATTTAAATATTAAATTTTATATTTATAACATTTATATAATTCTATAGATGATGGATCTGTATCCTATTCAAGATATTTAATACTTTCATGATAAAACATGCATGAGAAAACAAGGCAATTAACACCCGAAATAGTGAAAATAATAAAATATTAGTAATGAATGGGTGGTAAGATGTTATAAATGTAACATATGATATTTTATAAATTTGAATATGGTACTATTAAAAATTAATAAAATGTTTAAAACCATTATACAAGAGGTTTTAACACATTTCAAGGAAGTCAAACATGATGTAAGGGATTGGTCTCAATTTTCATTTGTTGAGGAAAATATTGTTGTTATGAACCAATGTTATTTTATGAGGTTTATATGATTCACATTTGAAATTTTATATCATGAATTAATTTATTCTCGTGATATTTAATGTTTTTTATTCATTCATGAGGTATGCAATTCAACTGATTACAAAGTGGTAAGTGTTTCTGGTCTCACTTTTACTTATATGAGACATATGTCATATTCACAACTTATTTTTATTATGTAGTGTATATACTACCCCTTTGATATATTATATCATGAATCTATTTTTCTTTGTGGTATTTAATGTTTCATTTAATGTTATTTCTTTCATGGGGCTTGTGATTCAAAATATCCCTAAGTGGTAATGATTTATTTCACAATCTCGTCATTATTTGATATTATTTAAGTTTAAGTCTTTGGTGAGGAATATTTATTTTCCATACCATTGTTCTATAAATAGGTATTCAAAATTTTCTTTCATATTATCCTATGTTTTTTAAAATTATTTTTTTCCATTGTTTGAATATTTTTTTAAGAGGAATCATCCTTCCGTTTTCATAACTGGGTAGTTTTTGAAAAAGTGTGAAAGGAATGTATTTTAACTTATAAAAAATGAATATAATTTCCTTACCTCATGATTAATTAATTATTTAAATATTCATTTACATGTTTAAAAGGTTCTTTTAAAGTTTTTTTTACGTGTGAAATTTTTAGATTTTGAAAATTATTTTCAAAGTAAAAAAGTCAAATTTCCTCAATGGATATCCCAATAATATATTTAAATTATTTTCATGTATGTAAACATCCTTTGTTGAATATTATGTTTTTGATGTTATCTAATTATAAAATTAATAATATTTTTTAGGATGGTTTATGATCATTTTGATTGAGAAAGGTATTGATATTTCATATGACTAGTTATTCCAATAAAAAAAGTTATTAATTTTGCTGATAAGACATATTGGTTCATGAATTAAATCAATCATTTTGATATATTAAGAATACATTGGACTTGTAGTGATGGGTGAGGTCCAAAATTATATATCCCCTAGATGAATTAGTAGGTATAATGAGATAAAAAAGATGTGGTTTTGGCAGTGACCTTACCTATTTATTAGATTCTTAGCACAAAGACTTGATAGTATTATATTATTAGTGAAAAGCCTTGACATAATTATATTCTTGGCACAAATACTTTATAAAATTAGATTCTTGTAATGAAGACTCAATAGTATTATATGTCTTGGAATGAATCCTCAATGATATTTTTTATATTTATAACATTATGAATTCTATATTTTTGAATTCAGTTATAGTATTCCATGTGATTATTCAATTAGTTAGAATATGCATGGTTAAGTTTCATGTTGAAGTGATTATTTATATGGAATTATTTGATCATTATATATTCCTACCATATTATAATAAAGTTATTGATTAAATGGCATGTTTTTCAGTTATTTACCTTACCAAAATGATTATTCCTTATCTCATCAAGATATTCAAGTTATTCAAATGGAGTGTGTGTTCAATTCCTTAAATTTCCATGTTTATTATGATTATTTATTCATGATATCTTGTCATGAACTTATCCCTTACTAATAATTTAAGCTTACCATTACTTTATTTCCCTTACCTAGGAATCCATGAAGTGTACAATTATTATTATGCAAGGATATACAAGGTGGAATAATTTCATTCAATTTTTTTTTTGTTTTTAAAATGTAATTTAGGGAACATGTATCTACTTTAAAAAGACTAATAAAATATTATATACTTCAATATGTAATTATTTGTATCTTATTCCAATGTAACATGTTAAACCCTAGCTTTGTAATACTGGGGTTCAGTTTTTATGGTTGGTATTAGAGGATGTTTAACAGAAACCTTGAGAACTAGATTTATGAAAACATTGATTAGGGAGAATGACCCTATGAATAAACTTTGGGATAAGTATAAGTATAGGATAAAATCCGATATATTTCATAAGGACAATGGATATCCTATTTTAAACCTAAGGACTCATATTTTGAGAAGTAATTGTCATGATAATTTGATATCTCACGATGAGTAATGTATCTTAATGTGTACACTTTACTTTTTGGTTTTAGTCAAAGGCTGGAACCAAAAGGAACCATATTCACATAAAATGTGATGGAAATATTATTTATTAGGATTAAAAAGGTATGTTTTAGAAGTATTTCAACAGTGGTATTATGTTTAGAAGAATCATGAAACGTCAAAGGAATTATATTAATTTTAGAAGCATATATGTTTCCATCAACCTAAGAGTTATATAGACACCATCATGGGTTTATGAGTTTAATGTCATTCATATGTTTAAATTCGTAAACACCATTTTTGAGATTTTTTGTTATAAGATTTTATCAAGATTAAGGATATTTTGGAGACATTTGTGGCCATACATCCCATAGGTTAATTATATCTTAAAAAGTTATTTTAGGAATTATGATTTTATATTTTGTGGACATAAGTTTAAAAGTAAGATTAAATTTTTGGGTTTTTATGATCTTTAAATTTAAGGTGATTGCGGGTTATTATATTTTTGTGAATGAAAAATGAAACTTATGAGATAACCTTTGAGTTTAAAACATTTCATTAATATTTAATATATTAAGGATATTTTTAGGTTGTTTATCACTTTTTTGGGATATTTTTAATTATTATATTAATATATTTTTAGAAAAAGGACAACCCATAGGTAGGACAATAACCCATTACTTTTGACAAGTCCATGAGTATTGAATGCACAACTGAAGAGTGATAAGGGTGTAGTGCCTACCACTGACATAAATGAAATACTAGTATGTAAAACATTTTATTTTTAGTTAAAAAAATTTCTAGATGAAGGATAAGTTGTTTTTGGTAACCCTATATAATTAAGGTAAATATAATATTATTGAATTTTATTTGAGGACTAAAGTTTGAATTTTATTTTGGAGGAATATGTGATTTTACTGTGAATTTATCAAGATTCAGGTTATTTAGGGAAATGGTTAACATATCTTGGAGTTTATAGGTTTAGGTTATGCACAATTTTTGAGAAAATTATTAAATTTATCATAAAAGACCATGTGATCAAATATTTTTTATTTTTGGTTTCAATATTAGGTTGGAATATTTTTTTGATGAATTTAAGGATAATTATTTATTAAATGATCTAAATTAAATTTTGAGTATTACTATTGAATTTTGTGAGATTAAAGTATTATTCCACATAGGAATATTTATTCATTTTTGGAATTACATTATCATTTAATAATAATATTAGTTTTTGTTATTTTCTAAAGGTAAGTGGAATAGATTTTTTTCCTTTTTTGGAATTTGTGATCTATAATTTTTGATTCTAGTGTTTCAAGTATAATTTTTTTCATAATCAGCCTCTGGATAAAAAGATGAGTTTGTGGTGGAAATTTATTAAAGGATGCAAATATACTTTTCAAGTGAGTACATTTTCTTATTTTCTTACTCTAGGTGGTAAAACAATTCCTTAACTTTTAGAAAAGTACCTTGAAATAAAAACCCTATTCGTCTAATTTTCTTACTAATAAATGAATGGCCTTTTAACCCATCATAAATTTAGGGTTTTTTGATGGTTAAATTTATAATTACCATGTTATTTATCACTCTCCATCATTATTTGGGAGTTATTTTGGTCTTTCCTATCCATGTTTTCACTTCCCACATATGTTATCCTACATGGAAGCCTATTACGTGTTATTCTTAGTGAACTTCATACTTCCATTTCTCTCTTTTCAAGTGGAAGTTTTATAGACACCATTTTATGATATAGGATTTTAGAAAAGTAATTTTAAAATTTCAAACCCATTATTACCAATTACAAGTTTAAATTTCAATGTTTAAATTTATTTAAGTAGGGGATAATGTAACTCTTCAATATTTTAAAATAAATACTATGTCTAATAGTGTATACAACATACAACACCAAGCTTAAAAGAACCCCAAAATATTATTATTTAAATATGAATATTATAACATAGCCCTTAAATTATATTTTTTGAATAATATTAAAAATTTTATGAAGTAAATTTAAAGGTATTAATCAATATAATGTAAATAAATAGTCAAATAAGTAAAGTCATTTTATATATTTTCTTCAAAAATGATTTCTTATTAATTTTTATTACTATATAGTATAATTAATTTCTGAAAAATTTAGAAAATTTATTTGATGAAATGAAATTAATTTTTGAAATCAATATGTCAAAATTATTATAGGTTGTAATTTTCATTTTTTTTCTGAAAATATTTATTTTCCAATGAATAGTGAAAATATCGATTTTTACTGAAAAATGTATTTTTATTTCAACCATTAAATTTTTTTATTTTATTTTATTTTAAAAGTAAAATTAGTTATATTATATTATTAATAATTCAATTAAGTACATTAGAATCAATTTCATGCTTGAATTTGGAATAAAAATATTTTTATACTTAAAAAGATCATTTTTTTGAAAAAATATTTTTCTTTGTGTTCTTCTGGTTTAATTTTAAATTAAATTATACAATTTTTGTGATTTTAATTTTTAGAAATGAAATATATATTTGGATTCATAATTTCAAAATTTATTAAATATTCCCCTTTTATTTTTGGTCAATACAAATAGCAACTTTAGTAATTTTTATTATTAGGGTAAAGGGTAAATTAGGGTTGTGAGGTTAAAAGTAAAATGACAAGTACTCAAAAATTGATCCTAAATCTTGAAAAAATCTTATTTTATGAGTCTATTTCATCCATAATCGTTTAAGGTATGGTTATAGGACCATTTGTGGCTATTTTATGATCTTTATAATATTTTATTTACTGAAAAGTCAAAGATGCCACATTCATGTCTTTAATAACTGATTTTTTTAATATAGGTTTATCCATAGGATATGTTAGAATATAAATATTATTATAAAATATAAATTATTTTTATTAATCATATTAATTTGTCATTAATTTTTCGTGAATAAATAATTTCCTTAAAATTTTACACAATACTGATGTAATAATTATTCAATTATTAGAAAAATCAAATAAATGATATTTAAAATATTAAAATTAATATAATTGGAATTAATTTATGTGATACACCAATTATATATATTAATATGAAATATTATGGATTTATTAAAATATTATGTTTGAGGTTATATTGTTTTTTTCGGTATTCTTAAAGCAAAAGTAGTGAATAGTGACAAAATTAACAAAAATGATATTTTATAAATATAATATTTTTTTGAATTATATAAAAATCCTAAAAATATTACATAATAACAAAGGTTATCATATGGTATAAAAAATTATCCATTATTCTTTTATATTCCACTTGGAAGAATTTTTCTTTAGAATAGTCTTATTATAATTTAATATTTTGAGAAATTCCAAAAGAGGCCCTGACTTCAATTATAAAAGTACATATTCTCTCTCCCTTATTTACAACACATGAATAATTATATCTCAGAAAAACCCTACAAAATTATCTTCCCAAATTCTTTATATAATTTTATAGGTTTTGGTCTCCTCAAAATACCAACCCTAGTGTCCCTAGAAGAGATCTAAAGGAAGTTCCCCGAAGAAGAGGTAATCAGCTTTATAGACTCTTTCAAGTTAATTTATTCTTATAATTATTCTTAATGGGACGTTTCCATACTAAATTAAAAAATAAATTATCATATATATACTGATATGTTACTATGATTATGATAAAACCATATTCCACCTTTTATCCATCTTATGAAAAATGAAAGCCCCACACATGCATACGTACGGCTTACCATATCCACATAACAGTGTGATTCATTTTTCATTACCACTTTACAAGTATGGTTATAATGATGGAAATAATTGATATTTATGGTACTTATGAAATTATATTAATTCTATAAAATAATATATCATCCATTTTCATACCCATTCACTATTAAGTGAATGATACCATCACTTGTGCATACATACGACCTATCGTCCCCACGATGTGATGCGATTCATTTTCCCGGGTAAACCTTCAACAATGGTTAGAAAAATATATTCAATGATTAAATATGATATTTATAACATTAATATAATTATGAATATTATGTATCTATATCTTATGGAAGAGAACTAGTATTTTCATGACAAAACATGTATATGAAAACAAGGCAATTGACACTCAAAACTGTGAAAATAATGGAATATTAGTAATAAAAGGGTTGTAAGATATTATAAAAGGATCATATAAGATTTAATAAATTTAATATGGTTCTATTATAAATTAATAATTTTTTAAAGCCTTTATACATGAGGTTTTATTACATTTGATAGAAGTTAAACCTCGAGTAATGATCTTCATCTCAATTTTCTTTTGTTGAGTTATATTTTGATGTTATGCACCTATATTATTTTATGATGTGTATATAATTCTCATTTGACAAGTTATATAATGAATTTAATTATTTTCATTATATTTAATTCTTTTTTATTAATTTATGGGGCATAATATTCAACTGACTATAAAGTGGTAAGTGTTTCTCATCTCACTTTTACTTCTATGAGACATATGGAATATCCACAATTTATTTATATTGTGTGATGTATATACTACCCCTTTTATATATTATATCATGAATAAATTTTTCTCCATGGTATTTATAGTTTCATTCGAAGTTATTTCTTTTAAATAGAATATGATTTAAAAGATACCCAAGTGTTAAGGGTTTATTTTATAGTCTCAATATTATTTGAGATTTTTTAAGTTTAAGTCTCTGCTAAGGAACATTTATTTTCCATTCCCATGTTTTCTAAATATGTTTTAAAAATTGTTTTTAATTTTCTCATATGATATTTGAAATTCATTTTTTCCATTGTTTTAATTTTTACAAAATGTTTTAAAATGAATATTCCTATCAGTTTTCAAATAAGGTAGTTTTTGAAAAAGAGTGAAAGAAATATTTTTTTAACTTATACAACATGAAATTTTTTACCACCATCATGATGAATTATTGGTTTAAATATAACTTTAAAAGTTTATTTTTTTTTTCAAATAAAATGATGTCTTTGTTATGTGTGAAGTTTCAATATTTTCAAATTTATATTCAAATTAAAACATGTATTTTCCTCATGACATATTCCAGCAATCTCTTTAATGTATTTTCATCTATGTCAACATACAATTTTGATTCTTATGTTGAGGATATAATTAATGATATAATTCATCATATTTATTTGGATAGTTTATGATCAATTTTACTAAGAGAAGTATTGATATGCTATATAAATATTTCTTCAAATACGGACATTTATTAAATTTGTTGATAAGGAATACTGATTCATGAATTAAACCTATCATTTATATATATGAAAAATGTGTTAGACTTGTAGTGATGGATGTGGGCCAAAATTATATATCCCCTCGATGAATCAGTAAGTCAAATCAGAAAAAAAAGATATGGTTTTGGCTGAGGCCTTACCCATATTTTAGATTCTTGGAATGAAGCCTTAATAGTATTAGATCTTAGCATGAATCCTTGAAAATATTAGATTCTTATAATGAATCCTTGACTGTGTTAGATTCTTGGCTTAATCCTTGATGGTATTATATGTATTTTCATAAAGCCTCGATGATATGTTTTAGATGTTTTTCATTATGCATTCTATCATTATGAATTCAGTTATTAATATTCCTTGAGATTATTCTATTATTTATAAATTACATAGTTAAGTTTCATGATCATGTGATTATTTATACATAATTATTTGATCATAATTTATTCCTTCCATATTTTGATCAAGTTATTTTTTAAATGGAATGTGTTTTAGTTAGTTACCTTTCCATATTGATTATGCATTGTCTTATTAAGATAGTCAAGTTATTCAAATGGAATGTGTGTTCAGTTAATTACATTTCCTTGTTGATTATATTATTGATTAATGATATCTTCCACTGTACTTAACCATTAATGAGAATTTAATCTCACATTTATTTTATTTCCTGTCCCCTATAATCCATGAAGTGTACTATGATTTTTATATAAGAATATTATAGAGGAATTAATGTCATTATATTTTTTGTTGTTGTAATTAATGTTTTCAAATGTAATTTGGGAATCATATATGTATCTATTTTTCTAAGATTAGTAAAAAACTCGGTATTTAGAAATTTTATTTCTTGTATATTATTATGATATAATAATTTTACCACCGAATTTAGGCCACTAGGGGCGAGGTTGTTATAGAAAGATAGTCAGTCTTGACTAGACATAAATATCCTTAGTGGATATTGAATTATTAACTGAGATTCACCCAACTTATGATGTTTTTTTGTTAATAAATCTATATTTTAATTAATAGTTTTAAAAAAAAACTTGATTTTGTGACCTAATGGATTCTTATCATATCCTAGTTGATATGATATCCATTATTAAATATAACTGGAAAATGGTTAGTTATAGAACTTATATTTGAAAAACAAGTATTAGAGGAAATTATGGAATATTTCCAATATATATAAGACTCATAATTGATCTTAATTTTACCACCATCATGATATTGATTTATATAAGGAAATGTAATTTTGGTAAACTTTTACTCAACAAGTATGATCAATATTTACTTGGATAAGATATTCTTTGAAAAGTGATCCTAAATATTCCTCAATCTTTACCAAGTGCCCTCATTTATTTCACTAGGAATTTATAAAACTTATTAATGGTATCTCATGAAGTACATAGAGTTACCTTTATCTTTAGAATAGTTCATATGGCCATGTTAAACTAATTATAAATGCTTTGTGTTATATATTTATTTATAAATGTTTCTTTATCTAGAACATGATAAGAAATTTTTTATACCCAATATCTTAGTTCAATTAGGACTAAAACACTTTAATGGGTATAAAAAAGTCAACTAAATTTAGTTTTAGTTTCCAAATAATTATATTTCCACAATCGGATAAGAGTAACATATTTTATATTCCTCAATCACTGTAATGGATATCTTTGATTCAAGAGTTACTAAACTATTAGTTTACTATTGACGTACCATAATGGTATTTGTTCCAAATATTAAATAATATCTCATTGTGTTCAAAAATAAATTAAGAGAAATTATTTGGTAGCACATAGTACATACTTGAATAATTCTACTTTGGCAATCAGTGGTAGTGATCTCCCCTTGGATGACATAAGAATTTTTCTTTCTCATCCCCTTTTGAGTTCACTCTATAACCTTTATATTATTTATCATTTCTTATATATAAATAAATTTATGTTGTAATAATATTTTTTTAATATGTAAGTGGTCAATAGACACTTTATGAATATAATTTAAGTTGATGAAACTATTTTATTATTCAATACATTGAAATTTCTTTTCCATTGTCCATTCTTTCCATATGTGAGATTAAAATATCCTAACATTCATTATTATTCCTATGAATCATTTGTATATTTGTTGGTCACTATAAAAGATATTTTATATTTATATTAACCATAGAATATTCAACCTTATCCTTCAAACTTTTCACCATAATGGTTGTAGAAACACGTTTCAACCAATCCTTATCTTCCAGGTGAAGTAGAGTCAAACGATTCCTAAGAGACTTATCTATTTTGTTTATCTTGGATAGGGAAAATAAGGATTACCTTGATGTAAAGGATAATAAAATAAGATTAATAGGTAATTTATTATCCAAGTGGAGGCCCAATTTTTCTAATAGATCTATATACCCAGCATTATGAAACCATGATCAATAGCTTTATTCCTTTCTTATTGTGCATTAACAATCTTATTTAGTTCAAATATTTCTTTATATTTATCAAGAAAAAGAAGATGTGATATTATAATGTAAGAATACATGTCCCTTTTTTGGGTCATCTAATCTATAGACATATATGATAATAAAAAACAATGGAAAAAGGAAGCATCCTCTATATATCTTTGGTAGGCATCATTTTCACCTTTCCTCACCTGTTGGGGTGGAATAATAGGAATTGTTAATTCCCATACATAATAAAATATTTATGATAATAATGTATCACATAAACAATTATTCCCTATATAGAAAATTTTATTTCTAAGGACATACCATCAGTTAAGGAATGATCATGGCGTTTTCATGTTTTTTCTTTCCATTTTTTATAATAATTAGAATATATGAGTAGAACACAACTTGATTAAAATTTATGTTTGATATAATAATTTTTAAATTTTATTATGTCTCCCACTATTTTTTCATGTTTGAACTACCCTCACCACTAAACTCAGAATTTATTTTTTATTTATACAATCTAGAGGCATGGATTAATATCCCCCTTCTCATAACCCAAGTGAGGGATTGGTAAATTATTCAAAGGTATTTAGGTAGGTGAGTCTTTGGAAACTATGGTGTTGTAGCTCCTTGATCTATTGAGTGGAATCCCCAATCTAGAAACCCTTGATCAGGTTTCCTCAACACTTTCCACAAGTTACATCAAGTCTATAAATTGGTTATGTCAACCCAAAACTTTCATAATAACTCCCCAATAAAATTAAGTGTCCCAATGAGGGTTTGCCAAATAATTAGTTCTACGGTTTGATTCCTAATCAAGTAATATAAGGCTTAGTTTGAATTAATATTATATTTAGGGATTTTATTTATTACGTGTAATTATTTCTAGTTTTATCCTTTATATTTCTATTTAATATTAAGTGGAATTTAATTAAGGTATTAACCATGATTTGATAATATATTTTATTCATAATCCATTTATTTTAATTCCATATTTTTATATTCATCTATGTATTTATATGATCACAGTACTGAACCCATAAAATAAATCATACATAAGATAGAAATAAAATAAATTAATAAATAACATAATCATGAGATTTATCTAATGATTTATTTATTTAATGAACAATAAATCAACCTATGACCCTCAGGAAAATCTCATTGTTACAGTCTTCGAATGAGTCATATCATACCAACTGTCCACCTAGGTATTTCTTGGGTTAGTTTTTCATTGGTTTTTTATTGAACTATCTCCACACGTGCAACATCACCAACTCGGAAGCCACTAAACCGGTGCTTCTAACCGGGTGGTTACATTACCTTAAGTAGGCATCCCCGTACGCCAAAGGTTTCCAACAAGCAGTGGGGTTCTGAATAGTCAATTGGGGAGACTATACCCCCTTTTATCAGAGTAAGCCACAACAGAAGATAAAAAAATAGCGAAATAATAATCAATAATACAATAGCATGCATAAACAACTATTCCCCCAAACGGGGTACAACCATGTCCAACAGTAAATATTCCATGCCATGCTGCAAGTGAAAAAGTGAACAAAACCCAAAATAAAGACAAACTGAAAAATCTCCAAAATGGCCCAGACACCAAGTCTGGGTCCTCCTCCATGTACACCCATGCCAACCCAATTTCCTAACAATAGCCTTTTACCTTCTCCTGACCTACAAACATGAAGTATTCTCAGGTACCCAACGACAACCCGAGTAGGGTGTGAGTACAACTCAGTTGGCCACCACCAACGGTGCCTACAAAATATCTGGTATAAATAATTGTGCATGAAAATGGGAAATGAATAATAAATAAAAAGGAAAATATTAAGTTCCCTTAGCTAGTTTAGGTCCATTACCAACATTTATTACCATTTCCATATCTTACCTTTTCAACACATTTATTAGGGGTTTATTAAACACAACAAGTTATGTGGCTTAAAGTAAATAATCAAATACATGAGAAAAACACACGGTTTTCCTATCTCACTAGGACCAAATTCCCCATGCCAACCATATCCTCACCTCAAAGCATCAATTAGGGTGGATTTCAACCATATCGTCACCTAGAAGCATCAGTCTGGGTGGATGCAACCGATAGGGAAACAGGGCATCGGTCCTATCCTAACCCCACGCATTAGGGGTGGAGTTTAGAACCTCAGTACAAATCAACCCATGGGAATAGAACCTCAGTCAATACCCCACACTACCAAGATATGTGCACATTCTATTCATATATATAACCATTAACCATTTACACAACATCACAACCATTTCCCAAGGAAAACATAAATCATAACAATAACAAGAGGGTTAACACCATGCCTTAACCCATTAACACATTTACCACACCTCACATCATTTATCCATTTAACCCAATTCCATTTCATTATGATTATATCACTAAGAATTTATTCATTATGCCTATCTCACTAGGCTTTGTTCCTTATGCCTAACTCACTAGGCTTTATTACCATGCTCATGACCCATTCCATTATGGTCTTTAGTAATTTTCACATATTAACCCAATATACCTTAGGTTATTATCAATATTAGGTACACCACCTAGCTTCTAACCTAATACACACAATCACATAAACATGTTTATCAAGGGATCTACATAAATACTCAACAATCTCACTTATTCTTCACAAATACCTAGGTCTGGGAAAGTCATCTCACCCCATGGGTGGCCCTAGTTTAGTCTCATCACCCTCAATGCATCTCATGGGGATAGTGAAGGTTCCCCTCTACCTTTTTAATAACCATTTTATAAAAGCATGCCATGGGTAATCAAAACATACCAAGAGACACCCAAGAACAAAACCACACATTAAAAAATCCTCTAATAAATCATGGGATATAAATTGTAGACCACCTACCTAGATTCTGCAGTTGAACACACTCTTAATCGTGCCCTTAGATTCTAATTCAACCAAAATTTGAAGCTTTAATCTAAATCTCACCAAAAGAGTAGGGTTTTAGAGATTTGGAAGGGGAGGTGAAGAAGATACAAACCCTAAACTCAAAAGAGAAGCAAAGATGAGATTAGCCTTACCCAGAGCTTAAATCTACAACCAACGACACCAAAAATGCCTTATAAATGAGGGATATTAATCTCTTGGAGCTCTTAGAAGATTTGGTTCCGTACTAGGGTGGACAGGTGTGAAATGGGATGAAATCCCAAATTGGGGGTTAAAAATCCCAAAAGTTGAAAAATTGTAATTTTTTTGAAGTTTCTGGTCCGCACAGTTTACCTGCATGATTTTCCAAATGGTGTGGATGCTTTTTTCCCAAAAGTCCCCCTCACACGGTTTACCCACATGGTTTTTGAAACTGTGCGCAAACCGTGAAGATGCTTCTACCCAAAGTATTACCCTCGCACAATTTAGTAGCACAGTTTTCCAAACCATGTGAAAACCGTGTGGAGGCTACTATCCGAAAAACTTCCTCTAGAACGGTTTACCTAGGCTGTCCACATGGTTATCACTAACCATATGAAGACCATGAGGCCTACCCAGAAAACCCCCTTTTCACCACTTTTTGTGTCCTAAACCCTCTGAACACCCCGAGCCTCCTATAGGACTTGGGTAAGAACTTAATTAACCAAAATAATAGATTCAAGTCAAAAATTAAATGAGAACATACCTTCCCCAGAGCCTGGATCTTACAACTTCCCCAACTTATAACTGCTCATCCTCGAGACGAGCTCCTAAGATTAATTTCACTTCCAAGGAAAAGTGATCGGCCACTGAGTCCGCATATTTGATTACCGCCCCCAAGTTTCTTCCTGAACGTTTCCATGTTTCCATAGTACTCACACCAATGGAACAACCTTACCCCGCAATAATTTCTCACTATTATCCACGACACAAACCAGATTCTCCTCAAAGGATGCATCAACCTCAAGCACAACATCCTCAACATCCACCACGTGAGTCAGGTCGGGTTTATACCACTGAATCTACGACACATGAACGACATCATGCATTACGATATACCACTGTGGAAGAGCCAATTGGTATGACAATGGCCTGATCCTCTCCACTATCTCAAATGGACCCACATACCTAGGTGCTAACTTTCCCTACTTCCAAATCCATTGGTGACCCAACATTGGCAACACCAGAAGGAACACACTATCACCCACCTCAAACTCAAGAGGTCTACGCCTCTGATATGCCTACAACTTCTACCTACTCTAAGCCATTTCCATCCATTTATAAATCGACCCAACCATCTATGATTTCTACTACACGAGACTCGGTCCCAACAGCTTGGTTTCACCAGTCTCCAACCAACAAAACTGTTGATACCACATAAGAAAAAAAAAGACTATGAAGAGAACTCTAGATATTTCAGATCCCAAGGCCAGGTTCCAAAAGTTCCAAAGGGAAATAAAAACACTCCCAAAGAACCTCACAATAGACTAGCTGTACAGGCCTACGTAGTGGAACTGCATGACTGCACTTCGTGACAGAGCTGGGCAATTGACCTACGTGGTAGAGCTGCGCGGCAGAATAAGTTTGTGCACCTATGTAGAGCAACTACGCGACAAAGCTGTGCGGTATACCTACGTGATCAACATTTCTTCAACCATGCCTCATATGTGACTATAAATAGAGCCCTTGGGCTCCCCATTTCAGGACTTAAAAATTGAAGAGACTCTCCGAAGCTCCCATTGCATAGTTATTTCTCTTAGATCCCTCAAATTGTCTCAGGTAGCTCTATAAACTATGAGAGTAGAGATAATTAAATGGGATAATAATGTTTTGAAAGTCTTTTTACAAATTTTACATAGGTTTGGTTCTTCTATGTAAAACATATTCTTCAGTCATCATTCATACCTGCATGACATACTTGCGCACCATACCTGTGCGGCATACCTGCACGCCATACCTGTGCGACATACTTTTGCACCATACCTACGCGGTATAATTACATGGTACATCAACTTAGGGTAACTACACAACATACTTACGCTAGGGACCGACGATACCAACTCAAGTATCCTTTTTTAAAGCAATTCATGGCAGGGTATCTCCTTCCTTGGTTCCCTTATCTGAAATGGACAAAGTTGAGACCTCCACCAAAACCTCCTGAATTTTCAAACCTTTGGTAAAGGCACATCAGTGTGTCTCCTATTTGGGTTTGTATTTCTACATTCATAGGTTTCCCACATTTGTTTCACAATGGGGTTAGGATTCCTAAAGTGTCTGTGAGTTTGTATATCCACCGTCACATGGACATTTCTCCCAGAAATAGTGTTGGGAAGATCCTTGTTTGGAGGAGGGTTGGGTCTTGGCCTCTCCTTTCTCAAAGAGGTGACTTAGAACCTTGGGTCTCTAGTAGAGAAGGTACAGTTCACACTCACTTTTCCACTTTCCTACCAGGATCAATTTTAGGGAAGCCATCCTGGTGTAACCCCCTCACCTTCATCCCTTCCTCCTTACATTGGAACCTTGTCCAATGTAAATTGAACATAGGGAAGGCTTATCACCTCGCCCTATTCCACAGTCGAAGTTCCCTCTTACATAATTGGAGAAGGAAAAGTGTGAAGTTTCATTACTGAATCTTTTATATCCTCTTGTTTCTCACACCGATCATGAATCACGTGGGATTATAGATACGTGATGGTTACAACTTGTGCACAAACACTCATTGGAAGGAACTATGAGAACTCTGATTCCCACCATAACCGAGATACGTAGGAAGCCATCTCAAGGCCTGAGCTCATTGGAAATCCTCCTTAGGAACCCAATCCTAATTCCTTTAATCTGGAAATCCTCTTTAAGAATAAGCCCCAAAGTAAACCCCAAATCATCAAGGCATATTTTTTAGGAAGAAAGCCCAGACTCATCTCTCTCAAAGGACCATACTCTCATATGAGACTTATCAAACGACGTGGGATTTTGATTCCCATTTTTTATGGGATACGTAGGAAGCCTCCTTAAGGTTAAAACCCAACACTTCAAATTAACCCTATTCTCCTTGGGCCATATTCCCAATAGGGTCTGATCATACATGGAAACCCATATCCTTTCCAAGTTCCTCAGGCTGCTTCAGCATAAGTCCCACACTAAGTTTTGACCAAGCATATTTTGCTTAGAGGTCCTTATCACACACTACTACAAAAACGGTCAAGGGATATGCTTCACTTTTATCAGCACTAAAAAAAATCACTGATAAAGGTCCCCCTATATAAGCGCTTTTTTTAGCACTGATAAAGGGGACCCCTTTATCAACGCTTCTTTTAGTAGTGCTAATAAAGGGGGGATTTATCAGCACTTTTCCCGAGCGCTGATAAATGTTAAGTTTCAAAAAAATATATTTTTTCATGAAAAATAATATATTGCTCTATAAGTATATTTATATTGATATAAATACAATATATATTTTTTAAATATGTTATAGATATGTATAAATAGACTATAACATTTAATATATAATAAATTTAGTGAAAATGGTTTTAAAATATTTTTTAAAAATATTATTAATTAATAGGTTTATAATTATTATCGATTAAAAATCTTATAATAACAATTTGAGGACACGAAAAATCAAAACAATTAATAAAAGATCTAAAATAAGTTGAAAATGTAACTCAAACTTCAAACGACCATAACTTTTGATCCGAGTGTCCGTTTGAGCTCTACAACATATCAAATCGAATCCTGCAATGAGCTCTACACGCTAATGATTGATGTAAAGCCTCTGTCACATTTTTCGAACCCAAAAAAGGCCCATAAGGCCTCTAAAACTGAGTTTTTCGTCAGGATACCCCGATTTGTTAACATTCAAACATGTATAACTTTTGATCCGGATGTACGTTATGCCTGTACCACATATCATATTGAAGATTGATTCATTTTCTTCGATTTTACTGGTTGTGACATTGAAATAGAATTCTAGATTATAATTTATGGTCATTTTAACATTCTATGGATTTTCAATTACACATATATATGTATTTATTCATAAATATATATGTGTCTATGTGTGTGTGGGTGTCTATGTGTGTGTATATGTGTGTGTATATGTATATATGTATGTATTTATTTATTTACATATAAACACACATCAAAAACATATTTTTTCATAAATGTATTTGAAACTAATCTTATAAGTACATTCTATGGCTTTTCAAATACACATATATATGTATTTATTCGTAAATATATATGTGTTTGTGTGTGTGTGTCTCTGTGTGTGTCTGTGTGTTGTATATATCTATGTATGTATGTATTTATATATTTATTTATAAACACACATAAAAAAAATATTTTTTCATAAATGTATTTAAAACTAATCTTATAAGTATATATTAATATACAAATAAATATACGTATAAAAAATTATAACTAAATATATATATATAAATATATTAATATATGAATTAATATATATATACTAATATATGAATAAATATATTTATATTAATATGAATCTATATAAATATATGAATAAATATAACTATATATATATAGATATATCATTAAATAGAGAACAAACCGAAATGGATTAGTGGTAAAGGCGCAACGATGAAAGGGGAAAGGTCCTGGGTTTGAGTTCGGGTGGAAGGGAAGGGGGTGCACGCGTATGAGGATGCGCGGTAAGGGCAGTGCGTGGGAGACCTCCTAGCGCTGATAAAGGGGGTGTGAGCACTGATAAAAGCACTCCCCGCATTATTGATAATTTTTTTGATTTTTTGATTTTTTTGACCTTTATCAGTGCTAAAAAAAGCACTGATACAGGATCCTTTTATCAGCGCTAAAAAAAGCACTGATAAAGGGGTCTTTTATCAGCGCTTGTTTTAGTGCTGATAAAAGGGGCCTTTATCAGTGCTTTTCAGAGCGCTAATAAAAGGGACCCCCCTATATGAGTGCTGAGCTTTACAGCGCTGTTAAAGCCATTTTTAACGCTGATATAAGCCATTTTTATAGTAATGACATGACCTTAAAAGGTATGATGTATCCTATTAAGCGGTATCGAACTACGAGGGTTCTGATTCCTTTCACAAGGATATGTAGGTAGCTCATTTATGGGAACAATCCCAAGATCAAAACAAACCTTCGTCTCTCTGGATGACAACAAATTCCAGAGTGCCCCATTGAGTGGCTTAAAAACTAGTATCATCACAATGATGATTAAAAGAATCTCATATTGGTATATTAGAGGATACCATTGCTGGAAAATCTTGAATACATACAGATATTTTCATTAATGAATAACCTTGAATGCATACTGATGATTCTAAATTTTACACATGTTAATAAGTGATTGTAAATTCCAAGGGATACTTATGATATACTTGGTGAATTAATAAGGATTCATGAAAATATCTTAAATTTACAAAGAGAGTCCCAGAGTAGATGATAATTCCCACCAGAAGGGTGTGATGAGTCCGAAATCCCATCCTATCAACCAATACACATTCTTAAGTATCGTAAAATTCAAACTTAACGAACGCCTACCTTTGGAAAGCAGGTCCCCTTTGGATAAATAACTATTGGAAGTTTCTGGTTCCATAAATAAAACCAATGGAAACTGCATGGAAATAGTGTTTCTTAAAAATAGATCACATGTTTCAAGGAACTATGAAGCAATAGTGAAGATCTACAGGGCCTCCCATAGAGATCCTCAAATGGTTCCATCTAAACTATAGCTTGAAAACTGTTGTTGTAGTAAAATTCAACAAGTGACAGGTGCTTCTCCTAGGAATTATGGAAATCCAAGACACATTCCCTCAACATTTCTTCCAACACATGAATTGTACGCTCTGATAGCCCATCCGTCTGTGGGTGGAAATATGTACTCAAAAGCACCTGTGTACCTAGTGATTTTTTCAACCCTTTCCAAAAACGCGATGTGAAACGAGGATCCTAATCCAAAACTATAGTCCGTGATACACCATGCAACCGTATTATTTACCGAACATACAACTCACCCAACTAGTCAACTGTGTATTTATCCTTAATCAGTAAGAAGTGATCAACTTTTTTAGTTGATCCACAACCATCCAGATTGCATCATTCTTCTGAAGAATCCTTGGAAGACCCACCACAAAATCCATTGTCACATTGTCCCAATTCCATTCTAGAATGGGCAATTGATGTAATAGTCTACCTGTGCATTGATGCTCTTCCTTCAATTTATGATAGTTAAGGCACCGTTCCACAAAGCCAAAAACTTCCTTTTTCATTCCTGGCCACCAAAACTGCCTACATAGATCACAATACATCTTGGTCAAACTGGTATGCATTACCCATTTCGATGCATGGAACTCAAGAAACAACTCTCTCCTCATTCATACCAGCACAACCACACAACCATGAACACAAACAACCCCATCCACACCGATGGACCAACCCAAAGGTGGATCCCCACCATTAAGTCTCTTTTTCATGGGAAAACATTCAGGATCATCAAGATGACTTCCCCTACCACTTCTCAAAAGAGTCAATTCAACAACCACAAAAGAAAGAGTCACCTGACCATTTTCCTCCCACACCTCTAGGTGCATCTCCACGAACAAGGCCATCACCTTCTACTCGGTGCTGGATTCCTGAACCACTTAGTTCTGAGCCTTCCTTCTCCAAGAATCAGAAACACTGTTCCCTTTTCCTAGTGTATATACCATCTCAAAGTCAAAAGACTAGAGATACTCAACCGACATTTGCTGTTGAATATTCAAATCCCGTTGTGAAAAAATATACTTTAAACTCTTGTGATAGGTATACAATGTGAACCGTTCCCCCAACAAGTAGTGCCTCAAGAATTTAAAAAAATACACTATTGCAGCCAACTCAAGATCATGAGTGGGATAATTCCACTCATGGGGTCTCAATTTCCTCGACCCAAAAGCCACAACCCGCTCATCTTGCATCAAAACAACCCCAAGCCTGATAACAGATGCATCAAAAAATAGTACATACTTCCTACCTGGCTCAGGTAAGATCAAGATCGACACAATCATCAATCAGTTTTTCAACTCTTGAAAGGCAATCTCACAAGACTCCGACCACTCAAACCTGATTCCATTCTTGGTCAATCTCGATAGTGGCTCTACCAAATGAGAGATATCCTGAATGAACTTCCAGTAATATCTGGCCAAACCCAGAAAACTCGGAACGTCTGAAACACTCTTGGGCTGGTCCCAAGACACAACCGCCTGCACTTTCTATGGATCCACCGACACACCTACCTCAGATATGATGTGACCCATAAAATTCACTTATCCATTCTAGAACTAACACTTTGACAACTTATCATAAAGCCAATGCTCTCTTAGTGTACTACATTTGATGTCAAGATATTGGGCATGGTCATCATGAGTTTTCGAGTACACCAAGATGTTATCAACAAAAAAACCACAAAATTATCTAGATAAGGATGAAAGTCTTGGTTCATCAAAGCCATGAACACTGTTGGTGCATTGGTCAAGCCAAAAGGCATCACCACAAACTCAAACAACCCGTACTAACTCCTGAAAGTTGTCAGCGGTACGTCAGAAGGCCTCACCCTCAACTAGTGAAAACCTGATCTCAGATCAATCTTATAGAACACCAATGCACCCCTCAATAAGTCAAACAAGTCATCAATTCTAGGAATATGGTAATGATTTTTCACCGTCATATGATTTAACTTCTGATAATCAAGACACAACCTTAATGACTCGTCAGCCTTCTTTTCAAAAAGCACAAGAGATCCCCAATGATACGTACTAGGATGTATGAACCCATTACATTACAAATCCTCAAGCTAAACCTTTAACTCCTAGAGTTCTGCTTGTTCCATTCAGTATCGAGAAATAGAAACTGGATCCACTTCCAGCAGCAACTCCATCAAAAACTAAACATCCCTCTCAGATGGAAACCCCGAGAAATACTCATGAAACACATCCTGAAACTGTTCCACTACTTGAGGGAAGATAGACTGTTCCCCTATTTCATCATCAAGCACAAGACAAGATACTTGATCTGTGAGCTTATCTAACTACCGACAGAACGGTTCTGCATGACCTGCTCGAACATCCCACTCTCTGCGATGGACATAGGCATCATCCTCAAGTGAACTGAATGATACCCTGTGACGGTAACAATCTATGTGCGCATGATACAACACTAACCAATCCATACCCATGATTAGGTCAAAACCTGACATCTCGAGAATTAACAAGTCCCAATGGAAACAATACCCACCAACTTCTAGAGCACATCCCTTACACTACATGATTTCCTCATTCCGAACCCCCAATAGAGTGTCAATCGACATAACCCCACACACATCCACCATAGGCAAACCCAACACTACCACAAGCTGAGCAGAAATAAAAGAGTGTGTGGCACGAGTGTCAAACAACACACTAGAAAGTATATAAGCTACAAGGATCTTACCTTGAACAGTTGATGACCCAACCTCGCCATCACTAGGTGTAGAGTGAACTGCATGAAATAGACCGACCCCTCTACCTTGGGCTCCAACCTACGTGCCCTGCACTGCACTGTCCTATTAACATTGGCAATCCTTCCCCGGAGTCCCACTTCCATCGCCCCTTCCTATACCGCGTGTGGAGCTCTAACTGCCTACCAGATATGGAGAAATTGATCCCTTTCCTCTACTAGGAATCTTCCTATCACCAACATTAATACTCTTTTGATGAGGGTTCCTAGAGAATCTCTACATGTGTCCCAATATTCCGCACGATCGTCACTCAACTGGAGGTTGAGGACACTGGCCACGCATGTGCCCCGACCTTCCACACTGATAGAAGAACACCTGATCACCACCCTAAGAGGATGACCCTCTCTTCTGACCACCCTGCACACTTCTGCTTTGCTGAAAACTTCCAAAATGAGGCTTTCGGCCCTCAGAAGCTGCACTACTTCTCTGCCCAGATGGAACAACAATCCCACTACCCGAAACACTATTCAGGTTCCCTTCTGAGATAAAATATTTATCCACTACCTCTGTAAACCTCTTAAAGAAAATGATATTCACCTGAGACCTGATATTGTGTCTCATCCCATCCTTTAAACATCTCATAACTGCTGCCTCATCCCCCACCAATGCAAGAACAAAGTGTCGTAGGTCAATGAAGCGGTCAACATACTCCATCACGGACATCAATTTCTGAGTCTGGCTCAAGAACTATGCATCCCTCTCTTTACTCAAAGTCTCTATGTATAAATTACCCCAAAACTTTTCCTAGAAATCTTTCAAAAACATCCCCTCATCCTTCTCGGTCTGAGCCAGTATGTCCCACCAATTGTTTTCCTGGACCCGCAATATATAGGCTTCCAACTTAACCCACTTCACATATGGAGTCTCTAAATGATCAAGTATCGTCTCAATAGACTCTATCCAGAACTCCACTTCCTCTAGCCCACCTTCTCTGGTAAAGGTTGGAGGGTGTTGTAGCTGAAACTCTCTGTTCAGCTCAAACATACTCAGTGCAACCCGCCCTGGGTCCTGATCTATCATCTTTATTAAACGATCCGAGTTCTCTCAGAAATGATCTTTCCCAATTTTCTAGATCACCACATTCTCTTTCCCCTCTATTGGAGGAGTGTTTTCAGCAACATCCTATTGTTTCCCAATCGATGCTCGAAATCGTTGTGGAAGTTATCTACATTTCTAAATATGAGGTTTAGAACAGATGCCAAAGAACATTCACAATTTCACAGCAAAAAGGCTCTTCACCAGCCTCAAAAACCCACCATACATGAACCATCCCAATAAACCTTAGTATTCCAAAAAAATCACCCCGACCATCCCAACCGCGATCCATGGTCCACTAGGGGTAAACAACCATACACCACCACAAAGCTCACAGAACATGTTACAAAAACATTTTCAATTCATCACAACCCTTAACTACACATATTTCATTTTCCATCACTTATCATTCGATTATCTTAACCTACATGCATTGTTTTGTTTACCACATTTTCCCTTTTCAATTATCAAAATGCAAGGTGCATTCTATATTTCATGCCTCACACACCCAACCTGTGTGGGCCTACCACAATTCATGTCACCTACCTCTCTAGGTGACTACAATGATGCCTAATTGCACTACCTCGTTCCACTGAGGCCACGAGCCAAATATCATAAAATAATCACATTACACAACATGTGCATCACCCAATGGTGAAATATCATCAACTGTAACATCGCACAATCAGGAACAACAATTCCCACCCTGGGTGACTTGGGTTTTACCTCATACATGGGTTATCTACTCCCAAGCACGAGCTCGTTACCAAGGCCCGAAACATCCTAAATCCTATCTACCAACCCAAATAACAAGATTTCAGAGAAGGAGAAGAAATACTTCCTCTGATACTACTTTGTAACGTCCCCAACCCAGAATCCACTAAACTGGTGCTCTGATCCGGGTGGTTACATGACCTTAAGCACGACTCCCCATACACTAAAGGTTGCCGACTAGCAGCGAGGGTCTGAATAGTCAATTGGGGAGACTATACCCCCTTTTATCAGAGTAATACACAACAAAAGAAAAACAAAGTAGCAGAATAACAATCAATTTTACAAGAGCATCCATAAACAACCATTCCCCCAAATGGGGTACGACCATGTCCAATAGTAAATATACCGTCCCATGCCACATGTGAAAAAGTGAAAAAATCCAAAATGAAGACAAACTGAAAAATCCACAAAAATGGTCCCAACAACAAGTATGGGTCCTCCGTCACATACACTCATGCCAACCCAACTGCTTTACAAGGGCCTTTTCGCTTCTTCTGACCTGCAAACATGAAGTCTTCTTGGGTACCCAATGGTGACCCGAGTAGGGCGTGAGTACAACTCAGTAGGCCACCACCAACGGTGCCTAGAAAATATCTTGTATAAACAATTATGCATGTAAAAGGGAAATTAATAATAAATGAAAAGGAAAATATTAAGTTCCATTATCCATTTTAGGTTCATTACCAATATTTATTACCATTTCCATATCTTACCTTTTCATCACATTTATGAGGGGTTTATTAAAAAAACAAGTTATGCGGCTTAAAGTACACAATCACATACATGAGGAAAACACAAATTTGTCCTCTCTCACTAGGACCAACTTCCCCATGCCAACCATATCTTCACCTCAAAGCATCTGTTCGGGTGGATTTCAACCATATCCTCACCTCGAAGCATCAGCTCAGGTGGATTCAACCGATAGGGAAACAGAGAAACAGTCCTATCCCTACCCCGTGCATTACGAGTGGAGTTTAGAACCTCAATCAAACTCGACCCATGGGCATAGAACTTGAGTCAGTACCCCACACTACCAATCTATGTGCACATGATATACATATATATAACTATTAACCATTTACACAACATCACATCCATTGCCTAAGGAAAACATAAACAATAACAATAACATAATGGTTAACACCATGCCTTAACCCATTAAAAAATTTACCACACTTCACATAATTTATCCATTTAACCCAATTCCATTTCATTATGCTTATCACAATAAGAATTCATTCGTTGTGCCTATCTCAGTAGACTTTGTTCATTATGGCTAACTCACTAGGATTTATTATGATGCTCATGACCCATTCCATTATAGTATTCAGTCATTTCCACATCTAAACCCAATATACCTTAGGTCATTATCAAGATTAGGTGCACCACCTCGCTTCTAACCCAACACACACAATCACATAAACATGTTTATCAAGGGATATACATAAATACTCAACAATCTCACTTGTTCTTCAAAAATCCCTAGGTCCGGGAAAGTCGGCTCACCCCATGGGTGGCCTTAGTTTAGTCTCATCACCCTCAAGGCATACCATGTGGACTGTGAGGGTTCCCCTTTACCTTTTTAATAACCATTTTACCAACACATGCAATGGGTAATCAAAACATACCAAGAGACACCCAAAAACAAAACCACACATGAATCAATCCTCAAATAAACCATGGGATAAATATTTTAGAACACCTACCTTGATTCCATGGTTGAACACACTCTTAATCAAGACCTTAGATTCCATTTCAACCAAAATTTGAAGCTTTAACCTAAATCTCACCCAAAGAGTTGGGTTTTATAGCTTTGGAAGGAGAGGAGAAGAACATACAAACCCTAAACTCCAAAGAGAAGCAAGGATGGGATTCGCCTTACCCGGAGCTTTGATCTACAACCAATGGAACCAAAAACACCTTATAAATAAGATAGATTAATCTCTTGGAGCTCTTGAGAGATTTTATTCAATCCTAGGGTGAAGGGGGTGAAATGGGAGGAAATCCCGAGTTGGGGTTAAAAATACCAAAGTGGGAGAATAATATTTTTTTTGATGTTTATGGGCCACATGGTTTACCCACACATTTTTCCAAACTAGGCACAAACCGTGTAAATTATTCTATCCTAAAAGGCCCCCTCACATAGTTTACCCTCACGGATTTCCAAACCGTGCACAAACTGTGCGGATGCTTCTTCCTGAAAGATCCCCCCCTCACACAATTTAGCCTTACAGTTTTCCAAACCGTGCGCAAACCATGTAGAGTCTACTATCCGAAAAAATTCCTCTTTCATGGTTTACTTGGGTTGTCCACATGGTTAGAACTAACCGTATGCAGACCATGCAGTATACCTATAAAACCCCTTTTCTCCATTGTTCGTTTCCTAAACCCTCAGAACACACCTGAGCCTCCTCTAGGTCTGGGGTAAGCACTTAATTAACCAAAACAAGGTATTCAAGACAAAAATTAAATGATAAAATATCTTTCAAAGATTTGGGATCTTAAAATGTGCCTTTGGAAACTCATTTTATTACATATGTTTTATAACTCACACAAAAGTAAGGGAAACCAAAGGATTAGTTAAGGGAAATAACATACAAAATCATTAGACACATTGGTCTTACATAATAAAATAGAGAGGGATGACATGTAAGACACCGTATTTAATTTAATATAAAAAAATTCAGAACTATTTATTAAAATTAAATTAAATGAAACCAACACATACATAGTTCTGGTAAAAGGTCATGATCAGTCATACACTAGAAAAGATTACATATTTAAAACAACTAGCAAGAAATCATTTGAATTCGTTCTTTAGTAAGATTAAAAAAATTTGAATTAACTTGATTAATGGTCTTATTAATCAATTAATTCATTTTATCTTATTCCATACAATATTTCTAAAATTTTCATCATCTATTATTTTAAATTAATAATTTAATTTTATCTAAATCTTAATTAAATAGTAAAAAAGTTTGTACAGGGAATAAACTCTAAGAGCACCTATCTAAACTACCTAGTATGCTTCTTATTGTATATAATGCACTAATATGATATATTATGTACATTCCATGTGACATAATTTCATAGCATGTTCTTCCAAATTAATTACACACGAAACACATGAATATTTTGTTTGTAGTATAATTTAATGCTTTTAGTCTTTAGTATGAAATGATCATACATGATTTATAGTTTGAAATATTTTCAAAAATTAACTATGCATTTAATATAATATAAAGCCTAATGACTAGTGTGTACTTTTAATTTAATGACCCACATAACTCATGTCGATGTGATTTAATGGATTAATTACTTAAATTAATATTTCCATATAAATAGGTAAAGTATATGATGTGTGTAGGTTGGCCACATGACATGCGCTTTTCTTCACAGCATGTCCACAATACATACTTAGAGACTCAACATGAATTTCATATAGATATTTATGAGGAAAACAATGTGTACTTCAAGTCACATGATTTACAGCATGTATGATTCATGTATTAAATACACATAGTGCATTTATTACAAGATGAATGTTTACCCTATGTTTTCCACCATGAAAAAATGTGGACTACATGATGTGTAGTATGAAAAATCTATGCGCCATATTGGTTGGTCAACATGTGGTGCATTTAATGCACACAACATGTGTTGATTACATGAAAACATAGAGTCCACATAGGTTTCATTGTGTAATGAACAAGGATACACAACCTAAGATAAAAGAGTGAACAATATGTATTATCCATCTTGAATTATTAACAACTCCAAATGGGTTCTTCATATGCATTCTTCGTTACTGATCTTGGTTATATAATCAAGAAATTAAGAGGAGAAATATATTTCAATGAATGATCAATAATGAATAAAACTTGAAATTAATTTTAATTTTAAAATTATCAATGGTTAGTAATCAAATAAATAATTATAAATTTTAATGTGACCACACACAAGAAAGTTGATGGTACTAGGTGTAGTAGAAGCTCTTATTGGTTCCAATCCCAACTCATAAAGTTTTGGATTTGATGGATCATTTTCATATTATAAAGGAAATAAACATCATGAAAAATGAAATTTTACCAATAGTATTGATAAAGAAGGTCAGAAGAAACAGGAGATGATCTTTTCATGTAAAATTTATAATTAATTTAAAAATATAAAAAGAAATAATACCTCAGTGTTGAGATCTTTATTTGAGGAATAATTTGATCATCCAAAACCCTTTTAGATCAACCATCATTTATTTTATGGGATACAAGTATATAATTCTTTTAGTGGTGATGAATATGTGAACCTATGATCTTCAAACAATGCTAAATGATTTATGGGTTCAAGCACAATAGATTGATCATCTTGTAGTGTTCATCTTGACCATTGAAATTATTACTTCAGGCTTGAAAAATTGTCCTCTCACTCTTGTTCTTGATATTATAGAGGAGTAAGGTGAATCTTTAGAGAATTATTCACTCTTGATAGAGAGATCTAGATTTTATTATTCTCAACAATTTTCTATTTTGATCAATCTCTAAACAATAGACATAGTAATCTATTTACAGAGTTAGATTTAGGGTTAAAATATAATTAAATTTCAAAATAGTACTTAAATAATATATTAAAATTTATATGACCCCATTCCATAAAATAATAATAATAATATTATTTAATCATGGAATGCACTAATTTTCACAATGATAAATATTATTTTACTAGATTGAAAATTAATATTTATCACAGAAAACAATATTGGTCTACTTTTCCTCATTGATATTTGTAAGTAAATATTATATATATGTGTTATAATTAGTTACCTTTTGAATAAATATTTATTTAATTTATGACATAAATAAATCCCAAATAAAATTATTCCTTAGTCTTGAGAACAATATTCATTCCAATGATTAAATTAAAATAGAATTTAATTGAGATAAACAGAAAAACTTAGTGTGTGAACCAATAGGGTTCTTTATCATTGGAATTAAGTGAGTTTTCCTAAAGCCTAATATTATTGTATAGAAATAGGTCAAGGAACCCAAGAGAAATAATTTAATGATGCAACATTGATAACCATGCACAAGCTAACTTTGGGTAATATAATATATTTTTCACGATATCTCATCAAGAACGTTACACAATTGTTTCATCAAACTATTTTCTTGATATATATTTCATTTAATATCTAAAATAAACTCATCATTAAACCATGAATTTAAAATTTAATGAGGCAGTTCTATTTAAATCAAAGGGATAATATATCAACTTCCATAAATATTGAAGGGAAAAATCCTTCGATGAATTATTCATTAAAAAAAGGTCATTCATGGTGCACCCAACATACCATACTTCCCATGACTATATGGCATCAAAATTTTTATTAGTACATAAAATTAAGAAAGTAATGACAAGAATTAATAATAATATTACAGTCTAAGGATGATCACAAACACTTGTATATATGAAATTCAAATGACATGAAAAACATGTGGAATTCCAATAGGAAGGTTTGTTATCATAATCTACCATATTAGAGATTACCAAGTGCAAACTTCCTAGGTTAAAGTATTGTATACTTATGAGTACTCTCACCCAATAGTCAACATACTATGTGAACTATCATAAAATATTATCCGACCATAGAACCAGGTTTAATAATATCATCATGAAATTTCAAGATTCTCATCATAACAGGGAACTTTTATGACCTTTTAATGTGATATGTACTCTATTAAATTATTATATTAAAGTCACATTGAAATATGAACAATATTTAATATGATAATTAAATTAATACTCACTTCTTTGAATATACATGTAATATAAATTAAAAAGTATTTACTTTAAGGAAACCAACTCTAATCGGAATCACCTTTACAGATTTTGAGAAATTTTTCCCACATTACATGTGATGATTTACATGAGATCACATTAAAGTATATTATGCTGGACACAAAACCTACTAACATGTTGAACTCTTTGAAGTCAACATCATGATCCCTTGAATATTTTTTCTGAAAATTATTCACATTCCATGCTATCTTAAATCCCTTAATTGATAGTTATGTAGAAATATATTCCCGAGGATCAAAAATAGAGTTGCATTTGATTCTTCCAAAATAAAAAATTATTTTCCTTAAAAAATGGAATCCCCTTGAGGTTGATGGCCACTTACATCACGTTTAAGAGAGAATATTTCTACAAGAACCTTTAGTTTAGATTCCACTTGTTGGTCCCAAGTAAGGTAAATACTCTACCAGGGGGGGTGGTGGTGAATCAAGGTATTTAAATCATTAAAAAACAACCCCTCACCAATGATCTTGTTAAAATATTCTTATTAACACTCTTATTACTCATAATCGATATGAAGTGATAAATAAATTAAAGGAGGGATGTATCTAGTTTACTTAGATCACCAAAACTGGACTAATCCAAGGATTATGCGATAAAAATATGTCCGAAAAATGAAACAATAAGAACACTTATTATTATTTATAATTTAGGGTCACAAAACTAACCCTCCAAGTTTAAAAACCTTATAGAAATAATGAACTCACTACCCTTACCCACTCAAACAACTCAATTAATCTATTTTTTTTGTTTTGATCTACATTAAAAAAGAGTGAGTTTACACCAATATGGGTGTATCAATTATACTCCAATTTTATCAATAGATATACTCCACAAACCACCAATGTGAAGATACATATGGATATAATTACTATGAATTTCTAACACTTCTATTTAACTCTTTTTCTGTTCCTCTAGCTCTATAATTTATCTCTATATCTAAGCTATATTAATTTATTTTTTTTCCTCTAGAATCCTTCTTCCTTATTTTGAAATAGAAAGACACCCCTTATTAATTTAGAGAATAACCATCATAACCTTTATATATATCATAAAATTCTTTATTAAGTGGGAAAACAATCCAAATACCCTCTTCAAAACCAAGTCAATGTCTCTCCTTTTAATTCCCTTAAATTCCTCAAAAAAGATAAGAAGTATAAATCTATAGGTTTTTGACTCGAAACAACAATTGCACAAGGATTGGTACCATATAATGACCTTAATATTATATGAAAACTAAATTCTAAAACTTATGATTCCACAAGAACCTATATGTTAAAAAATATTCCATCATGACATGTAACAAGAGTCTTATAAAATTCCTAGTTTGAAACTATAAAACTTGTCATGGATATAAATTCAAGATTCTTCTTTGACTTTCACACCAAGGTTACACCTACCTTCTTATGGTGGACCACTTGAACTCTAGAAATACTAACACATTCATATTGAGTTCCTATGGTGAAATGATCCCTGGTGTGGACACCTTAAAAAATAGAAGTGCCATTGAAATCAACCACAATCTCCTTGTGGAGTATAAAAATTCTTTATAGTGTGACCCATGTATTTATATTTAGAAACTAAGGAGATAATTCTATATATTCTCCATACTATCAAAATAAATAATATTACATACTGAAGGACTTTTCAAAATTTTCATTTGTATGCATCTTTCACAGTGTCACTCATACTTCCAGTACATGACTAAAGAAATATCTTCCATAGCCTAGATCCTAAGTATTATAAGATCTTATCATAGTGTGAACTCCATAATGTTATTCCAAGATACTCCACTATAGAGAGGTTATATCATGTACATAGGTTCTATGAAACAACTATCATTATTCTTCCAGTGAAATTGTTTAAAACCTCACACATTCTTACATAAAAAACTAAATTTACTTATGTATAAATGGTATTATATTTCTTTATCGCATACTTAATAACACTATTAATGGCATGATGTAAGTTATCATATGGAAAATTATATCATATAGATAGAACATCTCACCAATTTATTTCAAAAATAATTCAGCCTTTATTCTGACCTAATAATCTCATTTGGAATCCATACAATTATATTTTCAAGAAACAAAACAACAAAAAAGTTCCAAGGGGAATTTTTCTAACAATCTAACCCTTTGGGTTTGTTCAAAACCCTTCTAAAATAAAAAAAATCTTCACATATAAGGAATTAATAACTGAATTGAACCATAGTATGAACTCTTTGAATTTATATATTGCATCAATAATCCACTAAATATTAACTCTAATACCTCATGAATCAAGATCAACATGAGAAACAAGAGTCAAATGAAAAGTTTCTCATAAAAAAATTCCCATGATTTCCATGTTCTTCACCACTTATTCACTCTCCCCCACATTATAAAAATTCAATCGTCCACCCTCTTTCTAAAACACATACATTTTATTTTCCCCATCTTTTCAATAATAAATAACAACCACAAAACATTAATCATTATCTAGAGAAAAATTACCCCAAGAAATCTAAGGAAATATTCTATAAATAAATTCCTAGACAACTTCTCCCCATTTCCAATAAACCCAAATAACACTTCTCTAAAAGTTCACAAGACAAGGTTGGAAATCCACAAATTCATAATATATTTAACAAGATATGGTTGCCATTCATTGTAAAAAAATATAAAATTACATAGGGGAGTGGGTGTCTCTAATCCAAACCATCTAGTTGTATGATATGGTTCAACTATAAAATCTAGTCAATGATTATCAAACACAGCCTTGGTTAGTTCCTTCTTTATGATATCTATAACATTATTTTTTGTTTACACAAGCACCATCTTCACCATCCCTTATTTGATATTATTATTGATGAAGTAATACTTTAGTTTTATGTGATTTTTATCTGAATTATTTTAATAAGACATTTCAATTGGATACTTCACAAACTTTCCAAACATCACCAACTTCACCACTCAAATTATTACACCTGTTTACAACAAGATATTTCACAAAAAATCCAATATCCTCAACATTTTTCTTTATCCATAGTAACTGAGTTCATTCTTGAGTATCTTATATGTATTTATATACCATTTTTCTAAGAGAAATGTAGTCTTGTTTCTTACTCACCCATGAAATTCACAAAGCTCCAAGATAGAATGCACCACCAGGTGCCAAGTTGTGATATCTCATGAAGTATCCCTATATTCATTCATATATTCCAAAAAATCATGATGTGATATTATATGAAAAAAACATGAAATATACCATTCTATTTAGTTAACAATTTTTTTTCTTAGATAACATGTGCGATTCCTTGGGAAAACATTGATACCATGCATCTTGTCATGTGGAAAACTAAATTTTAGGTTGTTTAATAATTAAGTATAAGAAACTTCCAATAATCTTCATATACTAATTGATGTTAAACTCTTTTCCATCATCATCCCTTGATAATTTCATCCATATAGCCACAAAAGTTACCATTATATATGAATAGTCTATTATAATTCTCTTGAGTATTTCTTTGGGATATTTAAATTGAATATTAAATGGTCATGCCTTCATTGATTCACCTCTAAACCAAAGAAAAATATTGACTCTAAAATCATAGAAATTTAAAAATCAATCCTTATATACTATAAAAATATATTCTATTGTGATTTTTACAATCCTCTATATATCACATATCTTACATAAATTTGTTCCGACATATTTTTATCATTATTATTATTTATTTGTAATTTGTGATCAAATCCACATCATTTTAATCCAAGTTATATCAAGTATTGATCAATCCAAGAATACCAAGATCTTGGTTCTTACTTAAACCTATAATATTCCTTCTTTAAACAAAAAACTTGTCTCTCATCTTCATCCATACGAAATCCTTTTTTATGTACACTTCTTCCTAAAGAACCCCATTAATGAATGCTAATTTGAAATCCATTTGGTAAACTTCAAATCCTATTTTCATTAACATTTATAAGAAAATTAAAATTATTTCCAACCAAAATATGGGTGAAAATGCCTCATCAACACAAATTTTCTCAATTTGGGAATATCCATTACACACTAGTTATGATTTTTTCTGAGATACCTATCTATCTTCTTTGAGTTTTTTTCAAAAAACCCACTTGGTTTCCATGATTTTTTTCATACAGCCTCCAAATTGTTTCCCATGTTTGATTGTTTTCAACTTTTTTAATCTATTATCCCATCAATTTAATCAAGTTGAAATATACAGTTTCCTATCCAATGATATTTGTATATACTTTAGGTAAAAGAGAGTTTTATTGTAGATCCTTCATCATCAGTGTTTGTATAAGAGTTTCATAATCACTAATTTTTTTCTCATTAATTTGGAACTATCTTATTACTTTATTTAAAGCTACTAAATATTCTATATTGTCTTTATTTTTGTGGTATTATTTTGAGTTTTATAATTCCCCATGCACTATCCCTAAGATTCTCACTTCAATGTCACTCTCCCTTGAGAGTTCAACACTACTTTATTGGAAAAAATGCTTAATGGATTTTACAATATGCTCATATTCCACAATCATTAAATCCTAAGTTTCAATAATTTTTACAAGTCTCTTTTTATAGTATTTGTATGCCTTACTTTTGGTTGAGTATATATATACTATATCTTATTCTCCACATGCATCAAGCATGTTGTTCTTCTATTTGTTAAGAAAAAATCATTTAATTATAAAAATTTAAAATTACTTTAGTATTGTATTCTTTTTCATATTGGATGTCATAGGGTGTATTATCTTCCATTGGACATAATAAACATCTATTGGAGATATAAACCTAGATAAGAACTGATTATTTCCAATATATCTCTGACATATTTTTCTCATGGAGCAATTTTCTAGCCATATTATTGATAATTCAGTTCCTCCTATCAATGGATATATTTTATTAAGGGTCCCTCACCATGAAAATTGGTTTCTTATCTCATGCTTCTTGAGATATTATTAGACATGGTTTTTAGTGAATTATGTTTAATTACCAATTTATAACTTCTAAATTTTGAGCTTAATCATCTTCTCTTCTAATAAATGACAATGAGTAATGAACTTGAATACTTAAGATTTTGATATATTACCATAATCCATGTGATCTACTATAATCATCCTTAAAAAGAATATAATATCTCATATCATCTATAAATTTGGGTGATATTGGCCTACACACATCGACGTATACCAATAAAACCACCTCATTGACCTTTTCCCTTAGTTTGTAAGCCTTCTAAATGATATTCCCTTCTTAGAAACTTCCACATGTGTGAGTGTGATCTGATGAGATCTTAGGGATATCACATGGTCCTTCATTCTTCACTTAGTCTTCAAGGGGATTTTTTTCTCAAGTGGAAAACCCTTTTGTACATCAACTTATTTTTATCCTCCTTGGAAATAAATCACTTGTAAATATCTTCACCAATGAGGTATAAATCCCCCTTTATGCACTTACCTATAATTACAGTATCTATGTATCTTCCTTTGATGATTAAATCCTTATTGTTTAAGGTAACCACATTCCCTAAGTCGTATAATTGACTTACACTTAGTAAGTTGTGAATAAGGCCTCTAACCACTATAACATCCATGCACCTTAATTATTTGCCTTATATTTTGTTTTTTTCATAGCTAATAATATTTAAACCATCATAGTTTCTAAAATTAATGAAAACTTATTTGTATTATTTTCTTCTGGTGAAAGGTTTTTGGTTTCCCATCACATGTAAAGTGCATTCTCTACTAACGATACACACTATAAATAGATCTATCACTTTTAAAGAAAATTGTATAAAATTATCCATATCAAATTTTACTTTCTTGATCTATGTTCACCAATTTCGTTAATTTAATTGTAAATGAGTTTAATCTACCCATTTATCTATTGGGTCATCCTTATCTTATAGAGCTTCAAATTGATAATGATTTTCAATCCACTTGATAAAGCTTCTGGTAGTTATTATCTTTTTCTCTAGGTCTCCATTGGAATATTTATTTATACCCTTGATGAGAAATTAATAAATTTGTGTCCATAACCTTCACACTAAAAGTAATAGTCTTTAAAAATATACCAAGAATATGAATTTATACTCATATTTTGATTCTATTGAGCCCTAAAATACTATTTTTTTGTGTGGAACACACATCATGTATTCCCTATCATTCCATAATAGTAACAAAAAATTCATGCTATATTATTTAACATATTCACTGATCATTTTATAAAATTGTGTGTATTTTATAAATCAATTTTGTTCATGTTGTTTCACATCGACGACCACCTATTTTTGGTTTTTGATCAGTCCCATCAATATATTTTCCCCTATATTTGAACCACTAAACATTTGAGCAAGTGTCTACCTTCTCTGTTGACTCCTTGTGAACCTCCTTATCCTTTTTATATAGATCATGCACTCTAAAACCATCTTGTCATGTTGGGAGTTAGATGTTTCTCTTGATCATCATGATTTATCCACATGAAAATAACTTCACCTTCAAGCAACCTGATCTATTTGATACTATCTTTCATAGAATTTGTCAAGAAATTATTTATCTAGGATTTATCTTCAATTTTGAGCTTGATGTAAACATCCTTATATGGGTTTACAAAATTTATAGACTTGAGTTGTTCAATTTTATACTTCAACTCAAAATTTTCTTCCTCATTTTACTATATATACATTTTGGAATCGCAAACAAATCCATTGAATTTATTCATTTTATCCCTAAAAAAATTAATTTCATCAATATTTGATTCTAGATAAACCTTACAGTCTATTATTCCCTCAAATTTAGTTCTTTCATCATCATTTTACTCCAATTTAGTTTTGTGTATAACAAACATAAGAACTTACTTATTGATGTATTTATAGTCCTTAACTTACACTACATCCATTTCATCCAAGATCACATCATATTGAGAAAGAAAGTTATTATTTTTAAATAATTTATATTAAAAAGTCCTCTTTCCTTTCATACACTTAAATGAATTATATACGGGGTGTTCAGATTCACTATTATCTCATAATTTTTTTGGGACCTTTGCAATGAGATTCCCAACTCTACCAAATCAAATGAAAATAATTGGAAACACACCTTTGATTCTTTCTTTCCACCATTTGAGGTTATAATAAAGGAATAAAATCACACCATGAGAATTCCTTTCTTTAGGATCATCCTCTATTTTGAGTTTCTTCATCTCTTTCAACAACAAATTTTGTGAACTCTCCTTTTTCAAGGACTCATTATCATTATTCCTCATATAATATACAATGAGAGTGCTGTGAATTCTATCAAGTGTCACCTCTATTGGGTACCTGTCTTTGAATATTGAAACCTTAAATTTTAAATGGGGTGAAAATATTCTCTAAACCCACTTCATGATTTTAATATCATTATGGTTTCCTATGATTCTACACATATCCTCCAAAATAATGTTCACCCTATCAAACAATGCATTGAAAAACTCATTTAGGTGCATCCTCAAATCCCCATGTTTGTTCCAGAGTACCCATAATTTAGCTTCACATACCATGGAATTATTTTCATAGATATTCATAAGTTCTTACCACGTAGCATTTCAAGATTTAAATAATTTAAACTTAATATATATTTCATTGGAAAATGAACCTCCTAACATGTTAAAACCTTTGGTATCGACATCAAGAAGCATTTTATATTTTTATGATAAATATTCACTTTCCATGATGGGTGAAATATCGTAAATTGAAGTTGTTTAGACATCCATTCCCATTGATCATAAATAATATTTCATATAATTCTTACAAAATTTCAATTTATTAACATTGATGATAGGAATCCACTTATGGATGATGACCATTTATATCACATATGAGAGATAATACATCACTAATAACATTTCTATTAGATTAAACTTATTTTTACTATTTAAGGTAAATACCACTAGGGGTGAATCCGAGTATAATATAATTTTAAAAATAATCCCTCACCAGTGATCTTGTTCCACAATTATTAGGAACACTCTTCTCCCTTCCAGTATATGTGGAGTAATAAATCAATTAAAGGAGGGGAACAAAATATTTACTTGGTTCAACCCAACTAATATAATCCATTTATTATGAAATAAAAATATTCCAAAACCTAAAGTACTAAGCACACTGCTTGTTGGTTATAACTCAGAGTTTCCACACTGACCCACTGAATTTACAACACTCACAGAAATAACATACTCACTTTTATACCCACCCTAATATCTCACTATCTACCTGAGTGTTGTTATCTTTATCCAAATGAACAATGCATGAGTTAACACAAGTAGGGGTGTATTAATTCTTCTACAACTTCATCCATATATAAATATCATGGCCCTCCATTGAGTATATACACCTTGATATTCTTCCTCTTACTTTCCAACACTGGTATATGACTACTTTTTTGGTTCCATTTGGTTCTCTTATTTATCTTTGTATTTAACCTCTATTACCCTCTCTTCCTATATATACATTCCTCCATGTACCTTCTTTTTTTTCTTTGGAAAGATAAATATGTCTCTACTTTCTTCATAGAATCAACATTGTTTTCTCTAGATATATTATAAAATCTTTTTTGGATAAGTGAGAAAAGTCATGCAAAACATCTATTCCAAACTGAATCAAGATCCCCCATTTCATTCCCTTAAATTCCTCATAAAAGGTTATAAATATAAATCTATTGGTTTACAGAATCAAAACTTCCATGACATGAAAATCACCACTATGGAATGATGAGATTACATGAGCATCACTTATACAAGTATTACATCATTTTAGATAAATATTCAATACAAACCACATTTAAATATACCCCAGAACTGTAAGGATATAGTGTATTTGGAGGATATACACATAATAAATTTATCTAATGAAGGATATTAAACATATTCCATAAAACTTATTCTCATATTGTACCATTATATACTCATATTACTTAATATCCTTCATCATAACCTAGAAAAATGGAAACATAAGAAGGGGAGAACTCAAATGCTCGCTAAGGGTAAACATGAGGGATATATATCAAAGATAAAAAGTGAACATAAAACATTCATAAGGGTATGATAACATAATAATGATATATAAATTTCATACCCAAATAAATAAATCTCAAATCATGAGTCATGTCACAAATCTTTGTCATAACATAATTCAAAAGTCATTAGAGTGTGGAGAATTATCCTTTATAAACCACGAGAGAAGAAATTTGGCATAAGAATATTGCATAAGAATGTAGAATAAGCATAAGAAGAGAAATCATATATCAAGGTTACTAACTAATAAATTCATTACATCATATGTCAAGGATACCCACCAATACATCCATAACATAGTAGGACTGGGATAACCATATGTGTACACTCTTAGGTTTGTGATAAACACCCATATGCCCTATAAGGATTGGGATAACCACCCATGTACACTTTGATCTCACAGTATATAAAAAATTAATCATTATATTATAGGTCTATATAATTTTAGGACCACCCATCACATAATTAAAACCATACATAAGTGTGACATGATATCATAATTTTTTTTTCAATTCACTAAACCCATTAAACAACACATGGAGTTTGGAGTGGATTTATTGATAAGTGATTTTTTTTGGAAATATGAGTTTTTTTGGTGGAATTATGGAAGTGTATATATTGGATGAAATTGACTATGTGAGAAAATAGGCTATGTGGTTGTAGATAAATAAAATGACTACATGGGAAAATCTGTTATGTGGTTACAGATCAGAAAATAACTACATGGAATAATCAGCTACATGGTTGTAGACCATTTAATTGAAAAGGTGAGGAAATGGGCTATGTGGTTACATATCAACAATTCAATTATGTGAGAAAATTAGCGATGTGAACATCCTCCACATTTGGATATATTTCCAATAAGGTATATAGATTTTAACTTTATGGATTTGTCTACGTAACAACATCAACTATGTGAATTTAGCTATGTTGAAACCTTGACAATGTGAATTTGGATATATAGCTATCCTTTAGAAAATTTCCTATGTAATTTGATGGATCATTTAAGGATATTAGATAGTGTAACATAATGGTACAAATACCTATGTAAGGGTTATATATAGGCTTAATTAATAGAATATGTGTATTTGAAAAATGGGAGCTTGCACCATAGAACTGACAGCTACACCATAGTGGACCATGTATGATTACAGGAGGAAATATTGAGATCTCTATCTATCAATAAATGTAGTGAACATGTGAAGTTATGTTTAAATGTAGGGTAAACCACATTTGATGGTGGTTTTTATTATCATGGTTCATATATAATTTGAAGCTAATGACTATGATCGTGGTGCTGTAAAAATATGATTTTCCATATTTTACAGAAGTTCATACTGGAAGATAGAGATATTCTCGAGGGAAGATATCATAGGCATTCATATATTTAACATATGATAATATGCATCCCAAGATACGTTTAGAATTTAAGAATCATTTTCAACTCTTAAAATTCTTGCGGTGCACATTTGGTTTTATAGTTTTATAGTTATGGAAATACCAGCTATATAGATGGAGATATTACCAGGTAATATTATCTTTGTGAAATATCCATACAGTTACAACATGAGATATGTGGATAATGGATTAGTAATTTATGACTTTTAAAATGGAATTTAAAACACACATGATAATGGTTATATAATAGGGTAAGTTTGGAATCACATTATACATCTCTTGGAAAAAGAAAAATAGAGGAGAGAATCTACACCAAAATACATATCTGCAAAACAAGAAGAAGAGAGAGAGTATTAAATTGAAATATCTATATTACTGAAGGAGAATATTTTTTTTACTACAATTTTGTAGCGTAAGTAAAGAGATTTCTATTATAATCAAAAATAATATTTTGTTCCAGAATTATTTAGAAATTAGAATTATTGGCCTCCAGTGAAGGATCATCCAAAGACAAAGAAGTATATTTTACTATTGTCTAGTGAAGAAGAAAATTATATAATTATTATGGAAATTAAGAAAGTTTATTACAAAAAATATCATTGAAATAAGATTCTTGAGGTGATATTCACAATAGACTTGTGAAGGAGAAACTATAGATTGAAAGGCCCCCATATAACTGATGCATATGTATAAACAATGTGATATTGTTCTTGTCATATAACCTAATCTTGTTTTCCCTTTGAAATAATTAGTGAAAATAGGAATCATTGGGGAAGTAATCTCGGGGAGATAATAAATATACCTCAAACCAACATGTAATGAGCGTTGACATATATAACCTTTTCTAGACCATTGTAAGGAAATTATCCTTAGCAAGAGTGACCTAGTCTAAATCAAAAGGTAGTGAGCCTTGGTTGGAGTTACCTAACCTAAATCAACAAATATCGAACCAAGTAATTTTGGTGCACCGATTTTTTTTGTAGCATGATCTTTAGACTATCCCTTTTTGAAGAACTAAATAAAACTCAATGTTTCATTTTTTTGTTTTCATTACCTTATATGAATAATCATTAGATAAAATTGATAAAGATAATAAAAAAAATTGATATATAATGTCTGGTTAAGTAAAAGGAAATACGATAAACAAGTTATAATCAAGGAGAATCATATAACTAAGAGGTCAAGATCCACTATATAAATATGAGATAAGAAAAAGTATCCATACCCTGATTCATCGCCCACCTTAGGTTACATAATACCCACTTAGATCTAACAAACTGTATCAAAGCATAGTTTCCTTTATTGGATTTTTTCTCTGATCTTGTGCATTTATTTTTTGAAGTTGAAGTTTTAGTTTTACCCTATATTGTGATGTAACATGGAAAAAGGTAGAACTTCAAAGAGGAATCCCAAATAAAGTGGAATCCATCTATATGAAACTATTTTGGGAAGAATGAGATTTAGTTATATGATTCCAATAATGTGGATAAGATAGGTATATAAAATTCATATTATGAATCCATTCAATCTTTTAAATACACTTTAAGTATGAGTGAGGATCCAGATCAACCATGTGATATTATGACTATCGATGATGAGGCAATCTAAAGAAGGATAATAAGGTAAAATGACCATTTATCTGAATAAATATACCAGTAATTAAAGGAAGAACATTTGAGATGCGAAGAGTAAATTAATTAATTATACATTAACGTTAAAGTGATAGAAAATTAGATATAAAATATTAGTGGCCTAAAAAAAGGCTTGTTGAAGTTGCAACTGACTTCAGGGATAAGAATGATTCTCAATTATAAGTATTAAAGATTATATCTACTAAGGTGGAATAACTCATAAAATACTTAAAAGAAAATAATATATAATGAAAATATTTTTAGAATATGAAGGAAAAGAAGGATGAACTAGTTGGTTATATAAATTAAGTAGTTTACGAGAATAAAAGGTTGCAACAAGAAAATGTATACTCAAATATTCTATTACTCTATTGAAATCTAAAATGAAGGAGTAAGAGAACATGCTAGAAAATATTAACCAAGATGTGGAAGAAGATATGTTTAGTGGGAAGACTCTCATTATATTATTTAGCAATCAAATTGAATCAAGGGGAAAGATGATCCAATGGTTGGAAGAAAAATTAGTTTCATCCAAGAACTAGTTATATTTCAAGGGTAAGCCTAATCCCAATAATGATTTAATTTTTTATGTTATCATCCTTAGGAAGGTGATGATGAATCATAGAAGAGGTATGGAATATCAGAGGAGAAACATGAAAATATTCTCATGTCAAAAATATCATACTTCATGGACAAAGTTGGTACTGGATTTGATGTAACATTACCAAGGAATGAAAAATAGAGAGCTTTGAATATTCCCCAGAAAAGGGAAGGATTTGAAGTTTCAAATAATTGAATTAAAAGGTACCCCAAAGGTGGTAAGAATAATTGGATGAGAACTCAAGTAAGATATAGTAACATGTGTTACTTTGTTGGGATTTTTGGACACACATTTAGTCTTTTTATTGAGGAATGGGGATATATCAAATGCTATAAATTTGGTAAAAACCCTAAAATACCAAGTCAACATTCACAAAAAAGGAGTTTTATGTCTTATTTAAATAATTTTTACCTTTCTATCCATTTATTAAGTGTAAATTTTAGAGGGTATTTGGTAGGGTTTAAAAGAATATTACATGATATGTGAAAGTGGAGAACTATTCCCCTGAGAAACAGTTTTCAATGATTATATGAAGAAGAATCGTTTTCTGAAACTGAGGTAGATAAAAGATCCAAATTTATCACTAAACCTCATAAATCATTAATAGATAATAAAAGGTCTTGGATTCAAGAAAAGAGATTACATAATGATGGAATAAAGAAGGAATATGAGAAAGGGAAATTCTAAAGAAAGACAAGAATTTAAAATCATGATAACTATTCAAGGGATAGTCAGGGCACTAGGAAGGTTTGAAGAAAAAAATCTATATTTTTGGAAAATAAGTCATTTTTGGTAAAGCTACCCAAGAAATAAAAAATTGTGTGAAAGAGAAAAATCCCAAAGATTATGAAATCTAGTTGCATTCCATAAAATCAAATTATAATCTAAAGATGTATTCTAAAGTGAGGGACAAAGGGAAAATGGTGGTCCATAGTGAATCACCATCATACTTAACTTGAGAAAGTTAAAGGTACCCCTATTTCCATATACTCTAAATTTTCTATTTTTTTTGAAGAGGTTTAGGACTTAGGGGGAAAAAACCTATAGTGTACGTGTAATTAAAATAAGACAAAGTAAAGTTGAGATCAAATTTTAAATTCAGCTATAAATTCTTTGAAAAAGGTGGTGATTGAAGTCTTTTAAATCTGAATTAATATTCTATACCGTGAAAAATCAATCATGAATTGAGAATTTATAGGACATATATTTAGTGTAAACCATACACTAAGGGAGAATAATTGACTATGGATCCAGAAATGATGCATCTTGGGAATATATTTTGATATTCTAAAAAGGTTTTATCATCTTTATCATTTTTTGAGTTATTGAATACTATCGAACAAAATGACCTTCTCAATAAATGAAGTCTCCAAAAATGAAATTTATTTCAAATAGACAATGTTAAAATCAAGGGGGACTCATATTTGAAGTTCCAAAGGCTATATCCTTAGTGAAACTTTCCATATAAGGTAGAATGAAATATTGGGTGTCACTAGCCTTAATGTTTCAAATGATATCAATCAATTTTTATAAGATTCATGGGGAAAATTGGAACTCTAAAATTGAGATAGACCTTGCAGACTCATATGGAAAACATGATAAAAATAAAACATTGATAATATCATTCTGGATGACATGGAAAGAAATGGAATTATCTTTTTGATGATGACAAGTAGCATAACCTATAATGAAAATTGTAGGTCATTCAATCTTTGTTCTTCGAAGATTAAATGGAATTTATGAGTGACATGGATAACCTTGTTTTTGTTTTCAAATACCAAGGTTCTCTACACTAAGATCCAACACACTAGGATTAGAGGACTTATCGACATCTCAAGTTTCAAGTAGTGAACTCGATCAATGAGTATCTTAAAATGGTGCGGTAATAATGGAATGAAAATTTATGAAGTTAGGAATTCCAGCCAATTTTTTTCTTCAATTTTTTAATAACAAAGGATAGTGATATTTTGAAATAAGGGGATAATACATAGTAAGATAAAAAAAGGATTTGAGGTCTCTTTTATTTTATTCCCATACACTAATGGGATAAATATTTAAAAATAAAAGGGGGTTAAGTTAAAAATATATTGATGTTCACTCTAATTAAAAGGATAAGGAAGTGAGGTACATCCATGGTTTTTAAGGAGGAGGTATGAAAATTCAACCAAAAAATTTTGATTGTTGGAATTCAATATTTATTAAAAGAAGCTATTAATATAGGGGTGAAATATACTGCATCAATGGAGATCTTTTGGTATAATTTAGAAGTCTAGGGGAAGTGGAAACACATGGAATAATCCATTTTATTTTATTGAAAATAAGGGGGAGAAGTGAAAATGGATATTGGTCAACTATTTTTCAAGGTGATATTATAAAAAATACATTATATATTGTCAACTAAATCTAAGGGTGGATATTGTTGAACCCAAAATGATGATTGAAATAGATTAGTTGAAAAGTGTATTTTTTATAATATGAGTTTCTTTTTGTGGAATTATAGAAGGGTATATGCTAGAGGAAAGCAACTTCATGATAAAAGTGCCTATGAGGCTACATATCATAAAAATAGTTATGTGAAAAATCAGCTATTTGGCTATATATAAAAAATTGTTATGTAGGAAAAATCATATATGTGGTTGTATATCTTAAAATAATCTACATAAGGAAATTTGATAAGTAGGGAAATTGGATATGTGGCTATAGATTAAAAATCAACTACTTGAGCAAGTAGACAACATGACCACCCTTCACATTTGGCTACGTCACCAATTGGGTACGTAGATTTCATCACCATGTATTTGGATGTGTAAAAACAAGAGATATATAAATTTGGATTCAAAGAAACACTGGATATGTAAATTTGGATATATATATATATCCTTTATAAAATCACATATTCCATTTGGAGGCTCATATAAGGTTACCAGTAAGGGTCACTTGGGGGTAAAAATAACTACGTAAGGGTTATTTGGAGGATTTCATAGAGGGAACATGCATATTTTCAAATGGGAGCTTGCATTTTGGAACTGATTCTCACCCCATAGTAAATCATACATGATTTTAGGAAGAAATTTCAAGACTACTACCTATTATAAAATGTAGTGGATGTGTGTGGTTGTCTTTAAATGGAGGGTCAATCAGATTTGATGGTGGATTTTATGATCATAGATTATAAAAAATTAAAAGTTTAATACCACAATCATTTTATTGTATAGATATAGTTTTTGATATTTCATGTAATTTCATGTTGGTATATGGATATATTCTAAAGGGAAGTTATCATGGGAATTTATATATTTACCATATGATAATATCCATCCCATGAAACATGTAATATTTAAGACACATTTATTACCATTAAAATTAAAGTTGGTTATATTCAGTTTTCCATATTTATAGATATGAAAATATATGATGTATAAATGGAGATATTATCAATCATTTTTATTTATTCAAAATATCTGTGTAGTTACAACTTGAGATATGTGTAGAATTGAAGAGTAATTTATAACTATTAAAATGGAAGTTATAACACATGTGATAGTTATGGTATAAGAGGATAATTTCATATTCACATGATACATCTCTTAGAATAAGAAAAATAGAGGATAAACACTACACCATCAGACATATCTTCCAATGAATAAGTGAGAGAGAGTTCCACTGAAATTTATAAATTATAGAAGAAGAAGATTTGTTTTTCTATAATAGTGGAGTACAAGTAAGAAGATTTATGTACCTACAACAAAGAATATTTTGTTCCTGAATTAGTATATAAAATACAATCCATGGAATCAGTTAAGTATTGAAAAAAGAACAAGAAGAGTTCATTACTTTATAATAAATATGTGGATTCCAAAATTTTTCTAGAAATAAGTAAAGTAGATTCCATGACCTATTATAAAAAAAAGATATTTGGAGTGATATTAACAACAAACTTCTTAAGGAGTAACAAAAGATTCAAAGGCACTGATCTAACAATTTCATATACATTAACATGGTAAAATTGTTCTCGGATCATGATCTAATATTTATTTCTATTTATAGTGATGATTGAAAAAGGTGAATAATGAGGGAAGCAGTATTGAGGAGATAATGTATCTAACCCAAACAAAAATAGAGTGATATTTGGTATCAGTTTCCTATCATAAACCATTGTAAGGCTGCAAGCCTTGGTAGAAGTGACCTAACCTAAAGCAATAGATAGTGAGCCTGGTGATTTTGGTGCACTAACACAATGTTGGTAGAATTCTCTTTTTACTAGCCCTTTTAGGTGAACTAAGTAAAACCCATGTGTCTATATGCTTGTTTTCTTTACTTTCTATGAATCATCATCCGATAAAATTGATAAATATAATAAAAAGGAAAATTGATAGATGTTCAGGTAAAAGGAAATCTGATCAACATGGGAAAATCAGGAAGACCCTTATAATTAAGAGGTCAAGATCCATTGGGGGAATAATAGATAATAAAAGGTATCCATACCTCTATCCACTCCCATTTCAAGGACACCTAAGCCTCTCTGATATCTAAAAATAAAAAATTAACCCATTGAGAGGAAATTATTTTAATGACATCCTTAAAACATCATCACCATAATCCATGGGAAATAAATTCGATGAAATCATAAGATCATAACTCCGTGGAAGCATAAAAACTCATAAAGAATTTCAACATAGAGAAAAAATCAATTTTATAAAATCTTTTAAAATATTATTTGAAAATCTAGGGAAAATATCCCTTTTTATTTACAAATTTAAAAAAATTAAAATTTCTTGAAAAATGAGAAAAGTATTTTATTCATAAAACTTTTGAAACTTTTAAATATTTTTTTTATTATGAATAAAGGACATGAAAATGGGAAAATACATTTATTCATTATATGTTAAAAGGAAAACATTTTTTTTATACTTTTGTAAAATTTAAATTAAGGCACATGAAAAAAATTAATTTTATTAATTTGAGAATAAAGTAAAATTACGTATAAAATACCCTAATTAATGATTTCATTAAAGATAAAATCTTCTAGAAAACAATTTTGAATAACATGGATATGGATGAAAATGATTCTTGACCAAAAGAACAGAAATAAGGCCAGATTTTCATAAGAACAAAATTTTGGAAATTTCGAGTATAAAAGAGTTGATTTTTTTTATAATTATTAAAAAATATAGAAATAATCAGGGGAGAATAAAATATATGGGGTTAAATAAATAAATAATATTATATTTTTTTAATGGAAATTAAAATATATACAACCCTGATAAAAAAGATATTGTAACATAAACCATTACCTTATGTCCTGAATTTCTTCACACGTTATCTTAACCTCCTATATAACTAATTTAAATTTATTAAAAATCTATACCAGAACCATATTTGTACTTATATTAAAATATACCATTAACTTATAATTTATAATTACCCTTTTATTAGTAATTATTCACTAAAATTGACATTCATGGTGTTAACTGTTCTGTTTCCCATGCATGTTTTGGTTTGAGAATTCCAGTGCTTGCTCATTTTTCATGGTTTAATCATCTCTAAAATCATATTATTTATATATATATATATATAATATTTATTAATTATATACATTTTTATAACCATTTTTATAAGGTGGTGCGGAAAAATTATTTATATTAGTTTTTGGAGGCAGTAGTCTGCACGTACGCACATGTTATATTTTCACTTTTCAATGGATGGAAATAAATAAAGGTAAATAATAATTTAAATTTAAATAATAATAATCCTATAATATATATCATATATATTCATTACATATATCCTTATGACAATCCATATAGACCAGGAGTGGAAAATAAATCACATCACTTTATAGAGGTGGTAGTTTACACGCACACACGAGCGACATTATCAATTTATAACAGATGGTAGGATAAGAAGAGAGATATTATTTTATCTTTAAATATTCATAAAATTTTATAAAAATCATATATATCTGTTAAATGCATCTATATAATTAGGGATGAGAGGTGGTGGTGAAAAATAAAATACATCGCTTCATGGAGATGGTAGTCCGTACATACACATGACAGATGTTTTTTTATCCATTAGATGTAAAGAAGATATTAAATGGATGTAAAATTAACATAAAAATATTTATTTATAGTAAATATTCCAATTTCATAAAGTTAATATTATTATAGAGAATTTGGAGGAGGTTAAGGAAGAAAGAAACTCGAAATTGACCAGTAAATACAATTACCACTTATTCAGGTATCTTCCTTTGGATTACTCATTAAGTATTATTGAGATGGTATTTCTATGAGACTAATACTTATAAATTTTGGGGAGGAATAATGGGAAGTAATTTTGGTAAATATTTCTTGATCCAAGAGGCTCAATTGGTGTGGGGAAGTGGGAAGAGGAGGTGCTATCTTATAAGTGTGGGGAGTGACACCCACATAAATATTAAGAACATTAAAATATAATAAATTCACTGTAATGGGGAATTGGATCAAAAACATTAAAATTTAAAATATAAGGTTATAAAAAATTAAAAAAATTAAAAAAATTATATTTAAGAAAGTTTTGTTTTGTTATTTTAAACCTTATCTCTTATGTTGACCCCCTTTTAACCCTTTTAACCCTTACCACTATAACATTATTTTTACCATAGTCACTGTTAATTTTAGATAAAATTTAAGTTGAACTAAATAGATAATATTAATTATTTTAATTCAAAATATTTAATCCATTTTAAAAGACTAAATTCATAGATTTGGGAGAAATTAAGACTAATATCCTTGCATAAAATGCATAAAAATCATTTTTAGAGAAAATATATTTTTAGTATTGTAGGGTCCTGAAAATTCCGCAAGGGGGAAATCCGATTACCCCATGACTCTGAAAAGGACCGAACCGGTCCACGCACTAGCTCCCAGCAACAGCACGCGGCCAGTTAGACAGACCTCCCTCCCGCAATTCCGCGGACCAGCTTCGTTTGAAAAATAGAGGCGAGGACCCTCCGCGGGCGCGAAGTAGGATGGGTGCCAGGCCGGTCCACTACCGCGAGCCACCCCCTCTTTGAACCTCGTCGTTCAAGAAATAGAGGAGGAATCCATATGCGGCTGTGAACCTCGTCCTTCATGGAATAAAGACGGAGTGGTGCACTGCCGCAGAGCAATTCCGCGGATCTCGGTTCCAAAAATCACTGGTTGACCGAGTCGTCCGTGGCTGGGGATTCCTTCATGGGCTTTGTCAAAGGCCGTGTGCTCATCCTATCTGTGGCTCTATAAATTATCATCTAGGGGAACCAAAAACACACAGAGGAAGGACAGGTGAAAACCCATGGGGAGACGCTGGAGAAATTGCTCCCAGCGGTCCGCGACCATCCTCGGACCCCATATCGTCCACGGATGCACTCTTCCGCATAGAGGAGAAACCAAACCACGAACCACATGTAGCCAGATCCTCCGTGGCCAGCCCTTAACGACCATTTCTTTCGCGGATAGTCCCTCCGCGGCCACCCCCTACAAGGACCACTGTCGTTCATGAAATGGAGGTGGAGATCCTCCGCGGGTGCGAAGCAGGACATGCACTAGCCCCTTTGCAGACACCCTTTGCGAACGACCATCCTTCGCGGACAACATCCTTTCTGGACAGCCTCCTTCACATCCATCCTTCTTGGTCACATCCTTTGCGGACAACCTCCTTTGTGGCCATCCTTCGCAGATAGCATCCTTTGCGGATGTCCATCTCCTCCGCGGCCAGCTCCTCCACGAACACCCTTCATGGACAACTAAACCGCGAACCAAATGCAGCTCCCTCGCGGCCAGCTCCTTCACGGCCCGCCCCAAGCGGAAAACCCCATGCACTCGCTGGTCCATACCATGGGGGCTATGCCCCCACAACCCCACTCGGGATCAGTGCTAGGATGTGGTCCCGACCCTCTGGGCCGGTCCCTTCGCTAGCGTCACTGACCCCCATGAAAAATGGAGAGTCTCACCACAAACTTTTTCATCCGGGTCAACAGTATTTTCCACTACACCCTTATGCTGCCCCAAAATCCGTCCTATACATTCCACGAGTCTAGATACTCCTCATGACACTCTTATAACCCCATTTCCTATCTCTTTTTGCTAGGTTCATCCAGAAAGGGCCACCCTTGCGTAAGTCCGACACCAACCATTGCTAGGTATCTCCTACCTAGTCGTCCTGACCACATGATGTTAAACAGTATAGAGACAGTCCTTTCTACATGACTATAAACTGTATCATTCCCCATCATTCAATAATTGGATGCCGCTTTCTTTATTCAAGAGATTCCTTATTCTCCAAGCATAAGATGCCTCATGCCATCTTTACAATGGCATAACTTCAAGAGCGCTAGAATCCATTCAAACATTCCATCACTCTGCCCATGCTTTGCATTTCCTTCATTCATATCTTCATCCTCTTACATGTCTGAAGGGACCCCTAACGGCCTGGTCCCATGCCACATCGGCTCACCTACCATCATGGGCCAATGCCCCGGAAGACTTTGGAAAACAATTTGAGATAGGTCCTATGTTTCGAACATGGTCAGCAATCAACCCTCATTTGTTCGTCCCCATTTCAGGATAAAGTGATATGAATGATGTGTTTCAAACATGTTCAACAATTATCCTCCATCACCATGCCACCCTCATTGTGTTCCAAATTTTGGGCATGTGATTCACACTTTTCATCTCCCTTTGTTTGGACTGATTCCAATGCCCTTGGCGTTATCCTGCTTGTGAACTTGCGCCTAGGTGTTGGACCCCATTATATTCCTCAAACCACCAACGGGATGTGATGCCCTCGTGTCCAGACATGAAGAATACACCTTCTGGGCATCCATCTCGGAGTAAGTCCTGACCTTCTAGGCCTCCTCAGAGTGTAATCCCCAATTCAACACCCTGGGCTGCCCTCATGCGTAAGCCCCACTCCGCTTCTCACGGATGCACCTTTCGCGACGTGATCCTCTGATCTCTACTGCCTCTTATTTCTCACACCGAGCATAACTCACGTGGGCTTAGCGTAAGCATCGACCATGAAATCCTCCTATGGGCCTCCTCAGAGTGTAATCCCCAGTCCATCATTCCGGGCTGCCCCAGAGCATAAGCCCCAAGCCAAAGTGAACTACAGGGACTTTGATCCATGCCAAAGCATGGTATGTAGGAACCCTCCATGAGGTTCAAGCCCACCACTTGGTCGTTTCTTCACATCAAGTTCCACCCTCGTCCCGTATGACGTTAAACTATATATGTGAACTACGTGGACTTTGATCCCCGCCTTCTAAGCAGGGTATGTAGGAAGCCCCCCCTGAGGTTCAAGCCCAACAACTGGTCGATTTGATCATCTTCACATCGGTTCACCGCGCCACTCCTAGTGCCGCCTCAAGCGAGTTCCAACTCTTCGGGGTCATTAATCCAACGAGGGATGGTAAAACTTGGGCATAAATGACTCTGAACCCCTGCGTCCAGTTAACCATTTCCCACCAAGGTTAAATCTGTGGATACTATGTTTGGGTTTAAACCAAAGATTCACGAACATATAAATACGTCTTAAATCTATAAGAGAGTCCCGGAACAGGCAATAATTCCACCCAAAAATGGGTGAGATGATCCCGAATTCCCATCCTCTCGACCAATGTGAGTTCTTAAGGGTTGTTGGTCAGATTATCCAGCAAACGCCTACCTTTGGAAAGCAGGTCCGTCAATCATTGGATACGGAGCCGTTGGGCGTTTCGTGGCCGAAAAATAGAACGAAACAAGTATAAAAACTGATTTTATTCTAATTAATTTCACAATAAACATAATTAGATGAATGTTAATATATTTTATTGAATATATTATCTAAACCTTTATTTAAAATCATTCATCAATAGTTATTAATTCAATTTATTAAGATAAAATACATGCACACAATAAAAACAGTTTTATGAAAATATCTCTCTTTACCTTCAAATGATTATATCTCTATTTATTAATATTTGGTAATAAAGGTATGATTGATCATTAATTTTATATTAATGTATACAAAATAAAATCCCATATATTTAATACTCAAAATAATATAAATTATTTTTTAGATTAAAACATAAATAAATAAAATAATGTTTTTCAACAAAACATTTCCATTTAACCAAGTATTATAAGACTAGTATTATTTATTATTTATTAACCATTTCATGGATATACTTAATTTATTATATTAATTATTAATTAAATATATCAAAAAAAATTATTGATACCATTCCTCAAAATTATTAAAAATGGATATTTTAATAAATCAGTTAAAAAATAGATTCTCAAGATTTAAATTTATTTTCTTAAGTGAATTTGAACATTTTTTATGAAAGCTATTTATCTTATAAATTTAATTTAACTATATAATAATGTATTTAATTTTATATTTTAATAAATAATTATTCACTTAAGTTCGGTGTTGGGCGCATCACCTGCTATCAAACACATAAAAATTATTAAATAGAAGGAATTATAAAATCTTGTGGTGTTACACCCGACCTACCGTTTCATTTGAAAAAATTATGTTGAACTTATTATTACATAGGCACCTCCATGGAGTGATATATTTCATCAAAGTGTGTGAAATACATCTTCCTAAATTCATTTCTCTTATTGAAAATACATGTTATGGATTTAAATTTGGGATTATTCTTTGAACTAAAAACCACAAAATAACATACCTTATCATAACATGGACACCTATAATCTATTAACACTAACACTTTATTATTTAGTTTCCACAACTCAAACACCCCACTACAATGTAGACACCTTTAAAATGGAAATTCCACTAAAATATTCCACAACCTCTTAACAACACAACCAAATTCTATAAGTCTTGACTCATGAATTTATCTTTTGTAACAAAGGAGATAATACTACACACACTTCTTACCACTACTATAAAGAGTCTTATGTATTGAATTAATTTTCCAAATTTTCATTTGTAAGTCTTATTCATTGAATGAATTAATCTTCCAATGCAGGACTGAAGAAAATTATTCAATAACCCAATTCCTAATTATCCTAGGCACCTATCATGACATGAACTCCATCCTATGATTCTAGGCTACTCTGTCACATCCAATTCATGACATGATAAGTGGTGTAACAATGAAACTTCCATTCTTATTCTAGTGAAAATGTATAAAACTTCACACATGAATATATTCCATATAAAATACTCTTATGCATACAAGATAGTCCCTGCCTTGTTCACTTCCATAAGAAATCCATTCACGACATGAATTATGTCACACAAATAGAAACCCATCCTAAATTCTTTCAAAAATCTTTCATAATTTCTTATAAATTAATAAGAACCTTTGGAATTAATCCAAAAATATTCTCAACAAACACCGAACTCAAAAGTTTTAAGGGTTTTTTTTTCAAAAATAAATACTTTTATAATAAAATGATTGAAAAAATAAAATTTATTTCAATATATATATATATATATAAACTGATTAATGTTATTTTTTTAAATAAATATTTTATATTAAATTTATTAAAATTAAAATATAAATTTAACTTGCCTAATTTTTTATCACATGATAAATTTTATTTATTTATTTATTTTAATTTTAATTTATTCTACTTTTTTCAGGTTATAAATTTTTTCATATATATATTCTTGTAGAATTATGATTAATTATATTTGTATTTTTTTCACTCACAAAAAACATTTTTAGAAATTGAATTTTATCAAAGTATAATACATTTTATTTGTATTAATATATCATTAACAAATAAAAAATTTATTTCATGTATGAGATAAATTTTATGTTCCATATCATATATTTTTAGAAATTAAAATTCATTTCATACATGAGATTAGATAAATTTTATGTACACAAATACATCATTTATGAAATGAAATTAATATCATGTATAAAATAAGATAAATTCCATATATAGTTATACTTAATTTATGAAGATAAATTTATCCCATATAATAGTTGAGGTAAAGTTCATATAAAATAATAATATTTTCAAAAATGAAATTTATTTTATATAAGATATGATATAAATTCCACATACTATACCATATCTTTTAAATTGAGAAATTTATATCATATAAGTAATTAGAAAAGCTTAATGTACACTTATATGAATTTTATGAAATTAAATTTATCACACTTATGAGATGATATAAATTTCATATATAATTATACTTTTTTTATGAAGTAAAATTTATATCATAAATTAGATGTGATTAAATTTGATATACAATAATAATCCAGTTAAAAAAATAATTTATTTCTTGTATGGGATGAGATAAATTTCACATACCATATCATATATTTTAAGAAAATGAAATTAATCTCATATATTAGATATTATAAATTTAGTGTATACATATTTTATGAAATGGAATATGAATTTGATGAGATAAATTCCATGAATAGTGATACTTTTTTTTATGAAGTGAAATTAATCTCATGTTTGAGATGAGATAAATTTTATATAATATAATTAATATTTAAAAATTGAAATTAATTTCATGCATAATATGAAATAAATTTCCTATACACTAATACGTCAATTATGAAATGAAATTTATCTTCTCTATAAAATAAGATAAATTTCATGCAAAATGATACTTATTTTATGAAATGAAATTTATCTCATGTAGAAGATAATTTAAATTTATTATATGGTAATAAATATCTTAAAAATGAAATTTATTTCATATATGAGATGAACTAAATTCCACATACCAAATCATATTTTTTTTAAAAAAAATGAATTTTATCTCATATAGAAAATGAGATGAATTTCACATACACTGATACATATTTTATAAAATAAAATTTATCTCATATAGAAGATGATGTAGATTTCATGTATAAATACCTATTTTGTGAAAAAAAATCATATCATGTATTATATGAGATAAATTTTATATAAAATAATAAATATTTTAAAAAATTATATTTTTTTATGTTAGATATGAGATAAAGTTCAAATACCATTTCATATTGTTTTATAATAAAATCTATCCTATATATGAGATGAGATAAATTTCATGTTCACTGATACATATAATATGATATAATTTTTTTTGAAGTATGAGGTGTGATAAATTTTATCTACAATGATATTTTTTATGAAGTGAAATTTATCTTATATATTAGATTAGATATATTTTATATAGAATATTAAATATTTTAAAAAAGAAATTTATTTTTTTGATATAAATTTCACTTTGGATATCATATTCTTTTTAAAATTAAATTCATATCATTTATGAGGTGAGATAAAACTAAATATGAAATTAAATTTATCTAATAAAATATTAATTAAAAACAATTAATACAATTTTTTTCTTTTCCTATATTTAAACTTTCTAAAACAAATTTTTATCTCATTTTATATATGTAATAATTTTATTTTTTGAAGATAGAATTTTAAATTTATAAATTGATATAAAATATTTTCTTAATCACAAAATACAATCATTTTAAAATATTTTTAAAATTTAATGTTTTTATAATAGTTAACTTTTTATTTTTAAATTTTATTTGGTTATTTAAATTTTAATTTTATAAATAGTGACATAAATTGTTGCATCATATATTTTAATTTTTTAATTTTTTTAAAATTATTCTAATCAATTTATCTCAAATAATGTATAAAATAATTTTCATTTATAATAAAAAAAATCAAGTGAAATTATTTTCCTATTTTACACTTTTTTACAAGTGTTGAAATATTTTTAAATTATAAATAGGTATAAAATTAGTGTAAAAGATCATAATTATAAAATAATATATTTTTAAAACAAATTTATTTTTTATAATAATGATATATATAAATATTTTTTTGGTTGAGTTTAAATTTTTTGATGATGAGTGGTATAATTTTTTAATAGTTATATTTTTGAAAAATATCATAGTTATTATCTATGAAAATATTTTTCCCATCAAGTGTGATAAAATATACTTTTTCAATGTAAGTAAAAAGTATATAAAAATTATTTTTCAATAAATAAAAAAAATCTTAAAGATTGTGATAACATATTTTAAATAAATTAACATTATTTTGAAGTAAGTAAAATTAAAGGGAAAGATAAAGTTAACTTAAAAAGATATATATAAATGAAGGGTTTCCTCGAATATGGGAGATATTCAGTAGAATTTTAATGATGAGGGGGGATAAATTTAATGGGGATACTATTATAATTTTATTATATGTATACAATGAAAATTAAAGATGCGAAATCCAATGTAAATGCACAATGTCAAAATAATAGAGCACTTAAATTAATTTTTTAAAGATATTATGCTATTCCTAGAACTGCCCACTAATTCTTCAAGTAAATCTATTTTTTAATCCTTATAATTAATTTTTTTTGTAAAATCATGTAGGTTAAATAATAAAATTTTATATGGAAGGAAGATAAAAAATTAGAGAAAACAGTTATAGGTGGAAATTAGCTTCAACTATGTATAGGTATATTTGTCTAACCGATGATGCACCAATTATTACTTTTACACTAGTACTATTGGTTAAACTATGTCTCAAGGAAGGAATTCATTAATCTTGGAAGAGTCTCTAGAACACCCCCGATTTGAGTTATTTCCTTTTTTATTATATATTTGCAATTAACATAATTTTTGGACTATGTTCTGGAAGTTTTAGTGTAGTTTTTAAATTATTTGGGTATATTTTAGGAGGTATACAATTTGAGAATGGTTAGGAAAAATCATGCGGTGTTCCTTAGGTAATCATATGATATATGGAGGGGTTATTTGGGTAGGTTCATGGTTGGTGCATTATTTTTACAAACCATATAGAAAATGTGTGACCTGGTAATTTTAGGGATAGAGGCGATCCCCACAGTTAATTCCAAATTTACCAAACTATATGGAATAACCAAGCAACATGATTAATTATATCCTAATTTTTTTTAACTCGAAGAATCACATAAAACCCTCTTTCATCCTCTCTTGTAATTGTATCTTGACCCTCGACCCTTCTCTATAAGACTCTTAACAACTTCTTCTATCCAGTGCTCAATTTCAAAGGATAAAAAAATGATGGATCTTAGAGATTAAAGAAAAGAGACCCATTCTTCCTTTATCACCTTGATTCAATTGTTTCTATGAAGTGGATCCTTAGACCATTTTTACCATCAATGGATCAATAGTTTAGGGAAATATTTGATAAATATTCTTTGGAATTCATTAGAGGAGTGAAAAGAAGATCTTAGATCTTTGAGGCCATGAGTTCATTCTTCGTGTTGAATGTATTATAGGTAGGTGGATTCTCCTCGTTTTTCAGTTTCTCCATGAAAACGAAGGCTCAATATTTTTTTAAATAAATTTCTTATGTTTTTTTGAGAAATCAGGTGAAATCTATATTGGAAATACCTTATTTTTAGTTGGTCATAAAATATAGAATAATGGGTGATTCCCAAAAGGTGTTTGATTAAATGATTAAATGGGTTTGGTTTTTAAATAAATGTTTTGTTTGTAATAACTTGACATGAACTTAGTGGCCATGTGTTCATATCAATATGGGAAGGGAAACATGGGTTAGACATAGCTGCAATCCCAAATAATGTGTCATATTAGATTATGCTACCGAGTGATGACTTGTGGTGGGAAGGATCGATATTTCTCATGAGTTGGAATTATCAAGAGGGTACTTCAAGAAGTGGTTACATTGGTGGGTGTTCTATTGGTTCTGGGAACAACAGAAGCATTCCGAGGTGGGTGATGTATTAAAATTTATTTTAATAATTGTTTTCCGAAACCAATAGTGAGGATCTTGTACCCCAAATTTATAATTAATTTATTTAATATTTGAATAAATAAATACATATGCTTTAGAACTTTCTTCATTGGTGAATGTTTGTCATTCCAAAAGAACCTTTCAGATTACCTTTGCTGTGCTATAAGGATAGAAGGATATAATCCCTCTAGCGGTGATCCACGCATGATTCTATAATATTTGGGAAACACCAATCAATATTCAAGTTCAATCATGGTGATTCAAATGTATTGTGTTTTTTAATTTTTATTGCTCATTCTTCAGTTCTAAAGAAATATATCTTTCACTTATTTTTATTAAGAGTAAGAGAAGAGGATGAGTTGGGAGAGAATTTTTCATGCGCAACAAATATCTATTCTCAATTTCAGATGCTCTACACAATAGGCATAGCCATCTATTTATAGAGTTTGAATTTGACTTAAGATATTATTTAATTGCGTACAAACAATTAAATAAATTTTTTAACTTTAATAAATCCTATTTCACATAATAATAATAATTATAAAATTATTATTTTTTGTTGCGCGCTATCTTCCACAATAAAAAATATTATCTAACAAACTTTTTAATTCATATTTTTCATGAGACTCGGTCATGGTCCATTAAAACTCCTCTAAAATTTATTGAATAGTAGAATATTTTTTTATTCATAAATAAATATTTTATTCATAATCTAGAAAATAAATATTTATTAAAATATTTAATAAATATAATAAATATTTTATTCAAAAGTTGACGAACAAATATTTATTTAATTTATACGATCAATATAACTTGAATAAAATTATTCCTCAGACTTGAGAATAATATTTATACCAGTAATTAAACTCAAATAGAATATAATTGAGATCAACTGAAATACTTAGTTTGTGACCATATGGGATTATTTCTCTTTGAAATTAGGTGGTATTTTTTAAAGTACAATATTACTTCCTAGAAATGGGTCAAGGAACCGCAAGGAAAGAACTTAATGTCACAATATCGACAACCACATATGAACGCTCACTGTGTAATATAAACCCTTCATCACAATATCTCATCAAGAATGTTTCACATATGTGTCACCAACCTATTTTCTTGATATGTATTTCTGTGAGTATCTGAAATAAACATGTAATTATACCATGGACAGAGAATTTGATGTTACAGTTCTGTTCCAAAAAAATGAATGAGATATCAAATTCCATAAAGATGGAAGGGAAAAATCCTTTCTTGACTTATTCATTAATGACATGTCATTCATGATGCACCCAATGTATCCAACTTTTCCATGTACTATTGTCAACATGGTTTACAAAATACATCTAAGTAAATGAGTTGTAACATTAATTAGTAATAATCTTAAAGTCTAAGGACCATCACACACGCTCATAGATAGGAATATCTGATGACACCAAAACATTAGGGATTTTTACTGATAGGTCTATTATCATAATCTCCCATCTTGGATATTACCAAGTGTGAACTTCATGGGAAGAAGCCTCATCTGCTTACGAGTATTCACACCTAACAGAGAACTTCTATGACCATATATCATTATTTGTTAATATCATCATAACACATCAAGGTTCTCATCATAGAAGGAAACTTATATGACCATATCAATGCAACATATAATGTAATACATTGTTAAATTAGAGTCATGCATAGAAAAAAATGTAGTTATATGTTTTATCAATATTCAACAAATCAAATATTCATTTAATAAAAGTACAAAAAGTTGGTCCTAGGAAAGTAACTTCAAAAAACCCCCACTTGTAAAAGAGAAAACTACCTACGACCTTCAGTCCAATATACCTCACATGATAGACATGTTTCTACTGAGTCAATTATTTAGTCAAGGGGTCAGCCTTGTTGTCTTTTGTGGGAATACTTCTCACTACAACTTCACCTCTCTGAGAAAAATCCTTCAAGAGATGATACTTATCAAGTATGTTCTTTTTCTGATGATGTTACCTTGTCTCTTTTTCAAGTTCCACTATTGTAGAATCGGTAATCACAACCTACTTTGATATCTTCTAGCCCAAAACACCTTCATTCAAAGTGAATATGTATTCTATTTGTGATTTAATGTCATCTAGATCAGTTCAGAAACTTGAATCTATATATCCTCTAATTAAAATTTCATCATCACCTCAATTTTAAAGGAATTTATCCTTAGTACACAGTAGATGGTTATATAAAGTCTTAACTACCATCCAATGGTGGTCAAGTGGATCAGCTTGATTTATTACTACCATAATTACTGTGTTGGAAACATCTAGCTTAGTACATAGAATAACATACATATTTGACCCAATCAATAATATGTATGGAATCCTTGTTATTGTATTTCATTACTCATGTGTCTGAGGGAAAATTTTCCTAGAAATATTAATTCCATGTGACACTAGAGAAAATATCCTCTTGGATTATTCCATACTAAATCTCTTCAGTTTCTTGTCAATGTATTTAATTTAACTTCGACCGAGCAGCCTATTGGATCTATCAATATGGATCTTGATCCCAAAAATATATACTGCCTCCCCCAAGTCCTTTATAGAGAAACATTTATTCAACCACACCTTAATAGACTATAAGACTGATATTTTATTTCTAATGAGTAATTTTTCATCAAAATATACTATTATGAAAACGAATGCACTACCACCAAACTATTTATAGACACATGGATCAGATTCATTCTTTAGGAATCCAAATTCCATTTTGTCCTAATAAAAACAAATGTTCCATGACCTAGATGATTTCTTTAATATATAAATGGATCTTTACAACGTTGATACCTTGTTGGAATCCTTTGAGTCACAAACCATTTAGGTTATGTCATATAGACATCCTCATGAAGGTTCCCGTTAAGGAAGATTGTTTTGAAATCCATTTTCCAAATCTAATAATCATGGAACACCATAATGTCAAGTATAATTTTTATGGATTTTAAAATTGAAATGAGTGAAAATGTTTCTTCAATATCAATGCCTTGACTCTATTTAAATTCTTTTGCAACCAACCACACCTTATAGGTACTGAATTGTCCTTCGATGTCAATTTTCTTCCTAAATACCCATTTTTAAAAAATGATCATTATATCTACTGGAGTGTCTACCAAAATTTAGACATGGTTTTGGTACATGGAAACCATTTTAGAATTCATGACTTCTTACCACTTGTAAACATCTATTCAACTTACTTATTTATTGTTGGTTAGTGGATCATTATTATCAACTAATAATGATTCACCATCCTTGGTGAAAGAAAACCATACCATTCGGGTTGTCTAACATCTCTAGTACTCAAACACTATAATTGTGTCTTTGGAACAATTTCTTCTTCCAGGGGTTTTTTGGAATTTTTCCCTTTTCCAACTCTTGTGTATCATGATCCCGGGATCCATCAAATTCTATCTCAGTCGCACTATATCTTTTAGAGATAAGATCTTTCTCAAGAAATGTGGGATGTCTGTCAACCACAAACTTTTTGTCTGAAGGATTTTATAGGTCATATCTCTTTTTTTCTTTGGTATATCCTACAAATATACACTTTGTGCCTCGGGGTGCGATATTGTTACCTGAGGAGGCATTAAAAAATGTTTCACAACCCCACAGATGTAAGAAACCAGGAGTTTCTTTCCATTCCATAATTGGTATGGTATACAATTTTTTTTCTTTGGCTGTCACCCAGTTTAGTATATATGCTTCTGTTTGCAACGCGTATCCCTTAAAGGATAATGGAAGACTTTCATGACTCATCATTGATCTCACCATGTCTAAAATGGCGTGCTTCCTCCTTTAACTTACACCATTCCACTGATGCATATAAGGATAAGTGAGTAGAGATAAAATCCTGAACTCTCATAGATAATCATTTATGTCTTGATTAAGATATTCTCCACCATGGTGTGAGTAGTATTTCTTAATATTCTCAGTATTCTAGTTCTCAACTTCATTATTTTATTCCACGATTTTTTCAAAATAATCCAACTTATACCCCATTATGTAGACATATACATATCTACTAAAATCATCAATAAAAGTTATGAAGTATGAGTACCCACCCCTTCCTTCAATAGGAAATGGTATACACACATTTTTATAAACTAATTCAAGAATATAGTTAACCCTTTCACCTTCCACACTAAATGTGTCTTTGGTCATTTTTCATTGTAAAAATGTGTGACATATACCAATACATCTTGACATAATTTATAAAATCAATTTTCATTTACATGACCTAGTGAGTGATTCCAAAGTTGGGTGTCGTATGAGTCATGTGAAGTAAATTTATTATTGATTTACATTATTTGGTTCATGCAATCTAACACATAAAAATAATTATCTAAATGTACCTTACCATAACAAATTTTTTATTTATAAAATAAGTAAAATTTATTCCCAAATTTGAAAATAAATCCATCAGTATCAATTATGGATACAAAAATAATGTTTTTGGTAACTGAAGTCACATAATAATAACCCTTTAAAACCAAGATTATTCTGGTTGGCAACATCAGTTGGTAGTCCTCTATTTTTACAAATGAAATTTTAGCTTTACTGGGTACTCAAATATCTACCTCTCCTCAGTTAGTCTTTAGGAATATAATTTTTTCTTATATTTTAATACATATATGAGAACCAAAAAATGTATCTAATACCCAATTTTTAGAAACAAATAAATTTCACTTGATAACCAATTCACCTAAAACTTTCCCTTTCTTCTTTGGTTGGGTGTATTTTTTCTTTTAGTGGCCCTTCTTTCCACATGTGAAATAGACAACATTATATTCCCTTACTTTCCCCTTTATCTTTATCTTCTTGGAAGGGAATAAAGAAGCTTTAGTATTAAATCTTATCACTTGTCCTTTCTATTTGTTCACTATAAGGATGAAATGTTTTTCATTCTTCATATCCTTATCTACTTGAAAAAGAATTGTAAGAAGTTTTGGCAGAGACTTGTCCATACTGTTCATTTTAAAATTCAAAAAAATATGGGTAAGCGTTGAGGGAGTGATTCCAGAATGAAGTCGGTTCGCAGTTCTTCAGGGATTTTAAACCCTAGAACCTCTAAGCGCTCAATGTAGCCAATGATCTTGACTAAATGAGGCCCAGATGGGTCACCCTATCCAAGATTTATATAAAACTATGCCTTGGAAATATAAAACTATTCCTATAAATCTTTCTCTTAGTAAAGACCGAGAAGGTTCTCAAGCATGCTATACACATCCATGTTTTTTGATACTTCATTAGTTCACTAGACATCGATGTAAAGAAAATTTAACATTGACTACATCGATCAATTTTTTTCATAGATAAGGAACTCTTTATCACTCAACTCTTTATCACTCAACTCTTTATCAGGAAGATCATGCTTTGAGGATTCTATCACATAAGATTTCTGTTCATGACATAGCACAACCCAACAACATCTAAACCACTCCTAGAATTTTTTGCCAATTATGAGGTTATTTTTCTCCAAAATTGATCATAGGGATAGTGTGGATGACGATATTGTCATTTTAGTCTACAATTATAAAGAGCAAATTATTATTAATTTTCTATATTACAAAATAAGTGAGATATAATAAATTATTATTACTTATTTATTAAATCTCCCACTAATTTATCAAGCCTCAATATCCCTCATCATTGAACTTTGAATTTCTATTTTCTTTAAAAATATAGAAGAAAGGAACCCCATTAATTTTATTAATGATACAATATTTGGACATAAAAACCATAATAAATTAATTAGGTAGGCGGTCTTGCCAACTACAGACTTGGAGCTCCTTTCTCCATTGAGTTAATTCCCCTATCCTGAAATCCTAACTTTGATATCCTCAACGATTGCCTCCAAATTTGAACATACTTTGGCTATTAAACTCAATACAATTACAGTTAAGTCAACCAAAAACTCTCCTGATGAATCCCTGATAAAAGTATGTGTCCAGACTTTAGCCATGTAATACACTTAGTTATATGGTTTCATGCCAAATTAAGTAATGGAAGACTTAGTCTGACTTGATATTTAATTGAGGGATTTTAATTCAGTACGAATAAATTTTATCTTGTTTTATCCTTTACAAGACTTGTTAATATTATGTTGATGTTACTTAATTAATTAACCATGTTGGATAAAACATTTACACAGAACTCATTTATTTAATTTTTTTATTTTCACATTAATTCATTTATTTATGTGATCGCATCCTTGAATCCATAAAATAAATAATTTCATAGAGAAAAATAAATAAATAAATAATTAATTAAATGACCCATTATTGAGATATATCTAATGGTTTATTTAATGAGAGTATAATAAATCAACATTTGTCCTTAGGGGAATAACTTATATTTCTGTTCTTGACATGATTTACAACATTCTACCCATCCACTAGTGTATGACCTAGGTTGGAATCATTATGGTTCCATATTGAATCACCTCTCCATGCCTTAGGATGCTCCATTAATTAAAAATATTTACTACTCACACATAGGTGAGGGGAACCAAAGGATTAGTCAAAGAGGATTACATAAATATCTTTGGACACATAGGTCCTACATAATAATGGATGGGGGGATGAATCATAGGTCATAATTTAATTTGACATTAAATAATTGAAAACTCATGTAATAAATCTAATTAAAACATCCAACACTTACAAAGGTCTTGGTGAAGATCATGAATGATCATACCTACAATGAATATGCAAAAGTAAGTGGTTAGAAGTAATTTATTTATTCGTTCTTTTATTATTTAAGGTAAAAACACTTGCAGTAATTAATGAATGAATGAATTAATTACCTTTCATATTAATGATAATACGATCTTATTTTGAGATACCCATCATTAATTAATTTCATGGAAAATAAATGGTAGAACCAATAATGGCATATTAATTACAATAAATTAATTGACTATTTAAAATTATTTAAAACTATTATTAAATTGTCCAACACCTGATACTGTACCAATAAATAAAATATGGTTTTAATGATGAAATTTAAAATTTAATATTATTTTAATTTTTTACATAAATGGGAGACTACACGGTGTGTACTTGCAGCTGCACACCATATACCTTGGTTGTCGTATATCCAAGTCACATGCCTGGGTCTTTGGCGCATTGACTCATCCTGACTACATGGTGCATACATTCTAGTTACACACCCTATATCTTATTTCCATGTTCTATGTTGGCCCGGTAAACACATGGTGTGCAATAAAAGCACCATGTGTAATTAATTTCTCAAAAAATCTTGATACAATGCACATGGGTATACAACATGTTCTCTATCCATGTGCCGTGTTACCTAGTTTTACCAACCAAAGACTTGGAACTTCCTCGTGGATTCTATGGTCATTCTTAATTTTTTATTAATCCTTTAAGAAAATGAAACACTAAAATATCATGATTAATATATTGATAACATGTTAATTAAAATTTTATTAAAGAACAAATGAAATGAAATGAAAATATAACCACAATTGCAGATAGATCAACAATAAAATAAATAATTATATATTTAAACCTGATCGTTCTGATACTACTTGTTGGTTCTGAGTTTAGAAGAATCTTGCAGAGGTGGGAGATATCTTAAAATTTATTTTAATAATCCTTGCTCGAAACCAAGAGTAATGATCTTGCATGTCAAATTTATAATTAATTTATTTAATATTTGAAGAAATAAATACATGGTATTAGGAAGTTTCTTTGTTGGTGGATTTTGATCATCTAAAAATACACTTTCATATTACCTTCATTGCACTGTAAGGATCTAAGGATAGAATCTCTCTGGAAGGAATCCATATGTGCTCCTATGATCTTTGAGAAACACTAATCAGTCTCTGGGTGCTAGAATCATGAGTCTAATGTCTTACATTGTTTTTTATTGATTGCTAATTCTTCAATCTTGGAGAAATATCTCTTTCACATCTCTTTCTTAATAGGGAGAGAGGAGGAAGAGTTTGAGAGAACTTGTTTTGTGAAACAGATCTCTATTCTCAATTTCAGATGATCTACCCAATAGACATAACCATATATTTATAGAGTTAGGATTTGAGTTAAAATATTATTTAATTTCATAATATTCATTAAATAACATATTTTACCTTTAATAAATCCCCTACCACATAATAATAATTAAATAATTATTATTATGCGACATGCTTTAACTTGCGCAATAAGAAATATTGTGAAACGGTCTTGTTAATTATTATTTGTCACCAGACTCGGTCTTGGCCCATTCAAATTCCTCTAGCATTTATTGAATAACTTCGTAAATATTTTTTTCATCAATAAATATTTTATTCACAACATTGAAAATAAATATTTATTAAATTTATGCGATCAATATAACTTGAATAAATTTTTTCCTAAAACTTGAGACTAATATTTATTTCAATAATTAAACTCAAATAAAATTTAATAGAGATCAGTGAAAACACTTAGTGTGTGACCCTCTTATATTCTTTCTCATTAGAATTAGGTGGCTTGCTTAAAGTTTAAGATTATTTTCAAGTAATGGGTTAAGGCACCCAAGAGAAAGAACATAATGTAGTAACATCGATAACCATATACAAACTCTCACTATGTAATATAATCCCCTTTTTACAATATATCATCAATAAGATTTCACATCCATGTCCCCAACCAATATGATCAATATGTTTTTCTTTGACTATTTGAAATAAATATGTCGTTACACCATGGCCATGAAATTTAATGCGATGGTTCTATTCCAATAAAAGGTCTAAGATATAATCTTCTATATAGATGGATTGGACCAATCCTTCCTTGACTTATTCATTAATGAAATGTCACTCGTGACGTACCCAACATATCAGACTTCACCGAGACCTGTTATCATCATCTTTTAAGAAATAAATTTAGGTACGCAAGTTGTAACATGAATTAATAATAATATTAATGTCTAAGGACCATGAAACACACTCATAGATAGGAATATCCAATGGCACCAAAACATAAATAATTTCTACGGGAGGGTTTTTTTCCATAATCTTTTGTCATGGAGATTACTAAGTGTGAACTTCATGAGAATAAGCCTCATATGCTTCTGAGTATTAACACCTGACAATCTATGTATTATGTGTCCCATAATAGTATGTTATCCAAACATAGAACATTATTTAAGAATATCATCATTGAACATCAAGGTTCTCATCATAGAGGGGGACTAATATGAACTCATCAATGCGATGTATACTCTAGGAAATTATTACATTAGGTTCATGTTGAACAAAAAAAAATATATAATAATAAGTTTCATTTATATTCAATACATCAAATTTTTGTGTAATCAAAGTAAAAATAGTTGGTTATAGGACACCAACTTCAACATGTTCTTCATGTGTGAGTGGGATAATTCCATTGGTGTATTTTTGGTGTGACTCATTTAACTTTTATAGAGACATGTTTATATATTGATCACTAGTTTTCATGCCTTCTTCCTATCTTATATTTAATATATAATGTGAGATAACTTGTTTCTTATTTTAGAATCATTTGGTGGAAGTCTTAGGGTTTTACTAATGGGTCTTATACTCAACCATACATATGCGCATTGGTGGATATAAATATGTTGTTCATCATGATGCAGGTAAGTGAGAGGATTCATTTTTTACTAATAGATATTCATGATGCTATGTTCACGAATGTCTATATTTTGAGATTGGGGTAGAAGTCGATCCTTGGAATCTGCGGTGGTACCACCATATTTTCTTGAGTATTATTTTCCTTGATATTTTAGACTTCTATTTTGTATTATCATTTTTTGTTACTTTGATGATCATTTGGTTATACTACTAGAGTTTATTCTGGTTTTTTTATAATGTATCATATTGTGTCCCTTATTTATGGTCTACTTATATGTTGTTTTTTTACTGGACAATAATCCTGCATACTTTTGTAAATCCCTTGACTTTTATTTTCATCCATCGGTTAATTGGGGACATCATCTAGGGTTATTGGCATTTCAGTCCTTCACAAGCTTGTGGGAGAGGTTGATATGTTCTAGATAGTATCATTTTTTATGTTTTAGGGATGGTAGGAAAGAGATATGATGTGTTAGGACTTGAAATGATTGTCCTAAAAGAAATTGATAACCTATTTATGTTGAACTTCATGTTAACAGGGTATTTTGAGTACAAAAAGTGCTGATTAATTATTCCTGACATATTATAAACTCATCATCTTGGTTTTAGATGATGAGAATATTGTACCATGAATTAGTAAGGAGAACTTCCACTGGGATTGCATCATTCATATATTATTTCAAATTCTTGATTTTGAAATTATGTTACCATGAGATTACTTTTTATACTAAAATATACTCAATAGACGACGACTAAAGAAACATGTGATAACTGACTAGATATTGTTACTATGGTTATGAAATGATGGAACTAGTTAGAAGACCTAGAATATTACAAGATCGAGATAAACAGAATGTGGATGTACCTAAACCACACGTGAATGTGGAACTCGTTTAGAGAATTATGTAATAATTCTAGGCCATGGACAAAGGAAACTGAACCAAGGAACCATGAAATACTGATCATATTTTTCAATTTTAGAAACAAAATACATCTATCTTTCAGGGGTATTTGGGACATGATAAATAAGAAACATTGCTCAATAAGATAGATCAAAATTTTTAATTCCTTGAAACCACAATTGATATAATGTTGAAGCTAGTGGTATAAATTCCAGAGGATCTTGCATGAAAATGGTGTGAATTAGCTGTTCATGCTGAAATTGACAAAGGTATTACTTGGGAGTTATTTGAATAATATTTTAACAATAAATTTTATTCATATAAATTCCATGTAACCAAAATGATAGATTTGTTTAGTCTTAATAAAGGAAATTTTTTTCTGTAATAGAGTACACAACTATGTTTATGAACTTAGGTTGTTATTATCCAGAGCTAGTAGGTAACACAAATTTGAAGTAATGTATGTTTGATGTAGGGATATAACTGGATATTCACTATAAGTTGGTCATGTTATTGATTGATTATTATATATACATGTTCAGCAAAGTGATAGTGGGGGAACGGGATATATCTGGGAATGGTTTTGGTGTAAACACTTTAACCTACACAAGCATGGGTGGAAACTCTAATTATGGAAAAAAGAAGGGGAGAGAAACCTACTCCTAGGAAAGCAGAGAACCAGAGAACTATAATTCTATAATTGTCTCTTTTACATCACATCATAGTACAAAACAAGTTTTTTTTTCAATGTGGGTCATTTACAGAAAAAAATTTAATGTATAACACCACCTTGATATTGTCACGATTATGGCCATAAAGGAATCCTCAATAATTATTTTATGTGACCCACTAAGTTAATGACTGCTGATGGATTGAATCAGTCTTAGATCACTCATTCTCAACTAGGGAAGTCCAATCAAAACATTTTTCATGCTTAGATTTAATAAAAAAAGATGATTCTAGGAACACTTCAGTCATCTGACTAACACCATCTGAACAAGATAGAAAGGACTACTCAATGGGAGTATACTGAAAACTATATAGAGACGGGAAAAAAATCACAGTTGAGAAACATGTCCCTCGATGTTGTGAGGTACCGTTATTTTGAATACCACTCTAATGAAATTATTATTTGGTACTAGTAGATCCCACTCTTTTCCTGCATCTCAGTTAGTAAATCAATTATATTTTCACATGGAAATGATGTCTCATGTTTTTAATGTCAAAACACCTATTGATAAGTAATAATATAGAGGTTTTAAGCAGTTATCTTATCCCCTTACCATTGATGCGATCCACTTTTTTTGGGAGTTTATTGTCTTGGAAATGGACATATTTGATTTTATTTTTGAAATGGACAAGCTGATGGAATTCAAATCTTATACCAATTTTTACACCCTAAAGTTAACCTTCACAACCCAAAATTGTGATATTAATTTATTCCAAGGAAATTAGAATATAAATTATAGTAGATAAATTCCTTTTGGTAAGGTATATGAAACTATATCTTATCAAATAATAACAATGAATTTTGGATATCTTGAAGAAAATGGGACTAGTAGTCTTCTTATTGTAGTAGACCGATACCTTGATCTCTTCCCACACGACTTCTCTAGGCTACCTCCTATGTGCGAAATAAAATTTTCTATCAATATACATCCAATAATGAGTCCCATTTCACTTTAATTATATAATATGGAACTAACATAATTGTAGGATTACAAAATCTAGTTAGAATAACTATAAAGCAAGGAATTCATTAGAACAAGGGCATTGCCTTGGGATGCTCTAGTCATATTCATAAAGATGGAAGATAGTCTACTTTTATTATTTATTGACTATCATATTCTGAATAAAGTTACAATCAAGAATTTTTACCCTCTTCCTCAAACAAATTACCTTTTTGATCACTTAAAGGGAGATGAATAGTTCTCAAAAACTGATCTATGTTCTAGGTACCACCATCTATGATTTATAAAAGAGGATATTATGAAGATATATTTTTGAATTTTCATAGTTCACTATGAATATGTAGTAATTCACTTTATGATTAAAAATTCAGATATAGTTTTCATGGACTTAATGAATCACCTCGTCCATAAGTATCTCAACTTGTTTGTAAGTGTGTTTGTCAATGATATTTTGGTGTAATATTAATCTTGAAATGACCATGAGAAGCACAAAGAAATTATCTTAGGTACATTGTGTGAGCACCAAATTTATTCTAAATTCTCCAAATGTGAATTCAGGATATAAGAGGCTTGTTTCCACGATCATGTAATTTCTAAAAGATAAATATTATCTAATCTTGACAATATCAAATTATATATTTCATGGAAACCTCCTATGAATGTCTATGAGATATAAATCTTTCTAAGATTAACAGGATATTATTGGAAATTTTTCTAGCACTTCTCAAGATTTTATTCTCCTATGACTATTTTTAACTGGAAATGTATTCCATTTAGATAGAGTGATGGTTGCAAGAATTACTTTATTGATCTTAAGAATCAGTTGACTTCAGCACCCATCATCACCTTTCCAGAACTAGGACAAGTCTATGTCGTATTTTATGATGCGTATGGATCTATATTGGGATTATTTATTATGTATGGATACCATGTGAGAGTTTATGGACTAATATTGTTTAAAACACATGAAAATAATTATATGATTTATAACATATAATTAGTTATGGTGATCCACACATTAAAAACATGGAACCACTATGTCATTGGTGAAAATCTCATTATTTTTGTGGGTCATAAAATATCATAAAACATATTTTTATAAAGGGATTTGAACCTATTTCAATAGTGATGGATGTAATATTTATAGATTTTAGACATTGAATTGGTTTATATATCAGGAAAAGGAAATTAAATGGTCGATTCATTGATTCTAAAATCCTAAAATGAGGTGGTTAGAGAAACACATGACCAATGAAATTTTTTTGGGGTAAATACTCTCATGAATTTGGATTACAAGGAATATAATCAGGATTCAATTTTCTTTACTATTACTATTATTCTTGATTTAGTGAGTCTGATAAAGGAGGATAAAAAATCAGACCTATATTTCCTTGTAATGAGGTTAAAACTCAATGGCGGGGAGACTATTGAGGTATGTGAAGTGAATGAAAAACTAGAGTTCTGATTTTAATAATCAAATAATAGTTATTTCATTATTCCAAAAATATATTCTTTCTTCTTATCACCATTAAAAATGGGTGGTTCACTTGAGTATTCAAAAAATGAACAAGGAAATGAAGACCCATTTTTCATGGTTAGGTATGTAATAAAAATTGGTTGATTATAAAATGAGATGTATCACCTACCAATAGGTAAATCATGAACACCAATTAACAAAAAAAATGTTACAATCTATGACTTTAACTATATGTAAATGGGAATAGATTTCCTTGGATTTGTTCACTGGTCAACCATATAAACCTCAGATGCATGATTCTATTTTATTGATTTCGGATTGACTAAAAAAGTTAGAATATGTCATTTCAATTACAGAGTCATAGTGGAATACTTAACAAATATCCATATTAGGGTAGTGGTGAAATTTCATGGAGTATCAATATCTATTGTATTTTACTAATACCCTTAATTGACTTCACATTTTTGAAAATCCTTACAAGAATCCCTTTAAAATCAATCAACCATGATCAGGATATATCGTCTAAAAATGGATGGACATTCAGAACATATCATCCATACATTGGAATATGTGATTAGAGCATGTGTTATTGTTTTTTAGTTTATGGTAAAATGATTTTACTTTAGTGGAGTTTTCATATAATAATATTTATTAGGCCATGAAAAAATGGTTTCGTTCGACGAATTATATATCCATCCATGTAAATATTCTCTTTTTCAGGTAGAGATTAGGGAAACATCATTGATCATACTAGGTATTTTCCATGATACTATTGAAAAAATATAGATTATTAGAAAATAGATTGAAACAAACCAAATCTATTATAAATTTTGTACAAATCATCATAGATGACCCTTATCTTTTGACATCGGTGACCACATATTCTTGAAAATATCCCGGAGACTAGGTCACCACCATTTTGGAAGAAAAGGAAAAATGGACCTTTGATCCATCAGTCTATTTGATATTTTGGAACATTTTTGAGAAGTTTCATATTGGTTAGCCTTATCAATGAGATTCTGTACTATTCATAGTGTTTTCCATATATCTTAATTTAAAAAGTACCAACCTATCCTTATCCATGTAATATATTTGGACTATGTTATCCTTTAACCAGATGAAACATTAATTCATGACTTGATACATATTCTAGTTATACAAGAAAATAATTTTTGAGGATGGATAATCTCTTTAGTATGGATATTACGGATGAATAGTCTAATTTAGGAGGCAAATTGTGTATTGGGGAAGTTCCAGATGGATCAATGGGCTAAACACTTCCATGGAATATCCAAACTTTAGATTACTAAGGATAGAAATCCCCATGTATGGGAGAGTGTAACAACCTCATTTGTGGTATTTACCTATTTTAATATGTATTTTCAAGTTACATAATGTTTGGGTTAAGTTATGGAAGCTTATGTGTGGAGTTGAGATGTCTTGTAATGGTTTTAGGAGGAACACAGTTTAAAAGTGGTTAGGGGAAACTATGTGGTGTTCCTAGGGTAATAGTGCAGGAGATAGAGGTGTTTTCTAGGAAGGAACATAGTTTCCACATGATTTGGAAAAACCACAAGACTTTTTAATTTCTGAGATAGAGGTGATCCTCATGGATAACGCACTGTTTTCCAAACCATGCAACCTAACAGTGCAGCATGATACAATAATCATAAATATATATTTTTCACATGAAGACTCTCCCAAAAACCTCATCCATTATCTCTTGTCATATTCTCTTGACCCTCTACCCTTGACCCAACCCTGAGTGATTTTGAATGTAAGGGTATCATTATTACTCTCCATCCTGGATTATCGTGTTTTATATGAATAAGAACTACTTAAAATACATTCTATAACAATTCCTCTATACCAACGGTTTGAAAAAATTGTGGCATAGGGATGTTTAGAGACTAGCTTCCCAACGGTTTCAGGAAACCGTTGGGATATGACCACCCTATTCTAATGGTTTGAATAAACTGTTGGGATAGGTTCATTTTTTATAAATATATCTTAATGGATTTTTAAAACCATTGGGAAATTTATCCCCAAATACACATTAGCCCCCCAAATTCACCCTCCAATTGCGTGTTATCGTAAACCGGATCTCCCCTCTACCCTAGCCTGCAAACCTTCTTCCCAGCAGTCGATCCATCTTGATTCAAGCCATTTTTAGTTCTAAAACTTCAAATCTATAATATCTAACTTACTTATATTGTTTTGAATCAATTTAATTATTTTGATTTGTGTTTTTCTTTTTCCCTAAACAATACTTCCCTTCTTCCCAGAGTGCGAACTATTCTTCCCAATTGGGGATCCATAATCAATTCATTTTTGTTCTTCCACTTCAAATCGGTAAGCTATAACTGATTTATATGTTATGAATCCATTTATTTTACTTTTTTTCATTCGTATTGATTTTAATACAAGGTTGTTTTTTGTTTTGTGTTTTGATCAGGAATTTTGGTGATTGATTATTTATAACTACCTTTACTCCAGTTTTTTTAATCAATAATTTTTCTGAGTGTTTTATTATTGATGTGTGGTTTCTATGTCACATATCCATCATAATTATCTATTTCTAGAATTATTTGAATCGTAGGAATTTTATGGGGATATTGAGATATGGTTTTTATCTATTTATGATGAAAATGATTAGACCCCATTTTGTGGGATACATCTTGACCCTAGGGGAATGTAACTGGAGAGGCTAGTTAAGATTAGAAATTTTTTTATAGACTAGGAATTCATTAATTGGTCGATATATGGTTCCACCCTATTAAATATAGGATCTTCTCATTATATGTTTAAGAGTTTACCATAATTATATACACATCACTTTACTCCCTCATTATGATGTTTGATGATGCTTTTACTACATTATTTTGTTATTATTATTATATCATTTTATGCATAATTTATCCCTATATTTTTTATTGTAGTTTTAAAAATATCATTTTTTTATATAAATTAATTGATAATTTCATCTATTTTAGGACTAATTTTTTTCTTAATATATCTCACTGTTTGTTTTTTTATTTCCACTATTTAGTGAAATTATTGTGATTGGTCTTTATTTGGGATGGAGTTCCATTCATAGATTTTTCGAATGGTGGTTTTGGAAATAGGTTTTGGAAAGTATAATTTCAAATCTATTTTAAATTAAAATCTATTTATTTGGTTTTAAGACTTGTTTGAATTTAAAAATAGGGTTTTAAAAAAATTCTTATGGACTTGATTTCCAAAAGTTATAGACAATTTTTTTTTTAAATATTTTATTTCAAACTATTTTTTATGGAATGTGTTGAAAAAGTAAATTCATGGAATATTTGTTGAAATACTATTGGACTATTATTCTCACACCATAATTGCACCAATAGCTGTCTATAGACTAAGTGGATTTCTTGTAGGTTTTGGTTTTTTGAAAGTTTTAGTTTGGTGGAATTCTTCCTTTGGGATGCTCATAGAGTGGTTGTGTTGGATTGTGACCTTGGGTCATGACAATATTTTTGGTATGTATTTTTTTTTTCATTTGGAATCTTTATGTATTGACCATAAAAACTATTCAAATACTGTGATAGAGTAATGATTGATAATGTATTTAATGATATATACATGATATTTTATTATTTGAATAAATATTTAATTTGTTTGGCTTAATAATACCCGTTCTATCATGATAATATTATTTTTTATACATTTTATTACATTTTGGGTTCTATTGTGAAATGAGTGAGATAAAATATTGTGCTAATAGGGAATGTTTCATATCTAGGTTATAAGCACATCATCCACCAATATGGTCATTATACAATGATTTTCCCTAAGATCAACTTTGTTCCACATAATATCCCAATTTATTCCTTTGTGACGATCCACTAAATAAACTAAATTGAAATGAATTGATCAGAACCTAAGAAAACTAAACTGTAACGAACTAACCTAAAGAGTCTTGAAAATAAATGAAATGAACTTGTCAAACGTTTATACTAAAACCAAATCAAACAAACAAATCCTATCAATATCATAACCAAACTGACTTGACCAGACCAACTGAATTGAATTGAAATGAATTTATTTGACCCATGTAAACTTGAGTAGACCTAGAAAAAACTAAAATGCATCAAACAAAACTAAAATAAAAATAAGTGAACAAAATTTAACATATCTAAAAGAAATTCTATTTTAATGATAAAAAATGAACTGAGTTGAACAATTCTCGGTTACTTAAAAAATAATATCTATATAGTATTTTTTTTATTTCATATAGTGATTCTAAAATAGAGTAGTGTGTAGTTATAGTTTTATATAAATTGAAAAATTCTCATTTACTTAAATATATTATTGATTAAACTTAAATATTATTGAATTTATTTCACAAAATGACTTATTAATTTTTTTACTGAATAGATAGAAGTTGGATGTGTGGAACCGACTAGATGTCAATAAAATTTCAAAGCAATTTGGATAGATTTTTAGATTTTCCATTTGAAAACGATTTAGACAGTGTTCACATACACTACCATGTTATAATTGTGTTGGAAGACCTTGGTTGAGTCATGAAGAAGTTGGCTACCATATAACCAAATATGGTTTTCAAAACAAACTACTATGTGTGGTGTCACTATAGGAAAATAGAATATTTGCGACGGGTGATTTGCGACAGGATCCCGTTGCAAATTGCCTGTTGCTGAAAACGACATCGCAAATAGGTGTTTTTGCGGCTGTCCTGTCACAAAAATAGTACTTATGATGGTATTTTTCCCCCGTCGCAAATTGGTTTTCGTTTATATATAAAAAAGGTATGTGTGATGGGTCGTCGCAGATATATTAGTTGCGATGAGTTTCTAACCCGTCGCAAATGGGAAATTTAAATAATATTTGCGACGTAGGTATTTGCGACAGACCGTCGCAGAAATAGTTTTTACGATGGGTATTCTTCCCATCGCAAATGGGATAGTAAAAAAAGTATTTACGACAGGGCACCCCGTCACAAATACTCCCGTCAGAAATACTAAAATAAAATTAAAAATAAAATAAAATAATTAATACAAATCGTATAATATTATATAAAAATAAAAATAATATTAGTAATATAAAAAAATTCTATTAATATAATATAAATAAAAATATATATAAAATATAATTAATAAATATTAATATAAAATAATAATAATATGAATATAAATAATATAATATTATATAATAATACTAATATTAATAATATAAAAAATTAATATAATAATATTATTATTAAATTATGTATATAATAATAATAATATTATTAATAATATAAAGAAATTATATTATTATAATATTAATAATAAAAAAAATATATAATATAATTATGAAATATTAATATCAAAAAATAATAATATGAATATAAATAATATAATATAATATAATAATAATACTAATATTAATAATATAATAATAATATTATTAAAATAAAAATACATATTTATGAAAAAATAATATTAATAATATTAATATTAATAAAATTAAAAAATTATAAACTTCTCAATATTAACAATAAATATAAAATATTAATAGTAATATTACTAAAATAAACAGACATTAAAAATAATACTGATAAGTAATAAAATATTAAAAAAAATAAAAACAAATTAAATCATGCAATATTCGTACCAATATGAAAGATGAATTATAAATAGTTAATATGACAATAAACTACAAACTTAAATGTTTATTACATGTAAAAAGATCACTGGGGGGGGGGGGTGGATAATCTGGAGGACCTGGAGGAGGTGGTGGAGGAAACTCCATCCCTAAACTATGAGTCAGACGACACATATACTCCATCTGCTTCTGATGTTGTTCCTCATATCGACGCCTCTCCTCATCCTGCTACTGACGCATCTGCTCCTTTCATCGAAACATCTCCTCATCGTGATGCTGACGCATCTTCTCCTTCCCCTTACACAAATCCTCTATAAGCTGACTCTGTGCACGCAGCTGCTTCTGATGCTGTGAAGCAGAAGATGATGTCTTTCTACGAGCTCCTCTCGAGCGGGACGCCGACATCGCTGCAGTACCATAATAAGCTGCAGGAGTCAAATGAGAGCCGATACCAACTACTCGTCCCTTTTCGAAGCCATACTGAGTCGCCTGCATCCACGCCGTCTCATTAAAATGGTGGGACCTAGTTTGAACACCCGTCTCATCTTGACTCTCAGCCTATGTCTGAGAGGTCACGACCTCATATGACTCTTTAAGTTTCAATTAGAAATTAAAATAATGAAAATATTATATGAATTTAATTTTCAAACTGGAAAGAAAATAATACTGACCACAATCTGACGCTAGCGGTCACCTCTAATCTCTCCAGTAGCCGGATCAGTGTACATCCTCCGATAAACGCCGTACGTCGTAATACCGGGATTCTCGGCTTCTTATATTAATATAAAATAAATTGTTTATATTTAAAGTTGTATAAAATATTAAAAAAGAAGTATTTACCAGACACTCTCTATGCGCACTGAATGTACGACTACCGGCTCGATGCGTCACCTCTTGTCTCCCCCGATTCTGTCGACCCAATGCAGATCTCCTCTAAAACCCACCACCCAACCAGTGTGTACATAATTCATCCCAAACTTGAGATGAAATATACTCTGGTCGGTGGGCTCTACAAGACTCATCAAATTCTGTTACTCCATCTTTTTTCACAGCCGTCTTTCTCAGATTATTCAAAAACTGACGGAAACGGTCACACATAGACACCACCCATGCCGCATGGATAGTGGCATGCATGCTCTCATCGATGGGATACCATAAACCCTAATATAAAGTTATTAATGAATTAAATTTCAAAATAAATAATATTTAATTACGTACCAGCCAATGATCGAACATGGCGGCTTGCACATTAGCAGGAATCTGATCCCATGTGAGCTAGGGTAGAGAAAAATAATTACGCAAGATAGTGCTCCCATGTCCAATAGCTATATGCGTAAAACTATGGAAAAAGAAAAAATAATCAAACAATTAAAATATAAATAAATTATAATGAAAGATAACTAAAATAAACAGGTTACCATACCACCGCATGTGCGCATCAAATCCAAGAGGTGGACGTCGCTCCAGGATAGGATCTGGAATCATCAGTCTGGCAAGACCACATCCCCTCGAGTGCTCCATGTAGTGCCAATAGCCTGAGGGTCAAATGACTCAAGAACCTCATCATCCATAGGTAGATCAGCCTCCAGAAACTGACGATACGTTTCTGAGTCCATCTGAAACATGAAATGATTGTTATTAGAAAACAATTAAAAATAACTATTATGTATAGATATATATTTGTTATGATTCTAACCAGCATTTTACTGTGTCAATGTTCATCTTCATCATCATGTTCATATTTTTCAATGTCAATGTATTCATATTCCTCATCAACATCATCAATTTCCATATTAGTTTCACTTTCATCATCTCTTGTCATTTCAAATTCAGTTGTAACATCATTGACAACATCGTCACCATCGACCCTTAACTGTGGGGTGTCATCCTCGATATTCATGTCTCTTTGTGAAAAAGATGTGTTTTGAGGTGTGTCCTGAAAAATTTCATTTCCTTGAACTTCAGTGGAACCACATTCAGTTTGAGTAAACTGATTTTCTCAAAATTTAAATTTTATTATACTCCACCAATCATCCAACTCTTTTGTAGTAGCACAATATTTTGCATAATAAATTTGATGTGCCTGATGAGCCAATAAAAATGGTTTATTATTTCAAGAAGAATTTTATGTTTAATATCAACAATTCCATGAGTTGGATGAATACACAAGCCTCTCTCATTATCCAGCCATCGACATTTAAACATTGTTACATAATTCTGTCCCAAATAACAGAGTTCAATAATTTCTTCAAGCATGCTGTAAAAGTAAACTTCAATATCTCTATGATGTGATCCCTTCAAAAAAACACCACTATTCATTGTTTTCTTTAATTCCCCATATGCACGTTTATGAAAGCAATAACCATTCACCACATATGCATTATAAGATTTAACCATTTTGGATGGTGGGCTACTCAATATACGCAATCAACTATCAATCTTATCAGCATGTACAGATACTTGAAAATTTGTAAAACATTTATCACTATTACAAGTAATAAATTGATTTTATATGTAAAACCAAAAAAGAATCTACATTACCAGTTTTTGAAACCAGTAGGAATTTTTTTTCCGACATTCTTCTAAGCCAGCTACTATAATTTGTGGAAATTGTTTCTTGATATGATCATCATATAACCTACAAATACAATATGATTAATTTACTGTAATAGAATCTATAGAATAATGGATAGAAGCACTCACTATACAATTAGTGACATTTCTTCACAGTTGGGTAGAACATATGTATGAGCTCTATGATGTTCATCATCTAAAATCAATCTATCATGAACTCCACCAAAGGCAAGTTCGGGCTGATTGACAACTGATAATTGATTGTTCATATCATCATCAACATTCCCCTCATTCTGGCCCATGTGGTTAAATTTTGAGGTATATTCAGATTCAAAATAATGAGGGCAGAATAAAGCAATTTCCTCTTGCAAATAAGCTTCAGCAATTGAGCCTTCAACTGATGCTTTGTTACATACTTTTTTCTTCAATTTCTGCATGCATCTCTCAAATGGGTACATCCATCGAAACTGAACCGGACCTCCACATTTTTCTTCATGTGTAAAATGTAATATCAAATGTTCCATTGAGTCAAATAAATCCACCAGAAAGATTTTTTCCAGTTTGCATATAATTACAACACCAGCTTCTTCCAGTTTGCTTAGTGTGTCGTAGTCTGTTGTCACCACACACATGTCTCGGAAAAAATATGATATATCTGTTACTGAATCCCAAATATTAGAATTCAAAAAACCTCTTAATCCAATAGGCATAAGTCTTTCCATTATAACATGACAATCATGACTTTTTAATCCGGTAATATGACTATTTTTAACACATCTGCCCAAGTTAAAAGCATAGCCTTCTGGAAGTCTCAAATCTGCAATCCACTGACAAAATAATAAGCAACTCTCTTTGGTCAGTGTATAAGCTTCTTTTGGCTTCATTAATCTCTGTGATCTGATATTTTCAAACAATTCAAGTTCTGGGCGCCTGCAAATTTGGGCAAGATCTAATCATGCCTTTACATTATCTTTGGTTTTACCTAGTGTATCCAAAACTGTATGAAATAAATTATCAAAACAGTTCTTCTCAATATGCATGACATCCAACATTTTTCGGACCGAAAAATCAGAAAAATATAGCATATTCCAAAAAATGCTCCATTTTGTCCAATTGTGTTCTTTCCCTAAGACATGAATTTTCTGTTGGTTTATTTTCGGTCCAAAAGTGATGGAAGGTAATGAAAATACAACTGATTGTAACTCTGTACCTCTGATCATTTTCTGCGGTTCATCTCTTTCAATTCTTCCTTTTCTGAAATGATATTTATTCTTCCGAAAAGGATGATTGATTGGAAGAAATCTGCGATGATAGTCAAAATAGCAAGGTTTTTTTCCATTCACGAGCATAAATGCCTTGTTGTCTCCCATATAGTAAGGACATGATTTTGGACCATGTGTACTCCAGCCAGATAACATGACGTATGCCGGGAAGTCACTAATTGTCCACATCAAAGCAGCTTTCATTACAAAATTTTGTTTCGCAGCAACATCATATGTACCGACACCATGACTCCACAATAAATTTAACTCATCAATCAATGGCTTCAAATAAACATCAATATTCTTTTTCAGATGTCCTGGGATTAATAATTTCAAAATATATAAGGCTCTTTCATCAAAATCCATGGAGGTAAATTTTACGGAGTTATAAAGATAGGCCAATAGGAATACTAACTACCAAAAGATCCAAATGGACAAAAACCGTCAGTAGAAAGACCCAATCGCACATTCCGGGATTCTAAAGCAAAAGATGGATGCACTTGATCAAAATGTTTCCATGAATCACCATCAGATGGATGAATCAAGCTTTTACCATTTGAAATATTGGTTTTGTGCCATGACATCATTGTCACTGTGTTCTGAGACATAAATAAACGCAGAAACCTGGGTGTAAGTGGGAAATATCTCAACTGTTTTACAGGAATCAATCCGGACTTCCCTGATTGCGCTTCTTTATACCTCGATTTTTTATATGTGGGACAACTATCCAATGACTCATTTTCACCAGAATATAAGATGCAATCGTTTGAACATGCATAGATCTTTTGATAACTAAGGCCCAGATTACGAACCAGTCTCTTGCTCTCATAATAATTAGTAGGCATCACATTTCTTTCAGGTAACAGTGCTTTAACCAAAGAAAATATCTGATCAAAAAAGTTATTTGACATTCCATTATCTGATTTAATAGCCATAAATTTTGCAACTACTTCTAATTTTCTTATATTGTAACCAGGATATAATACATCCTCAGCAGACCTGAACAAATCAGCAAATTCAGATGGTGCCAACTCGGGAGGTAAATCAACATCATCCTCAATTTCATTTTGTTGAGCGGATGACCCTGCAACATCATGTACTAAATTCTGAAACCATGATGGATCTGGAATCAAATTATCAGTATCTTCTCTGGAACTGCGTTCACCGTGTTGATACCAAAAAATATAATCTGATTTAAAACCATAACGTAAGAGATGTTTCCCAATGATGTCAAATGTATCAAACATTTTCAGAGCACATTTTTTACAAGGACACTTAACTGTCCCTTCTGAAACAAATTCCGGGTTTGATGATGCAAATGATAAGAAAGCTTCAACACCATCAGCATATACAGGATTTAAACTAGAACTGTTTGGATTTCTGCACTGATTTATCCAAGCGTGATCATCTAACAATGATTGATGTCGATTTCCTTGTTCCATATTCATATATATCTTTCTAAAAAATTTAAAACCATTGCTGTTGTTAAATAATTTGATATAAGAAAAACAATATCCTAAAAAGAGAAGATATATAATTACAGTTATTTCTTAGTAATTACCAATAATTATATGTGATACAGTTAGTTTGTAATCATCCCCACTGATTATTATTAATTTAGCATTACTTATCAATACTTAACAAAATGAAATATGATTTAATAATGAAATAAAATTTTGTAATCATCATTGTGGAGATTATATTACTAATTATTCTTATTTGTTTCCAGCGGATTAGCGGTAACTCTTTTTCCTGCCGACTCATCTCCTTGCAAGGAGATGAGCCGTCAGGGAAAAGAGCCTCTTTTTTCCGACGGGTCATCTCTTTTTAACTTTCTCCTGACTAAAACCAGTATGAAAAAATTGCTCTAACATACATTAGAGCACATTTTTCATACTGATTTTAGTGGGAGAAAGTAGCAAAGATATGAGATGTTGAACAAAAGGTAGCCGCCAATCTGTTGTAAATTGTGCCAATTTATAACCATGTAGTAGAATTTATTTGATTGTTGATTAATTATTACTAATTATTACTAATTATTACAAATATCAATATTTACAATAGATTTTTCTATATTCTTAACATGTTCAAATCTTAAAGGGTCATCAATTTTCAGGTCATGCCAACTAAAAAGTTTGCGTCAGCCATGTCCAATGTAAACTCTATAATTGTCCTTACATGGTTGATCATCTCGCAAGTAGTGTTGCAATAGGAAGACACAAGTAATGTCGTTCTCGTCTTTAAGAATCATTTCTCATGACTCTTTACATATATCATTCTTCCTTGAAAAATTAAGAGAACTTCAGTATCTTTCCCTTAATTTTTCAAGAAAAAATGCTCTATATAAAAAACCATGTGATATGATTCTTATAGATGAGAAAACATGAATTGGGTTGTCTTATTGCAATGATACTTGTGAGGTTATCAACCAAACAAGAACAATTATAGAGTTTACATTGGACATGGCTGACGCAAACTTTTTATTGGACATGACCAGAAAATTGGCGACCCTTTAAGATTTGAACATGTTAAGAATAGAGAAAAACTTGTTGAAAATATTGATAATTGTAATATTTTATAATATTTTATAATTTTAATAATAATAATATTTTTATTATAAATATTAAACATATAATAATAAAATAATTATATTATTAGTATTATTTAATTATTAATATTAGAGTAATATAATATTTTATATTATGTTACTATTTATGTTACTAATTATATTACTAATTATGTTACTAATTAGAAATGCGAAGATATGCGTATAGGTTGGATGGTTAATCAATCATTGAATAGAAAAACAAACGTGATTGACCGCTCATCTACCTCAATTTTCTTTTCATTTGTGTGTTGAGGTTGACAGGAAACTTCTACCTACACATGTAATATTTTCTTTTACTGTCAAAATTATAAAACTCCTCACCTCTATGCCGGCGAGGAGGTTGATAATTTTGACAATAAAAATAAATATTACATGTGGAGGCAAAAGTTTCCTCTCAAGCCTCAACACACCAATGAAAAGAAAATTGAGGTAGATAAGTGGTCAATCACGCTTTCTAATTTTCCTAATTCTTTTTAATTGTTTCCTAATTGTTTTTAATTTTTTTCTAATTCTTTTTAATTGTTTCCTAATTCTTTTTAATTGTTTCTTAATTGTTTTTAATCATTTCCTAATTGTTTTTAATTGTTTCCTAATTGTTTTTAATTGTTTCCTAATTGTTTTTAATTGTTTCCTAATTGTTTTTAATTGTTTTTAATTGTTTCCTAATTGTTTTTAATTGTTTCCTAATTCTTTTTAATTGTTTCTTAATTCTTTTTAATTCTTTCCTAATTCTTTTTAATTATTTCATAATTCTTTTTAATTCTTTCCTAATTGTTTTTAATTATTTCCTAATTGTTTTTAATTCTTTTCTAATTATTTTTAATTCTTCCTATTTTTTTTAATTCTTTCCTAATTATTTTTAATTGTTTGCTAATTATATTTAATTGTTTCATAATTATATTTAATTATTTCCTAATTATTTTAAATTATTTCCTAATTATATTAAATTGTTTCCTAATTATTTTAAATTGTTTATTAATTATTTTAAATTGTTTCTTAATTATTTTAAATTATTTATAAATTATTTTAAATTGTTTTCTAATTATTTGAAATTGTTTATTTTTAATTGTTTCCCAATTATTTTTAATTGTTTCCTAATTATTATTAATTATTTATTTTTAATTGTTTCCTAATTATTTTTAATTGTTTCTTAATTATTTATAATTGTATCCTAATTATTTTTAATTGTTTATTTTTAATTTTTTCTTAATTATTTTTAACTTTTTCCTAATTATTTTTAATTTTTTCCTTATTATTATAATTAATTGTTTCCTAATTATTATAATTGTTTCCTAATTATTATAATTGTTTCCTAATTATTATAATTGTTTCCTAATTAAATATAATTATTTCCTAATTATTTTAATTGTTTCCTAATTATTTTAATTATTTTAATTATTTCTAATCAATTAAATCTAATTATTTTTAATTATTTGATAATTATTTTAATTAAATCTAATAAAATCTAATTATTTATTAATTATTTGATAATTATATAATTATTTCTAATTAAATATAACTATTTCTAAGTATTTCTAATTAAATATATTTATTTCTAATTATTACCAAAACATCCTTCGGGAGTGTCCAACCAAGAGTGCAGTAAGCCTCGTTGTCGTGTTCCAAGTTACCCCAAGTCAAGCTCGAAACACCTTGTCAGAGTTTTCACTCCTAGGTATATCTGTGCCAGAGACGCCTCTACTTGTTCGTATCCAGAAAAGGATTATTTGGTACAACCACTTAATCTAATTATACTATATAGCTACTAAACATTCTATAAAAAAAATTAAAATTAACAATTAGAAATAAAATTAACAATTAAAAATAATTTGAAAAATAAAATATAAATATAAATACCTTCGATATTTTGAAGTAATTTTCTCCTTCTAACTCGTTCTCTCCTCTTCTCGTAAGAAAAAATTAAAATGAAAGAAATTTTCTACTTAGAACTGGAAGTTAGAGAGAGAGAGAGGAAGAGAGATCTGAATGTTTTGGAAAAAAATGGGTGGGGTGTATATATAGGTTATATTATTTGCGAAGGTTGTATTTTCGATGGGATACCGTCACAAATACTAGGTATTGCAACGGTATCCCGTTGCAAATACCTTCACCTGCATTAATTACGCGCGGCGGTTAAAAGGGTTTTTGCGACGGGCCCGTCGCAAATTGCTGCCTACCGACATACCATTAGCGACTGACAGATATCCTCGTCACAAATTCCTATTTACTGATGCCAGTATTGGCAATGGTCCCTGTCACAAATACCTTCACCCACATTAATTACGGGTGGCAGTTAAAAGGGTTTTTGCGACGGGCCCGTCGCAAATAGTTGCCTGCCGACACACCATTAGCGACAGGCAGATATCCCCGTCGCAAAATCCTATTTACTGCCACCGGTATTGGCGACGGGACCCATCACAAATAACACCCGATGAATATTTTTTTGCGACGGGACAATTTACCCGTCGCAAATAGTACTTACCACCGCCGGGTAGTTGCGATGGGTAGAAGGCGACCATCGCAAATAGGCCTCCCACGTTTTGTCGCGCAAACTGCGCCATAACTATTGTGATGGGTCCTGTATTTCTGTCGCAAATAACTGACCATTTGTGATGAGAATATATTCCCATCGCAAATACGCTTTTCGTCGGAGTTGTTGTGACGGGAATAAAGCCCGTCCCAAATACCCCGTCGCAATAAGCGGTTTTTCCCGCAGTGTGTCACAATAGGAAGAAAATGGAATCTCAAAATGATGATGACCCAAATGAGAGGAATAGATTGGAGAATTTATTATTTGATTGGTTTCAATTTATTCATCATCATTATAAAGAAGGGATATTGACCAATGAATTCTTTCATATGAGAACACATGATGCGTCTAATGAAAATAATGATATTGACAGGTTGAAAATATTGAATGATGCTGCCGCGACTCTAGTATATCAACAATGCGGTGAAATGAAAAATATGGATTATTTAATATGATTGTTTTATGGGAAAACCATGTATGGGATTTCTAAAACTTCCATCGATTACATTCTTACATTCTTGAAGGACTTACTTCCAAATGATGTAGATATTCATTCAAACTATTATATGTCATGGAAGTTAGTTGATGAACATGAATTTTCAAAAAAATCATGCTTTCCTAAAATATTATAGCTTATTTTAGGAGGAAACTACTGAATAAAATGATTGTATAAAATGTATAAGATCTTTATGGAAGCCAAAAGTTGATGAAACACCATACCGTGTGGCATAGACAGTAATTTGTCACTTTTCATTGATCCCTAGACTCCAGAATCTTTTAATTTCTGATGAAATATCAATAAAAATTTGATGGAATGATACTAAGATAAAGAAAAATAATGAAGTGTTGGTTCAATCTATAGATGAATTTTCATGGAAGGGATTTGATGCTCGATAGCCTAATTTTGCAGCTGAAGTGCGTAATGTGAGGCTGAGTCTTTCATGTGAATATTTTAATCCATTTGGGAATAGGATAACATCACATATCACATTTCTAGTTTTCATACACATTTATAACCTTCCCCCATGGTTGTGTATGAAAAAACCTTTCACTTTCATGAGTATACTCATATCTGGCCCTTTTGATCCGGACAATGATATAGACATATACATGAAACCCTTAAAAAAAGAGTTGAAAATTCTTTGGGATATGGGTGTGCACACATACGATTCATGTTTGAAAGTCATATTTCAGATGCGTGTTGTACTTATGTGGGTGATCAATGTTTTTCATGATTATGTATTGATGTATGGATGGAGTATGAAGGGAAAATTGTCATGTCTGGTTTATGTGAAGAATACTCGATCCAGAAGACTGAAATATCACAGTAGTTTTAGTTTTATAGGACATCAATGATTATTTCCAATGGACCATCCATATAGAAATAATCATCAAAGATTTGACAATACCATGGAGACCGACGATCCACATTAGAATATGTCTGGAATTGACGTGCTTAATGAATTGCAAAATTTCAGTTTTTTATTCAGGAAGGGTCAAATGAAATCTTGAAAGAGTAATAATGTTTCCAATGATAACTATTACAATTGGAATAAGAGGAGTATCTTCTTTTAGTTTTCTTATTGGTCAACCAATTTGTTACATCATTGCATAGACGTAACGAACACTGAAAAGAATATATGTAAAATATTGCTTTCAATTATTCTAAACATCAAGGGAAATACAAAAGATGATTTACTATCTTAGATTAACTTGGTGTATTAGGGGATCAGACCAGAATTCCATCATGTATGTATCAGTGAAAATAAATGGAAGGTTCCATGTGCTTCTTATGTGATGAAACCTACATAAAAAACTAAATTTATGGAAGTACTAGAGACTATTAAAGTTCTTAATGGCTATTAAAGAAATATATCAAAATAGGTCAATCAAAGAGAGTTAAAGTTGCAATCTTTTAAGAGTCATGATTATCCCGTCCTTCTACATGAGTTGATTCTAATATCAATCTATCATCTTTTGTCCAATAATGTAATGATGTCAACTATTCAGTTGTTACATTTGTTTAGAGATCTTTGTGAAAATAAGTTTTCTAAGTGACTATTGAATTGTTTTTGGTAGATACCCCATTAATTTTGTGTGATTTAGAGAAAATATTTCCTCCATCATTTTTCACATGAATGCTACATTTGACTACCCATCTTTCAACCAAAATACTTCTTAGATGACCTGTTTCTTTTCATTGGATGTATCCAACTGAAAGAAATATGTACACAATGAAATATTATTTCTAGAACAAGAATCATCCCAATGGTTCTATCGTGAACGGTTACTTGGATCAAGAATTATGAATTTTTCTCAATGTATTTGTTTGATCTTACAACGAGAATGAATAGACCAATGAGAAATGAAGATTAAATATATGAGCAAATTGAACCCAATTTTCTATCACATCCTCAAATAGGAGGAATTCCTGATCATATACATTGCAGACATTAAACTTTGAAGAGTGGGATATGGCACATCACACATTATTTTTCAACATTGATTTGTTCAATGGCTACATCATGTATGTAAATTGAACAAATATATGTTATCTCTTATCTTGTAATTTTATATATCTATTAAACTATTTCTATTTTTACCTATAGGTAACATAAATTAATGATAAATAGAAAGCAGCATTCATTATCTTTGAGAAGGATAGAGAATTTACACAACAACTATTTTTCCTACTTGGTTAAAATTGATGGTAGAAATATTTCTATAAAAAATTAATAAAATAAAATATTTAATTAAGTTTAATATTCATTTATATTTCAAGTATTGATTTTGCCTACTGAATTTGTCTCTGAAAAAATAAGAGAATTGGATTTTGGTCCTAATACCATGGTTCATGAATGTAAATCAACTATGATCAATGGGTATAGATTTATTATCAATGAATGAGAAAAGAACATGGGAACACAACATGATGGTGTTATGGTTATTACCACAACCGACTGTTATTCCAGTGCATCAGATAATAGGCCTCATTTTTAAAATGTAGCTTATTATGGAGTTGTTGAAAATAATAATAATATTGGATTAATACTCTCGTGGTTGAGTCACTATGATGAAATTATAGTGGTTTTATTTGATGAATAGGTAGGGAACCATTATTGAGGATTTTGGATTTCAAGTTATTGAAATGACTTGAACTCTTTCTACCGATGAACCATATGCATTGGAATCAATAAAGAAACATGTTTTTATGTAAAAGATAATGTTCAACCTAAATTTGGTGTCATTATTGAATTAATTCCAAGACATGTTTTTGATGATGGTGATGATGGAATTTACACCATTTCTACTGCCATTGACCCCAATCGATTTATTAATTTTGACGACTCCAAAAGCTTAATTTTTATAGTTTATTGTGAACTTGAAGTTGTGGTGGACAATATATTGAATCATCTATCTGTGTTGTCAGTTATTTTGGTTTAGATAGAAATGGGGTTTAAGGTTGGTACTATTAAAAAATGATATAATATTTATTACAAATATTTTTTATCTGACTTGACTTGAATGTTAATTTTCAATATTTATTGGTTGTCGTTTTATTTCAGTTTCATTTTCTAATGTATTAAAACCTACAAAACCAAACACAACTGAAAAAATTAAATTAGAATAAAAAAATAGGAATTGAATATGAAATATTAAACTAATTGATATGAAAATCAAAACAAATGAAAATAATGATCTAACAAAAAAAATAGATTAATTACTTAACCGAGAATATGACCAAATGACCTAATAAAAATAAGTCATGTCTCATATTTTTTGTTTTTTTGGTTACACATTAGTTATCCTATTCTAAATACTTCTATATTTGTTTTAAAATGAAGGAAATGAAACCTATTGATGAGCAGTGAAGAAAAAGGATGATGAACAACAATCTATGAATGACAGAGATGGGAATTCCTCCGTTAGTGCATGTTGTGAGTATTTTATTTCAAATATATATATATGTGTGTATATATATATATATATATAACATATAATTTGATGTAATTAATTTTATTTTAAACTTTTATGCATGATCAACCACTTAGGAACTGTTAATTCAATGAGCAACCTAGTAGTGGTACCAGTACTCAGGCTGGTAGTATGTGGGGGGGGGGGGTACGAGAGATAAGCGCTCTAGTCAACATACTTGATTAGACCCTGCCGATCCCACTAACGTACCATCTTCCACACATTCTGATCCAACTGTGTCATTAGGGATACACAAGATATTTAGGCCTCCCATGTTTTCACCAGCCTTTACATCTAAGCCTCATCACCCATATTTACCGTATCCAATTATGATTCCCACTCCTCATCCATATCACGCATTTACCTAGACATCCATGCCATCTTCTTTACCATATACTTCTTTTTCTCCAAGAGTCTATGTTCCTTCTTCGAATCTTTCTCAGATATAGTGTATGCCTATAGAGAATACATTAGGACCCACTCCACCTGTACAGGGTGATGTTTCTTCAGTGCATGTGGATCCAACAATTCCTATTTATTAGACTGTTGTAGGTATATTTTATAACCCTAATAAATTTTTACCATAATTTATTTTCATTGTAACATGTATTGATATAATATATATATTTATTCTATAATAGATACAAATACAAATAGGTGATGGGGTTTTACACGTATGTTTGTGGTAAGTAACATCCATATTCTGTTGATGGTGGACTACAATGAAGGAAACCAAATGATCAAAAAAACATGGAAGCAATGTAAGAGTTTTTTTGGCGACACTTTCCAAATACTCTAACATCATTCCCGTCAGCCCGATCCCATGTAGACAGTTTCCAAACGAAGTCAAGGATTATTATTAGGCATAGATATGTGTAAAAGAATCTATTGGATTTAATATATTATTATTATTTTATTTATATTAATTAATATTTTGGTGTCATCTTCATTTTAATTGTCCAGATGGTGATGGTGCATGACCATTACGTCTAATGGAATTAGGTGAGCTTTGGAGAGCCTATAAGAATGAGTTGTCTATTGGATGTCATGGTAGAGATTTTATAGAGTTATATCCAATACCTATCATGTATGATTTTATGATAGAATATTATATAAAAATGATTACTCATTGGATGACTACTAAGTTTAAGGTATTAATCACATTTTTGGTTTCTAAATAAAAATTTTATTTTTTTCATTAATACTATCTTTCTTAGTGTTGAATTTTATTTAGGAATAATACTAAAAAAATAAAACAAAACATTTATGATAAAAAATACCACCACACTTTGGTGCATACTATGATGTGAAATCATGAGAGAAAGTAGGTACGCTAGTTGTTTGTATTTTTTCTTTTGGACTTGCACCTTCTATTGTTTCCTCCATAATTTATTTGATTTCTAAAGTTTTGATATAATTTTAGTTATGAAATTAATTTTTGGTAACATATTTTAAATTATGGTTTCCTAAATTCAATGTCATTATAGAGGAAGGTATTGAATATTGAAGGACATTTTCCTTGAGAAAAACTATTTTTCTCGAGTAGAAAGAAAAAAATGGAAGTATAGTTAACGAACCGATATATCAGCTGATTGTAAGGTTTGATTTGTTGATTTAAAATTGTAATATATATTTTGTAACTTAATAATCTATTTATATTTGTAACAGGATACTTTGGAGGCCCTTGATTCCCTGGAACTAGAAAATTTTTGGGCCAAATGATCACTTACATCAGGTTTTGGAAGATGAGAACCATGACAGAGTACACTACCAACCTTGGAAGAGTATAGTCACAACAAGGTATTGTCCCTATTAAGGTACCATTTTTAGTGCCACTGAGTTGTAAAAGGTTAAGGAATAAGAAGAACATGCCGAAAAAAGTGTCACCCAAGTGGAAGAACAGGTTTAAAGTGAAAACACTAAATTTATGAAACTAATGAAAGTTTTATGTCCATCACTTTTACTAGAGACCAACGCAGATTGTGATGAACATATTTCATCTATGCATTCATTATATATTGATCCAAGTGGATGTACTAGTGGTGGTTGAGAGGATGTTGTTTCTGGTGATGATGATGGTATGGAAGAGGCTGAGGATGAGGGTGATGTTGAGGTCGAGGCAGTGGCCGAGGCAGGTGATGAGGGTGAGGATGAGGCCAAGGATGAGGTTAAGGATGAAGACAAGGATGAGGATGGGAACATGTATGAGGACAAGGATGAGGCTGATGATGATAGTGATGATAGTGATGATGATGAGGGATGGATTAATCCAATATAGTTTTTACTGATATTTATGACCTTTGATGTTTGATGATTTACCGTGACTAAATATATTTGTGATATTTTGTATGTTTGTTATCAATGGTTAAATTAATTAATTGATTTGTTCTATTATGAATATGTATGTATTGGTTTTTTGGTGTTTTAGGATTCTCTATTTATTTCATTGAAGGTTTTTTTTGTTGAGGATATTTTGTTTGTTTCATTGTAGGTTGAGGATGTTCTGTTAGTGTTTTTATTGTAGTGGGCAGTTAGTTTAATTATTTAATGTTTTTGGTTTTGATTTCTGGTAGTTCTGATTGTAGGTGAATTATGTTTTTATGTTTTGATCAAGTGCATTGCATTGTAGGTAATTTTGTTTTGCAGGTAGTGAATTATATTCTGATTGTAGGTTGTTTTGAGGTAAATTTCATGTGCTGAGGTGCATTATCTCGTAGGTATTTCTTTATCACTCAGGGTTTCATGAAATTTTAATTTTAAAAAATTAGGTAATAAAGTTCACCCAACCAAATTTTTCATAGTGAATTAATTTATACAGTGTTTATAGATTATAAAAATGTCTCTATAATCCCTCGGTATTTTTAATGTGGTGTTTTTTATAGTGTGGTGTTGTTTTAGGTGTTGTATTAGTTTTTTCAGGTGTTATATTCATCATTTTTCTATAATGTTTTTGTAGATGTTTTTTCGGTATGTTTCGGTGTTGGGCTTTCCAGTGTGGTATTATGTATATTTACTGGGTACAAAAACTCTCCCCACCATTTCTTTTTTCACCTTTAATAAGATGGTAGAAATTCCAAACCTACAAATCTTTTTTATTGGAATGATAATCTTCAATGTTCTCTCCACCATCAAGAATTTGGTTAGGCAAGGGAAATCTAATCGACCATTGGTGATTTCATTATTCTTACTATCCATACATACAAGAGAACTAGAACCCACATTAGTTTATACCATTCTCTTTGAATATCCACATCAATCTATGGTATCCCATATCCACACTCACATAATAATTTTATAACATGGAATAAAACTCTAAAAACACATTTAGTTAACACCTCTAAGACACCCAAACTGAAAAAGAAACCATGAAACCACATAGGTCTTTATCTAATACAACATTAATATATATAATAGGTTCCAATTCCAAAATGTATATACCTTTCCTTCACACACCCAAAAGTGCTTATCCAAAATACACACTGCAATAACCTTACAAAAGATACCACTTCTCATATTTATTACCCAACACCCCACCATCAACTATCTGAGTTGAACTATTTTCATTACACAAAATCTGTATGCTTCTCACCCAAGACACCAACCAAAATATTGGTTCATCTAGCCCAACAACTGATGTCTATCAGGAAAATCTAAAAAAATCACCCACCATACTAAAACCACTATACCAAAATGCAGCTAGTTTCTCAAATCCACACCATGAATTAAAAGATGGATATCCTACCATACCTTTCCTAAAGATTCCAGGCCAAACTATAACCTTAGCAAGGTTTATCATTTGATAAATCATTATTTGTCTCATGAATATCCCTAGATATACTATCCCCAATACATAGAAATAATCTATACTCATATAATGCCAAGAAGACCATCAAAATTCCCACACATCAGTCTAACCAACCATAAATCCCAACACATTTACGTAACTATAACCAAATATTAACCACCATAAATAAAATCCCTACTCGCTCACTGAAAATACTATCATCGAACCAACACCATCTTACCAAGGCAACTGCTCAAACATCACACCTTATCTTGCACTACCAAATATTTATCTACATACCTATAATAAATCACTAGGTTCCCTACCCAAGTTCATTCACATGGAAAACATACCTATTATACTAATACCTAAACAAAACAACCCAAAACCAACTATGAATCCACACCAAAACCTATTTCCAACCTAGGTAAATAAAAAAACCAATAAAGATCCCCTGAATCCACTATGCAATGCCTTTACTAAAATAATCTGCTAAATTCCAGGAAACAATCCCTATATCAAAACAACATACAATAGGAAAAGGTCAATATAAAATCCTAAAGACCCTATATTTGGTTCAATACAATAACCATATTCCTGGAATAAATCAATGTGCTCTACCCTTGTTAAAGGGACCCACATACAACCAACAAAAGGCATCTATACATTATCCAATAGCTGTCCTAAATATGCCTATAAACCAAACATGATTCATCACCCCTAAATATGCACCAAAAAACCACTATCTTCTATAGAGTACTCACTCACAAGAAAATAAATAAGTCAATACTCTCTAATTGTGGTTGAAACTACCACTATTAATACCCAAACAAGGATAAAACTAGCTCTATCTCAGGATAAGATACCCACTATCATAACTAAATTCCAAATTAAGAATTACCACTCTACCCCACAAAAATATTTTAAGGATTGATGAAAATTCTGCATGAAAACTATCTTCATAGAAAAATAACTTTTTGAAACCAAAAACCAAAAGTTATCAAACAATTCATCTTCTCAAAACCACTTAAAACAAATTTTCAATACTCAAAATATTTATAAAAACAAAGAATAAAAAAATCAATCACACCGATGTCAATCTGTTTGAAATAAATTATTTTAAAAACCACATAGTAGTAAGAGCACTTCATGTTAAACCAAATCATAGTAAAAAGTATAACTTTACAACAAGGATTTTTAATAAAACTACAAAAGTGAACATCATAAAATTACCCTTGATCACACATATTTTATTCATCTATTTAAAAAAACCATTTTAGAAAAAATTTCAAACCTAAAAAAATCTCCCCTGAATTTAATCCTAAATTCTTAAATATTCATAATTCCATCATTAAAAATTATAATCCCCCAAATTTTTAAAAAATACCATAACGAACTTGGAACATTTAAAAATTATACTTATTTTACAAAAGGAGACATGAAAAAGCTTCATTTAAAAAATACATTTCAATGACCATTTTGGAAACCAATTAAAATAAACAATATAAGAAAAATCCTTAATTAACAAAAATTTTCTAAATAGGATGAAACCTTAAAAAACCTTTTTACAGTATAAAATTACTTGGCATCATTCCTTTACTTTAAAACCACTATGAACCAAATTATATTTTAAAATTGATATTTTATATGATTCAAAAATCAAGTTAATTCACTGCACATTTTGTATGTACCCATTCAAAACCTCTAAGAGGATAAACAAGTTGAAAACACCTTCAAAAACCCTAAACCACTTTATTTACCAAATTATGTTTAAAATAATTAAAAAATCAGAAAAAAAATCCCATTGACACTTTCAATTTTTATCACAACTAATAAACATATTTTTCCTTAAGATACATGTCTCACAAAACTTCATTAAGTATATTTAAAACTAATAAATACTTTATATCTAATAAAATGGAAACTATACCATTTTTATAATAAAATTAATTAAATAAATAATTTCTATTTTACATTTGTGCTATTCTATAGATGTTAGTTCTATAATTGTAAAGGGGAGGCTATTGTATACTGCATTATGGAGTTGGAGTACTCTATACAAATGGTTTTTAAACCGTTGGTATAGATCTAAAAAACATATATATACCAATAGTTCTTATCAAACTGTTGGTAAATATATATATATAAATTATTTATAAATCATTAGTATATATTTGAAAATAGTAAGTATACCAGTGCTTATTAGAGAACTGTTGGTAAAACTCTATACCAATGGTTTATAAATAGTTGTTATAGTTTTGAGGCTCGATATTTTCCAATGGTAGAAAACCTTTGGTAAATATCTATTCCAATGGTTATCAAAAAGAAATTGGGATTATGTAATTTTCAATATCATATACCAACAGTTAAGGAATAACCATTATTATAGTCATATACCCATTCCTCAACACCCAACGGTTTGGAAAACTTTTGGTATAAGGTATAATAATGATTTTATAGCCTATACCAAAAGTTTTAAATTATTGGTATAGCCTAAGCCACCAGTAGTGAGGATCCATACACCAAGTCTTCCATACATCGATCTATGGTTTAAGAAAATATTTGATAAAGATAATTTGGAATTTTTTGAAGAATCGAAGAGAAAATCCCAGATCTATGAGGTCGTTATATAATTCTTTGTATCAAATGAATTGATGGTAGGTGGATTCTAATTGTTTTCCACTTTATAATAGAAAATTAAGGCTAGTTATTTTATATATAAATTTATTATTATTTTGGTTTAAAAATTATTGTGAAATACATGTTAGATATGCCTTTTTAATAATGGGTCTTAAAATCTAGAGTCACGGGTAACACCCATAAGGTGTTTAATTAAATAATTAATTGAGTTTTATTTTTTAAAATAATAGTTTTGGGTGTTAGAACTTGGAATGAAATTACTATTTGGGTGTTAATATTAATAGGGAAGGGGCTGTGTGGGTTTGATATGGTCATGGTGAAAAATCTTGTGGCACATTCTATTATTCCACTAAGGGAAGATTTAGGACTGTAGAAATGGATACCACTCATGAGTTGGACTATTAAGGAGAAGAATTTGGGTAGTAGTTTCACCGGTGGGTGTTCTATTTGTGTGAGTGGGATCATGAAATGGATGTATTTTTTTGAGTTATTTTAATTCCTTAGTAACATATTTATATATTGATCACTATTTTCCATTAATTTTTCATATCTTATATTTAAAATAAAACATGAGATAAAATTTCTATTTTATTAAATGAATTTGGGAAAAGTCTTAGGGTTTTGATACTAGTTTATATACTCACTCCCAAAATATGTATATTAATGTATATATAGATACTATTTATCATGATATTAGTAAGGGAAAGGTTTCAAATTTTACCAGCAGAGATTTATGATATTGTGGTCATGGATGTTTGGAGTCAGATATTGGGTTAGTTGACGAGACTTGGAGTCTGAGTAGTCCCATATTGGTTCCTTGAGTCTTATTTTCCTTGAGTCACTGTTTTTCCTTGAGAGTTATTTTTCTTAAAATTGTAGAATTTTTTTCTTTTTTCTTTTACTTTTGCTCAGATGATCAGTTGGTTATACTATTGAACTTTATTATTTTTTTTATCTGGAATCATATTGTATCTCTTATTTATAGTTTTCATAAAAATTATATTTTAATGGAAAATCATCCCCATTGATTTAGTAAAGCACTTTACATTTATTGTTAGCCATTGGTTCCCTAGGGAAATCACCTAAGGTTATTGGCATTTTGGTCTTTCCCAATAGAATGTGTTGGGTTGGGATGTTACATTCTCTAAGAAACCCATATCAAGAAAGATGAAAATATTTTTTTGGAGTATGGAATTATAGAAAAAAATCATATGTGGTTGGTGTTTTATCCCAATGATCAGGTTAGTGGTCGAATAGTTGTCACCTCTATTTTTTTGAGGTGGTAGAAAATCCACATGAGGGAGTTTTTGTATAAGAATTTTAATAATAAATTTGAAAAGAATAATTTATGGAAGTAATATCTAATATATAGTCCCCCATTATAAATCTATGTTATATATTTTAATTATAAAAAAAATTAATATTATAAAAATATTTTTTATATCCGAATTTTTATATTTTTATAATGTTTTGGAATAAAAAATTTATGCTTCCATTAGTTGATTTAAAAAAAATATATTAATATAAGTTTTTAAGCATTACTTAATATTGTAGATAAATAAATAAATAAATATTTATGTTTCTTATATACTAATAAAATATATAAATCTTTTTTTAAACACTACATATATTATTTGTAAATATATAATAATAGGAAACAAAACCAAATTCTTAATAAATAATAACCATTAATATATATTTTTGTACTTTATTTCTACACTTATTTAAATATAATTAAAATTTATACGCATATGTGTGTGTGTTATTTTTTTGTTGTATTTAAATATATATGATATAAATATATATTTTTCATAGATGAAATTAATTTTTTTTTTTAAATTTCATATAAATATATAATAATTACAAATAACTAGAAGAAATGTTTATATACTTAATTATATATACATGTTTTATACTTGGTTTTTATTTATTTTTATATTTTTTATAAATTTATTTAATTTGAATAGTATACATGTGTGTGTGTGGGTATTATTATTAATATTTTCATGTATTGTTACATACGTATATAAATTTTTTCATGTAAAAAAATATAAATATAATATATATTTAAGCAGACACATAATTATAAATATTTAAAAATATATATTCAATATATCTATATTTATGTGTATTTGTATAGTTGAATTTAAATAGTATATATGTTTCTAGGAAATATAAATAGAAAATATGCACTAAATTTTTTCATTGAACAAATTATATGAAAATTTGAAATGTAAAATTCCCATGAAAATTTATTTGTGCATATATATGTATTTACTGATAATTTCTACTCTGAATTTATGCTAGAAAATTACAATGTATAAATATATTTTCATATATTGACATACGTATCTATGTGTATATTCATTTAAATTTACACTAGAAACTTTCAATTGAAAGTCTAAGTGTAATTTTTCATTTTAAATTCTAAATGCGTTTTTACATTGGAAATTTTTAATAAAAATTTAAAGGAGAAATTCACAAAAAAAAATTCACTAAAAAGTTTAATCATTTATTTATGTATTTTGAGTGGAAATTTAAATTTTTATTTATTTTATAATTTTTATAATCAAATTTCCAATCTAAATTCATATGAAAATTCATAGTTCAAACTTACTCTAGAAAAAACATGACATTTTTACCCTGAAATATTTATTGGAAATTTTCTCCATAAATTTTTAGTGTAAATTTTCACTTTAAATTTTCACTATAATTTTTAAATGAATATATATATCTGTATTTTAATTTTTTTATTGAAAATTAAACTTTGAGTCGAAATTTCAGTGATGGGTCTTTGTTAAATATATATATATATATATATATATATATAAATTTTATGAATTTTATTTGGAAATACAATTTTGAGTATAAATCATCATTGTTGACTTGAATTTTTCACCGTGAAATTTAAATAGAAGTTTATACAAGAATTTTTTAAGTTTTAACTGGAAAAAAATTTTGTGTATAAAATTTCACTGATATCTAAAAAGTTAAACTGATATTTTTCATTGAGAGTTTATATTTAAAATTTAGAGGTTTACATTGGAAATTATATTACGAGTATACCTTTTTTTATATTAATGTAATTTTACACTGTGAATTTTCATTAAAAAATTCCTCTATAATTTTCATTGAAAACTAATTCCCAAGTAAAAATGTTAGCTAATAATTAAAAACATTCATTATGAGTTTACGTTAAAAATATTCATTGAAAACTTGTTACTTTTTATTAGAAATTAAATTTTGAGAATAATTTTTCCCTCATAACTTTTAGTTTTTAGAGTGAATTTTCATTGAAAATATATTCTAGAATTAGAAATTTTACAATGGGAATTATGTTTTGAGGAGAGATACCCATTGAGAACTGTAAATTTCCCATAATATACTAAAAATTCCCAGTGTAAATGTGAACTAGAAAGTTAAATTCTATATTTTTATTTATATATATACATTCTAGTCAAATATAGACAAGAAACATTCACCTGACATTTCTAGTGTAAATTTTAACTCTGAATTTCCAATGAAAGTTTACTTGATTTTAATTTTTTACACATATGTACGTATATATTGAAAATTTACAATGTAAATTTATAATATAAATTAAAAATATCTTAGTGTACATTTATATTAGTGTGTGTGTAAAGTTTGGGGCTTACATGGGTAGTAAATTCACATTGTAATCCTGCATGAGGCTCGGGTTGAAATTTGAGTGGGACCGAATTATCATGACACTATTGGAGGGTGGGTGCTGTAGCAGGTGTACGGTAGCAGGGGTATGTTATAAACGGTACTATTTACACAATATGAGCTTCTATGCCTTGAATTGGGCCTTCATGCAACCATTGTGGGGCCTTTAAAGCTCAGTACTGGGGAAACTTCAGAATTATGGAGTGAAATATGGTGTGATGGTGATCATTAGAGAATTCTGACATGATGTAGAAAGGAATATTTATAGAGTAAAAACATACACAATGAATTATTACTTGTTCACCTCTATGAAAGTTGGGAATAGTTGGCCTTATATGTGAAGTTGGAGTGAGGAGATAAAGTAAAAAATGACTAAAAGGTGGTGGTGGAAAGGTGTTTCAGTGTAGGAACTTTGGTCCACTTATCAATGTTCTGTATTCCTCTGGGCCCTAAAGCCTTGTATTATAGCCCTTCAGGACAAGTTAGGGTTCCCTTCGATCCATTTAAGAAGAGGGTTTATCTGTAAAATAAAATTAAATTGGAATTGGGGTGCGTGTGTTCTTTTCAGTGAAAATTTCCATTACCCACTTTGTGTAGTAAATATATACTAGAAATTTATACAGTAAATTTCGATTGAAAGTTTTCATAAAAAAATTTCAGTGTCAATTCACATTTAAAAATTTTAATATAAATTTCTAATGTAATCTTATAAAATATTTATGTACATATTTATAACTTTTCACTAGTTATTAGAAAAATTTCATTTTCAATTTTCACTAAAAATTGGGATTTCAGTTTTGGAAGATTCTGTTTCGAATTTAATTATAAATAAAGATTTCTTTTTCTAATAGAAAATTTTCACTGATAATTTTCAGTGATTTGTTTTTGAAATTTTTTATTTTATTATTGAAAATTAAATTACAAGTAAAAATTTACACTAATAACTGTGAAAAAAACAGGACAGAATGTTTAAGTATGTTTATTTATAACTACTAATGTGTTATTTAGGATATTTGTAGCATAAAATTTATATTGACACATAAATGTTATGTAATGATAAAATATGTTGGTGAATGTATGTTTGTAAAATAATATAGATAAGTGTGTATGTGTGTTTGTGAATTTATATATACATATGTGTACTTATATATATACATATATACACATGATATATGAATATACATATAAATAAATAAATAAATAAATCATATATATATATAAAATGAATAGATAAATATATAATGATTTCCTAAGTATAATAGTAAAATATATATAATAATTTCATTACAATAAAATTTATAATATCAAAAATAATTTCAATGGATATATTTATACAATTATATATAATTATATTATTAATTAATATCATATTATAAATATTTATAATAAATATAATATATAATACGTATTATAGTAAATATATGTATATATATTATAAATATATATAGTAAAGTCACATATAAATAATTATAAAAGAAGAATTTATGGGTTTTAGTATTAAAAAAAGAAAAATAAAAAGAAAGATATGATGAGAAAAAATGGGTATTTTTATCTAAACAAATTATTAGGATGGTCAGGATTAGGGTATAAACCTGGAAGGATATTAATTCTTGGAAGTACTTGGGAATTGGGAACTCTCATGGGTTCATTAAATTATATTTTAATGTGAAAATATGGTCTCTATTTAGTTATTACCACTACAGAGAGAAAGGGAGTTCACTTGGGGGGGGGGTGCTATGATTTATTCTCCTGCACCGTGATGGCGGTGGAAACCCTGCCAGTCCCTCTCCCTTGGGTGGTGGAGGGAACTTCGTTTTCCTTCAAGGGAGTGTATTCCTCCTTCCCACCCACTTTCTAACCCCAATCTTATTTCCCCATTCTTGTAATTCTCTATATTCCCTAAGGTTCCCAATCTGTATGATGGATGCACAAACCATCCAATTTCAATCGCAGAGTTTAATGAATCTTTGAACCTTCTCAATTGGACCTTGATTTCTCGATTCCCATATAGGATTCATTTGGTGGACATGTTTGATATATATTTTTTGGTTCCAAGGATTTACACGAAAGGGAAACTGTAATGGCCCGAAATTTTGAATAAATCTTGTTTCCTAATTTCATGTGTTATTTTATTTTATGATAAACACAATTATAATTAAAATGAGACCATTGGGTTCTGACTATTATATGACCATTGGTCAATATGACCGCTTTGAACAAAATGTTTTGATTATTGTCTCTAAATACAAGTAATCTTGGTTAATTATTATAGAAAGAAGATTCGATGGCCTCACCTAGTAGTCTTGGACCGATTGAAGCCCATCTAACAGAACTTGGGAAGGAGGTAGCACCATTGGCCTTTGCTCTGGACCAAACCCAAGCTGAACTTCATCATGTGAAGCTAGAACGGAATCACCTTCTCGAGAAGTTCAAACTGATAGAAATTACTACTCGGGCAATGTTGGCCGATCCTCCCTCAGACTCTCTCACCTTAGCACACCTTACACTTAGGTCCTATGCTGGTGTGATAAGGGGCTATGTAAGGAGACCGTAACTGCCTTGTGTAATACTTTGTTTTAAATAAAAATTGGGATTTCTTCTTATGATGAAGTTTATGAATTTTCAAATGACCGGATAAATATAGTATGCATATTTTTGATGAATTTTAGAAAAAGGATATTTTAAAAATGTTTATGTAAACCTTAAATAATTAAAAATGTGTAATGATTTTCAAAAAATGGTCTTCTACAATTATGTTCAGTACAAAATTTGGAGTCTAATAAGATCAACTTGATTTTTGATGAATAGTAAATTATGAATAGTGATTTTATGATTAGGATTAGTAATATGACCAAATGGATTAGTAATCTCATTTAAAGAAAGTTTTAAAATAATCTAGGCACCTTGATTAAGTAATGTGATTCAATAAAATGGTTAAATAACGGTTTCATAAATTATTATTCAAGTATTAGTTTTTTTGGGTGAATAGTGTTTTTTAATTAAAAATTAGATAAAAAATATTTAGAAAATTATTTTTATAAAATGGATTTCATTTTTTGACTCAGAGCACTGATATTATGTTATGGTAATTTTTGTGGTTTTTTCTGAAAAAATGAATTTTCGGTGAATAGTGTAATTATTTAAAAAATAAATTAAAAATATTTAGAAAATTATTTGTATAAAATGGAGTTCATTTTTGAAATCAGAGCATTGATATTTGATTAAGGTGAAATTTTGGGATCTTTCTGAGAAAGTTGAATTTTTAGTGAATAGTGAAAATATAGTTTTAGGGTTTCGGTATGTTTAATGACATCATAACTGTGTCATGATGATTTCATAAGTATTTTTAGAGGTTGTCCGGCCAAGGGTGATTAATTATTGTGTGGGGGTCCCCATGTGGCCTAACTTTATGGGAAGTACCATGGGAGGGCCCATGCTTTTGAGAAAACCACTTTTGAGGTGTCCCTTGGCCATTAATGCCTTGTCCCCTCACTTTCCCTATAAATACCAAGCCCTCCACTCATACATTCGACTCCCCACTCTTTCCCAATGAATTTATGGTCTCATTACCTCCTAAGGAGTCATCCCAAGGTGCCCCCAAGCCCTCAAGGTCCCATCCTTTGAGGTTTAAGAGTTACATTTTAAGGTAAGGGATCCGACCTCTCTCTTTTATTTAAAGTAATCTCTTTTATGCCATTCCTTTTATGCTCCATGTTCTTATGTTGGAGTATGTTCTTCTATACTCCTCTTACTGCCCTTTTCATTTTCATATAATGAGAGATCCCCTCTTACTATCATTATTTCGTTTTATGAAGTTTTAAGTGGCGCCGTTAGGCTGCCGAAATTTTTGTAACAGATTCTTTCTCCCTTCTCATTTTTCATGATCTATTTTCATGTAAAGTATTTCAAGTTCATTTTTATTATGTTGGGGTATGATCTATAAATTTATCATACTGATATTTTCTGATCATGTGATGATAGACCCCATTTTATCTCTTCAATTCAGTATTTTGAAGTTTTAAGTGGCGCCGTTAGGCTGCCGAATTTTTAAGTGGTTCTTCACCCTTCTCGTTTTGAAGTTCTACTTTCATGTCAATTATTTCAAGTTCCTTTTTTATTATGTTGGGGTATGATCTCTAAATTTATCATACTGATCTTTTATGATCATATGATGAGATACCCCATTTGATCTCTTCAATTCAGTATTTTGAAGTTTTAAGTGGCGCTGTTAGGCTGCCGAATTTTTAAGTGGTTCTTCACCCTTCTCGTTTTGAAGTTCAACTTTCATGTCAATTCTTTCAAGTTACTTTTTGTTATTTTTGGGTATGATCTCTATATATATCATACTAGAGTCTTATGTTCATATGATGAGAGACCCCATTTGATCTCTTCAATTCAGTATTTTGAAGTTTTAAGTGGCGCCGTTAGGATGCCAAATTTTTTAGGGGATTCTTTCACCCTTCTCATTCTTTTCAAAGTTCTACTTTCATGTCAAGTCTTTCAAGTTCCTTTTTAATTATGTTGGAGAATTATCTCTATATCTATAATACTGAAATCTTATGTTCACATTATGAGAGACCCTATTTGATCTTTTCAAATCATTTTTGTTGAAGTTTAAGTAACGCCGTTAGGCTGCCGAACATTCATAAGATAAATCTAGTTTTTGTCTTCCTTACATGTTTTTCATTTCAAATGGTATGTCCTTGAAATTTCATTACCATGATCATGTATCCTTCTTATTCTGTCCATCTACTATTTTATGGGTCATTTATGAATGTTTGACCCATTTTCCCTCTCTTTTTAATGTCTTCTAAAACCTCGTAACATAGCTGTTATGCTGCAAAATTTCCGTCTCAAAATGTCTCTCTCTTTTTCTAAAGTTCTTTTATATTATTAAGTGAATACTCAAAGCTCTTTCTTCTAAAGGGGTATTCACATATATACCAAAATGTTCTATTTTAAATTGTGGGATTTACATACATGAGACGCACCTTCCTTTTCTGTGGGTTTTAAAGTGACGTAAAGATCATGTCTTTAAAGCAGTTTTTAAAATGTTGTGATTATGAAATGAAACCCATTTATTTTATGCTATATGGGTTATTTATGAAATGTTTGATGATGATATATGTGGCTCACATGATAATAAAGGAAAATTTAAGGGTTCTCCCTGATAGCGCTCCAATGCATTGGGTAATGATGTAACCACTAGAGATTACAATTTTCACGATACCTTGGTGAATAACCTTGGTAATTTTCAAATGACACCTTTGGGATGGACCTTGGTGATATGTTCATGATTGTCTATGTTAAATTATGTAGCCACATATTCAAGTTATAAAAATGTTATTTTTATTATGATATGCCTCATGATTTCATTCTCATGCCTTAAAGTTCTTTTCATGACTTTATTGAAGTATCTCAAGTTCACATGTAAAAGGTTTCTCTTGTTTTCCTTACTGGGCCTTCTGCTGACCCTTTCCTTTGATGTATGTCCCCAGGTTTTAAGATGCAGTAATGAACCTAGGATGAAAATAAGGATAATCCTTTCAAGTGTTTAAGAAGAATGTTTTTTTGTTGTTTCATGTTTTAAGTTCCTGGTTTCCAAGACACTAAACCTTAAAGATCCTCAGTTTTGTAAAATGTAATGAAAGTTTATTTGATAAAAAGGCGGGATGCTATAATTGGTATCAAAGGATGGTTTAGTTATTTGTGGAAATTAGGATATGAAAACTTTAGGAAGAATCCTATAGAAAAGTTAAAATATTGGAAATCTTCCTGGTATTTTGGTGAGTATTGAGTAAGGGGTTTCCAAGGAAATACATCCCTGTCTGGATACGAGCAGGTAGAGGTGGCTCTGGCACAGATGTACATAGGGGTAAAACCCGAAAACACCACTTTGAGCTAGACTCGAATGGGAACTGGTACACAAAAATGTGCCTTGCTGCACTCTTGGTTACGACACTCTCGGGGGATATGCTTTGGTAAATTCATAAGCTTAGTATGAACCATTATTAAAGGAACAAAGATAAAATAAAATAAAGATTCACATAAGAATATATGATCATTGATAACCTAGATGGGAACCTAGGGGATCACATGTTAGGGTATACTTTTCAACTACAAGTTATCCTTATATGCTTTAAGTTTCTTTTCATGATTATTGGCTAAGTATTTAAGCCTCTAATTATAGTTCTTTTCTTAGTTAATGGTGGGAAATGGAAGAACATGTCTCAACAACCAATGTGATAGGAAATGCTACGATTGCCGTATTAATATGACATAGATGATTAGGGGATTAAAATATGATTTTTATTTTGGAAGACGTTCACTATTTTGGGGACCCTATATGATCGAGGTAAATAGATTACAACAGTATTTTCATTGAGGAGTAAGGTTGACTTATATTTGAAGAATCTATGAATTTAAGGTGGACTTATAGTAATTTAGGTTACTTATGGGAATGATTAACCTATCTTGGGTTAAATATTTTTAGGTTAGATACTTTTTTTATAAGATTTTAGGAGTGGTTGATGTTGTTTGGAGATGAACAATGAAGTTTATTTTGGAAGACTATGTTATCAAATCCTTCTTGTATTTGGGTTTCAATCTTAGTTTAGTTTATTTTGAGGAATTTTAAGGACCGTTATTTATGGAATAGACTATGATGAAATTTGGGTAGTACCTTGGAACTTTGAAGATTTAAAATTAGTTTCCATTCCTATGGGATTATTTCTTTTTGAAGAGTTGTTTTACCTTACCCTTTCGGTTTTTGGGATAATGTTTAAAGATGAAAGAAATATATAGTTAATCTTTTCTGGATTATGAGATTCTCTAGAAGAGGATTCTTGTGTTTTGATGAGACCAAGTAGTTTTGAATGCTCATAGTTTAGAGAAAAGATTAGTTTTGGGTAGAAACTTATTAAAGGATGAAACTCTACATGAAGGTAGATATATTTCCTTATGTTTTTGTTCTATGTTGTAATTGAATTCCTCAAAGTAATGAAAAGGAACGTAAAACAAAAACGTTTTTGGTTTACGTTTCCTACTAGGTAATCAAAGACCGCTTGCACACATCATAATTTTGGGATTTTCTGGTGGTTAACTTCTTCCTAATCATGTTTTCTATCACTCTCCTTTAGGACGTGACCCTTTGTTTTCTCCTCCATGTCCATGTTTCCTACATGGAATCCTAGTATGAGTAAACTCGGGTGGCCTTTGTACTTCCTTTTCTTTCATTTAAAGTAATGGTGTCACAGACTCTTTTTCCGATGTGGGACTTTCAATGAAATTTCAAAACCCAATTTTTAAAATTGCGAGGACGCAATTTCTTAAGGGGGGAAGATTGTAACGGTCTGAAATTTTGAATAAATCTTGTTTCCTAATTTCATGTGTTATTTTATTTTATGATAAAAATGATTATAATTAAAATGAGACCATTGGGTTCTGACTGTTATATGACCATTGGTCAATATGACCACTTTGAACAAAATGTTTTGATTATTGTCTCTAAAAACAAGTAATCTTGGTTAATTATTATAGAAAGAAGATTCGATGGCCTCACCTAGTAGTCTTGGACCGATCGAAGCCCATCTAACAGAACTTGGGAAGGAGGTAGCACCATTGAGCTTTGCTCTGGACCAAACCCAAGCTGAACTTCATCATGTGAAGCTAGAACAGAATCACCTTCTCGAGAAGTTAAAACTGATAGAAATTACTACTCGGGCAATGTTGGCCGAGCCTCCCTCGGACTCTCTCACCTTAGCACACCTTACAATTTGGTCCTATGCTGGTGTGATAAGGGGCTTTGTAAGGAGACCGTAACTGCCTTGTTTAATACTTTGTTTTAAATAAAAATTGGGATTTCTTCTTATGATGAAGTTTATGAATTTTCAAATGACCGGATAAATATAGTATGCATATTTTTGATGAATTTTAGAAAAAGGATATTTTAAAAATGTTTATGTAAACCTTAAATAATTAAAAATGTGTAATGATTTTCAAAAAATGGTCTTCTACAATTATGTTCAGTACAAAATTTGGAGTCTAATAAGATCAACTTGATTTTTGATGAATAGTAAATTATGAATAGTGATTTTATGATTAGGATTAGTAATATGACCAAATGGATTAGTAATCTCACTTAAAGAAAGTTTTAAAATAATCTAGGCACCTTGATTAAGTAATGTGATTCAATAAAATGGTTAAATAACGGTTTCATAAATTATTATTCAAGTATTAGTTTTTTTGGGTGAATAGTGTTTTTTTAATTAAAAAATAAATTAAAAATATTTAGATTTTTTTTTATAAAATGGATTTCATTTTTTGACTCAGAGCACCGATATTATGTTATGGTAATTTTTGCGGTTTTTTCTGAAAAAATGAATTTTCGGTGAATAGTGTAATTATTTAAAAAATAAATTAAAAATATTTAGAAAATTATTTGTATAAAATGGAGTTCATTTTTGAAATCAGAGCATTGATATTTGATTAAGGTGAAATTTTGGGATCTTTCTGAGAAAGTTGAATTTTCAGTGAATAGTGAAAATACAGTTTTAGGGTTTCGGTATGTTTAATGACATCATAACTGTGTCATGATGATGTGATGAGTTTTTTTAAGGTTTGTCTGGCCACGGGTGATGAATTATTGTGTGGGGGTCCCCATGTGTCCTAACTTTATGGGAAGTACCATGGGAGGGCCCATGCTTTTGAGAAAACCACTTTTGAGGTGTCCCTTGGCCATTAATGCCTTGTCCCCTCACTTTCCCTATAAATACCAAGCCCTCCTCTCATCCATTCGACTCCCCACTCTTTCCCAACGAATTTATGGTCTCATTATCTCCCAAGGAGTCCTCCCAAGGTTCCCCCAAGCCCTCAAGGTCCCATCCTTTGAGGTTTAAGAGTTACATTTTAAGGTAAGGGATCCGACCTCTCTCTTTTATTTCAAGTAATCTCTTTTATGCCATTCCTTTTATGCTCCATGTTCTTATGTTGGAGTATGTTCTTATATAATCCTCTTACTTCTCTTTTCATGTTCATATAATGAGAGATCCCCTCCTACTCTCATTATTTCTTTTTATGAATTTTTAAGTGGCGCCGTTAGGCTGCCAAATTTTTTGTAACAGATTCTTTCTCCCTTCTCATTTTTCATGATCTATTTTCATGTAAAGTATTTCAAGTTCATTTTTATTATGTTGGGGTATGATCTCTAAATTTATCATACTGATATTTTCTGATCATGTGATGAGAGACCCCATTTTATCTCTTCAATTCAGTATTTTGAAGTTTTAAGTGGCGCCGTTAGGCTGCCGAATTTTTAAGTGGTTCTTCACCCTTCTCGTTTTGAAGTTCTACTTTCATGTCAATTCTTTCAAGTTCCTTTTTTATTATGTTGGGGTATGATATCTAAATTTATCATACTGATCTTTTATGATCATATGATGAGAGACCCCATTTGATCTCTTCAATTCAGTATTTTGAAGTTTTAAGTGGCGCCGTTAGGCTGCCGAATTTTTAAGTGGTTCTTCACCCTTCTCGTTTTGAAGTTCAACTTTCATGTCAATTCTTTCAAGTTACTTTTTGTTATTTTGGGGTATGATCTCTATATCTATCATACTGTAGTCTTATGTTCATATTATGAGAGACCCCATTTGATCTCTTCAATTCAGTATTTTGAAGTTTTAAGTGGCGCCGTTAGGCTGCCGAATTTTTTAGGGGATTCTTTCACCCTTATCATTATTTTCAAAGTTCTACTTTCATGTCAAGTCTTTCAAGTTACTTTTTAATTATGTTGGGGAATTATCTATATATCTATCATACTGAACTCTTATTTTCACATGATGAGAGACCCTATTTGATCTTTTCAAATCATTTTTGTTGAAGTTTAAGTAACGCCGTTAGGCTGCCAAACTTTCATAAGAGAAATCTAGTTTTTGTCTTCCTTCCATGTTTTTCATTTCAAATGGTATGTCCTTGAACTTTCATTACCATTATCATGTATCCTTTTTATTCTGTCCATATAATATTTTATGGGTCATTTATGAATGTTTGACCCCTTTCCCCTCTCTTTTTAATGTCTTCTAAAACCACGTAACATAGCTGTTATGCTGCAGAATTTCCGTCTCAAAATGTCTCTCTCTTTTTATAAAGTTCTTTTATATTATTAAGTGAATACTCAAAGATCTTTCTTCTAAAGGGGTATTCACATATATACCAAAATGTTTTATTTTAAATTCTGGGATTTACATACATGAGACCCACCTTCCTTTTCTGTGGGTTTTAAAGTGACGTAAAGATCATGTCTTTAAAGCAGTTTTTAAAACGTTGTGATTATGAAATGAAACCCATTTATTTTATGCTATATGGGTTATTTATGAAATGTTTTATGATGATATATGTGGCTCAAATGATAATAATGGCAAATTTAAGGGTGCGCCCTGATAGCGCTCCAATGCATTGGGTAATGATGTAACCACTAGAGATTACAATTTTCACGATACCTTGGTGAATAACCTTGGTAATTTTCAAATGACACCTTGGGGATGGACCTTGGTGATATGTTCATGATTTTATATGTTAAATTATGTAGCCAAATATTCAAGTTATGAAAATGTTATTTTTATTATGATATGCCTCATGATTTCATTCTCATGCCTTAAAGTTCTTTTCATGACTTTATTGAAGTATCTCAAGTTCACATGTAAAATGTTTATCTTGTTTTCCTTACTAGGACTTCTGCTGACCCTTTCCTTTGATGTATGTCCCCAGGTTCTAAGACGCAGTAATGAACCTAGGATGAAAATAAGGAGAAGCCTTTCAAGTGTTTAAGAAGAATGTTTTTTTTGTTGTTTCATGTTTTAAGTTCCTGGTTTCCAAGAAACTAAACCTTAAAGATCCTCGGTTTTGTAAAATGTAATGAAAGTTTATTTGATAAAAAGGCGGGATGCTATAGAAACTGCAAGTTTTCTCAACAATAAGAACATCATGGTCTGCTTCACTTCAGAGGAAGTCCTGGTCAAATATTAGTCCAGTGCTCCTCATAGTTGAAACATGTCTCACTTGTACCTCTTCATACAAAACTTCAACTTTTATATGAAGTAGGAATCCCATTTGGTGGCAATTTGGGTGAGTTTCCCTAACCTACCTTTACCGTTTCAAAACCATTTGAATGTTAGGATTCTTGGAAACCTCATAGGTAGGTACTTGTGCTTCGATAGATAACCTAAATATGTTTCTCTTCCTGTTAATCCAAAAGTTTGTGTTGAAGTATATTTCTCAAGTGTGCCTTTTTATTTTGTTTGGATTATAGTAGGCGATGAATTTCATTTTAGGAAATAAGTGGTTTATGAATCGTGGGTTGACTTTTGTTCTGATTGTAATAAGATGGGGCATTCATTGGTGGCCTATAAGCATGGGTCTAAACAAGATGATAAGCAGAATGGTGTGTCCATAGGTGGTTGCATGGATTCTATGTTCAGTGCAGCTGATATCCCTCTTGTTAAGGGAAAATGGGTGTGGATACTATGATAAAAGTAGTATAAAGTGAATCATGGGAAGGAAATCCTTTGGTGGAATACATCTTCATTCAGTTGAGAAATGACCTGGAAAATCCTCAACAATATGAAAGTTTTCTTGAAGCAAATGAGTTTGGAGGTGGAGAATGATGATGTAGTTTTGGACACTCCGGTTCTTAAGGGTCGTCATGGTGGCACTAGTCATAAAGCTATTTCAGAGCCTCAAAATGAGGGAGGCCTCAAGACTCCCATGGCTGCCTCATATGCAGAGGTGGTGTGTTGGAGGTGTGGTACCAGTGATAAAGTCAAAACAAAGGATTCTAAGGAACCCAAAGAATATATTCCTACAGGTTTCGATGTATTGAGCCAGGTTTCAGGGGGAGGCCTTAATCAAGAAAATTCCCATAAGGGAGGTGGCCATTATCGAGATGGGCAATTGCTTTGAAAAATTGTCTAATGATGGTATCATTCAGGAGATTGATAAATATTTAGTCAGTCCCTCCATGGATAGGCAGAAGGATCCTAGGAACGAGCCCAATGATGAATGATATAACTATTTTGTATATGATATAGAAGAAGAGGTATTTGGTGGTAGGCTCCCAAGCCCTATGAGGAGTAAGATCCGGAGGGGTAACCATAAATAGAGAAAGGATTACTCATATTTTCCACTACCAATGGAGACTTGATCAACAAAGAAGATGAAATCCAATAAGATAGATAATGATACCCACCCCTCCTCCAAGGATGCTTTCCAGTATTGGAAGTTATGTGTCTTTCTTGATCAATCCTTGTAATTACTTACAAGCTTGAATGAATAAATGGTTGAATAGGTTCTGTCAATTAATGCTACTAAAGAAGAATCTGAAAGAATGATGGGAAGGGATTTGAGGGTGGTTCTCAATGAGGAATAATGTTCTTGGATTGATAAGTAGAACATGATTTTAGTAAGGGGATTCAAAAATGGGAATATAAACATTAATTAGTACATCTAGTCTTGGGACAAGATGGAATTTCAGTTCGAAGATTTCATAACAGATGAACCAGACACCCATGAAAACAATATTTCCTAGAAATTATTTAGGGAAGTAAAATCTGGGCAGCTTAAAATGGATTTTAATGGATCTATTATTTATTTTTTTTGGTTTAACTCATGGTTTCTCACTTTTTTCTTAAAAGTGTTTGAATAATAATTTTTATTTTATTTTTTAGTGATGTAAAAAAAGTTATTCTCACTACAACACAACTTTTGGAAACATGAATTTGATCATTTTTGTCTTTGATGTAACTTTTGTTTGGGATCAATGTACATTCAAAAGGAACATAAATGAGTTTTTATTTTATTAAGGTGAAGAGAATTGGATTTTTATTTATAGTTTTTATTACATTTACATGTTGATGTGGTTGGTAGTTTTTTTTGGAGTGGTGTAATTATATAATGTCCTAAGGGTCAATTGACATGATCTGACCCATCAAGGCCAGACCTAGATGGGATGTAAGGTGAGTGTTCTACCCCAAGCCCAGATCCATTAGGCTAGGGGCTGGAGACTAGCAACGAACCTAGTTTTCTCAAAATATAGGAGGCCTTGGACTAATGTATGTGTACAATATCTAATCTCTATGAAAGATAATAGTGATGTAAAAACATATAAATAACCATCTGGAATAAGTATAAATGCATATATATTACACTATAATTCATAAAGGAGTGTAACTATATAAACTATAATTTATATTGGAAAAATACACACATTATGAATGCCAAAAATGTAAAACCAACCAATATTAAATAAGGTGAAGAGATCTCTACAATGGGCTAGCAGCATACATGTACTTTGTTCACTATCATCACCTATGGGTCCTATTAAGCTCCCAAACCACCAAATTTATGTCTACTAAGTTCATCACTTAAAATTTTTTCATCATTATATAATGTGATACATGTGGGGGAAACACTCATGCATGTGTGAGTACATAAACACACCTAGTAAGATGCTCCAAAACCACATAAAAGTAAATAATGGCCCAATCATCTCAGAATCACCCTAGTAGAAGATAACCCACTTAGGGAAGAAGAAATCATAAAAAACCCAGATATACTTTAAGATAGAGAGTTTGTAACACCAAATATAATTTACACATCACATCCATTCAATTAAATCCATCACTTTGAGAAACCCAAGAATCCAATATTCTTTGCCAAACCAAACCCATTCTATCTCATTGAGCATAATAGGGCATCATGCCATGCTAAGATATGTGTTTTCATGAGATTATTGAACCCATTATGTAAGAAACACTCCTCATAAAACAAGGACTTTGAATAAGGTAATAACTAACTCTATAAATAAGGGAATCACGCCCCAAAGATTATAGAAACATCATTCAGGGGAATTCCAAGATCTATAGACCCTGTGGAGGATTTATACTTTTTTGTGTGAAAGGGAGTACTGACTCCATGCCCAAACTATACATGATCCACACTCTATGAATATGGGGGATTAATAAACTCTAAGACCCCATGGGGGACCCATGCCCTATAATCAACACACAACTAGGGGATTAAAAAACCTCGAGGCATGCTCTACTTGTCATACCTAATCCCGATCATTAGTTTTGTAGATCTATGGATACTAAACTAGATTATCCTCCTCCTATCTTTCCATTGATGCCAAATAGGGGGTGTATCATCATATTCTACATGGAAAACAATCAGGATATTATATCGCCTTGTCATAATTTACCATATGGGTGAAAATATTCATAAATTACCTTAAAGGCTACATATTGTGCCATTATACCTTGGGCTCAACATAGTCACAACATGAGATATACTGCCATGCCACAATACTTGGACAAGTAGTTTCATGCAACAATGTAAATTATAACATCATGTTAGATACTCACAGATACCTTCCCCAAGAAACGAAAACACATCCATGCCATAGTTATCACCTTTACATCACAGACAGAACTGCTACAACGTAAGAAACCTTATATAGGATTAACACAGAACTCATGAACCACAAATAATAATAAATCCATGAACCCAATTTATTCTTATGTTCCACCAGGAATAGGTGTTCAAGGTGCAACATGGTGCGTTTAAAACGATATCCTCCCATAAATGATATGAAAGAAATGAAACTCTTCATTGTTGTGTGACATGACTTATCATGGTGTAGTGTGACCTTACACAAAAAAAAACTTACTATTACCATCATTTCAATCCCCTACCATTTATCCCATGTTTTTTATTTACTTGAAATACATAAATTCCTCATTCCACTATAAAAAAATTAATTTTCTTGATAAAATCATGAATAAGAGTAGGGTATTTGCGTGAATTATTTTATAATGTTATATTGAATATAAGAAAATAAAAAAAAAGATTCATTTATAAAATGTTAAATTCTAAAAAGGATTAATATGGATTCATAGTAGTAATATAATAAGAAAGTGATAAACAATAATAGATAGATTCATAATTTCAGTTATGGGGTGCATGAGATTAGTGTCCGGCTATAGATCTCATTCATCAATATAGTATGAATTCATTCTTTATAAGCACCAAAGAATTACCACTTGATTTTTGTCATTCAAAGTATTATCTAAAATGATTAGGGATCCAAGAACACACCACCAGAGGCAAAGAGTTCAAGGGAGGAAAAATAAAATCTAATAGAGTGAGGGTTCAACCACTATTTTACAATGAATAACTGGGTTGACCCTATTGTGGTGAGACACAAATGGTTATGAAAAAATCCCCCAAATCCATAAAAAACATGATATAATAGGGGATTTCACATTTCAACTCCCCATGATCAATCCAAGATCCAAAAAAATGTAGAATTATAAAAATTATTCATAACTCCTCCAAAAACTCAGTTAAATATCACAAATTAACATTGATTGACCCCTAATATAGTGCAACAAAATACTCAAGAACAAAATGCTCCTTACTTAAGATAGAACCAAAGGATTCACACATCTCACACCTCTCATATGACATTAACTCAATAGAACCACACTCATCATGAATTATGTTAAGCACCATCATGCAAGTGAAAAATCACAGCAAAAACTAAGTACCATGCAATATGGAAACTTTTAAACTCAATATTTAGTAAATTATTCAAGAGAAAAAATCAATTCCATTACATACTCCCCACTTTGAATGATTTATATCTTGAAAAATATTAACATACTCACAAAGATGTGGTAATTGATCCCACATATGTCCACTAAGTTCCTACAAGATCTCATAGAGGTTCCTATGATGCTATAACGCATGCACTAGAGGTATTCCCTGTCCTAAAAGGATCCTCTCCTATCGATCCTTGATCACAAATGAGTATTTTGAGATGGTAACATCAACTATAGTGTACATCACACCACAGTTGATGACATGTGACATATCATACATGTACCTACATATCTATGACACATGAAAGATATTGTGAACTAGATCTAACTATGGAGGAAATTCAAGGTGATAGGTAACCTCAACAACATTGTACAAAATTTGGAATAACTCGATAAACCATAGGTTTAGTTTTCCTCCATGATCAAGTCTCTACAAACTGTGTCATGGAGAGACTGCTAAGAATGTACAATCTCACTCCTTGTACTCCAAAGGCCTCTATCAGCTATCCAAATAATACTTTTTATGGATATGAGCAACCCTTATCCACTGCTTAATCACCTTAAACTTTTCTATTATAAATATTACTAACTTTGGACCAATCATTGATGACTCCCCAATCTCCATCCAACAAATGGATAACCTGCAGGGTCTCCCATTTATAGGATAAATATGTTTCATTAAAATAGTGAAGTGATAACTATTATTGTATGTAAACTCCAGCAAAGGTAAGTGTTGTACCATGAGGTCTCGCTTAACTCTCTATGTGTGTGTGTATGGGGGGGGGAGGGTTAATTAGGCTATAATAAAAAATATTTCTCTTCAAACCAATCGGCCACTGTATTCACATTGTCAAAGACACCTTGAATATATTTTTTAATCACAATCATTTTTTAAAAAATCTTATGGTAATTCACACATGATTTTAATTAACTTCTCTAAAAAATTTTACATCCAAGGATAACATAAAAAATGTGTTGACATTCTAATTAAACACTACTTCACTAGTATTTCATTACAAGATTTAAATATCTCTCACTACTGAACCAAGGTACATAACCTCTTAATTTATTCCAGAAACACATAGGTTGAACTTACAAGATATCAATCAAAGGTTTGATACAAAATAAAATGGGCTTTCTCCATGATACTATGTTCTTTTTTTCCAAATCTTCAATGAAATTCACATCACACTCTAGTTTTAATCCTAATATTAATAGTAATTCAATATCATACACTTCAATTCAAAATTTCAAATATTCAATAGATATTATAATGTGATTCAAAATTTTTATAGATACTCAGACCACTTTCTCCTTGGTTTTTGAATATTCTCTCTTGTTTATTTCTTATGATACCTCTATTTTGAATCTTTAGAAAAATTTTGAAATTTAAATTTGAATTTCAATCCTCATATCAACCACTACTTTATAGTGGGTCTTTAGATACAAATTTAGAAAACTGTAATCCTTTTAATTTTTAATGGTTATTTACTAGATGTTGAAATAACTACTAGACGATCACATTACTACCACAAAATAACTTCTGTTCAATCTCTATGGAAACAGAAAATCACGATGTAGTAAACTACTTCACGGAATGACTAGATTATTTATCCTGTAATTTACTTCAACTTATATATAGGCCATGATGTAACCTATGTTTTCATAATTTTTAATATTTGAGATCTAAATTTCACATCCTTACCTAATTTACACAACAAGTTTCTGTACTGCATAACCTTCTCCTAAAATGATGCAATATGAGTTTAATAGCATAATCACTTATCTATATAAGACCTTGTACATTACTAGCTTCCCTAATAATGTTAATAGGGATCCCATGGTGCGTCTATATCCTTACAAGATTCATTGAGAAATTTACTATTTTTCTTCATGGTGCATCACTAAATTAAATACATGAATTATTATAGAGTTTCTTTTATCTTTTAGAACTCCCCTCACATCGTGAGGTTTGTAGTCATAATGCATGTGATTATTATATGGTTTTGATCCATGAAATTAAATTATATGTCACTATACATACCATTCCCATGATGTATTTTTTCTTATAAAGATCTTAGTGCTATGCTAATTTTGTTGACCTAAACATCTAGTCGTACCATGATTCTTATAATAATGGAATGACTTGTTTGACTTATAAATCATTCTAGAAAATTTCTCTTGTGATATTTTAATTCCTTCATGGAACTTAAAAGATTTTAAAATTAAATAATATATATCTTGTTAATAATATTATTTTCAAAATAATACACACCTTATTATTTTTTTTCTATCAAAATTTCAACCAAAAATATATTACAATCATAAACATCATATATCATTTATTATCCTCAAATATGATAGGAAAGTTCCCTATAATTACACTTTCCTTTACCTCACAAATCTCCCCTTTAGTATTCTCATTTATTTTTATTTTCCTTCACCATTATTTAGATCATTTCATTATTTTCTCCCCCTTTGATAATAAAATTCAACGAGTTGCTAAAATTATATTGAAAACATGATTTGAAATTCCATGATTCCTTTATATATAAAAATATAATCAAGGATTATTCAATTATTATATAATCCTAGTTTAGTAAATTATTGATTTAGAAAACAAAAAAAATAAACAAATGCATCAATTTAGTCCCATAATCTAGAAAAAAACATTACCACTTCTAAATCCCTATGGATACTGTCTTCTTTTTCATGGATCCATGTTTGTAATGGAAAAAAATGTAAATAAACGTTTCCCATTGGTCAATTATAGGGATATTAGTTTTTTTAATAATTCACATCAGGTTCACTATAATGATTTCCAATGATTTTATTCATGGAACCGAAAAAACACAATAGTTTTATATCCATGAGTGACCTATTTTCCAAAGGTAGGTGTTCACTAAGAAGTTTGGACAATAATTCTTAATAAATCACATTGGTCGAGAGTATGGGAGGTAAATCTCATCACACTCTTTTGGGGGGGATTATTTCCCAATATGAGACTCTCTTATATATTTAATATATGTTCATGAATCATTCATTGATTTCCAAGAATGATGTGGGACACCATTGGATAAAAAAATTATTAGTATGAAAAGAATTTAGAATCATATATATGTATCCAAGGTTCTTCATAAATGTAGATATCAATATGTATCTAGGTTTCTCCGTCAATGGTTTCCTCTTATGTACTGATTGGATATTATTTGGTCATTATTATGATGATGCTAGTTTTCATTCACATAGTGGGGGTCTTTTAGGGTATCATATTTTAGGGATATGGTAGTTGTTTTGATATTGGGATTAGACCCATGAGGTGGGATTTCTATATATCATTGTGAAAGGAATTAGAACCCACATAGTTTAGTTCCACTTAACGACACACATCATACCTTTTAAGGTTATGTGATTAGGACCAAACTATGTTGTTTAGCATCATGCATCAAATAAATATAGGATGAATGTGCCTAGTCAAAATTCAATGTGGGACTTATACTAAAGCAGAAAAGAGAACCTGGAAGAAATATGGATTCTTAGGTTGATTAAGACTATATTGGGAATGTGGCCCCTGAGAGAATAGGTGTGATTTGGGGTGTTGGGTTTAGACCTCATGGAGGCTTCCTATATATCCCATTTGAATGGAAATCAAATCCCATATAGTTCAGTTGTGAGTAAATGCACTTATTAGAGCCCTCCGTTTTGTCTCATGGGGGAGTATATCCCTTTGAGAGGATTAAGTTTGGGATTTTTCCTGAAGAGGATTCCCTATTAAAGGAAGGGGATTATTATTAAGGTGGAAACCCTATGGATGGGGGTAGGAGTCATTCCTGCACTCATGGTGATTTGGAGTCTTGTTTAGGGATTACACCTAAAGAGGAGACCCATGGATGAGTATGGTGATATGATTGGGTTTTATAGTTCTCTTAGTTTATTATATAAGAGTGTACACATGAAGGCTTCCTTAAGGTTGGGGGTCATATGGATTCTGTGATCACCACAAACCTCTAAGCTCATGTGAGTCATGATCATTGTGAAAGATTAGAGGAAGTGATAGATCTAGGGAATCAAAATTTCTGATTTTCCTAGAGGTTTGATACATGGACTTGAGGTCCCATGATGATGGAGGTACTCTCAAGGAAGGTGAGAGAAATATATGGTAGAAGATGCTTTAACAAACCATGCATTTAATCATGTGAATTTTGTGATCATGTCTATCCTCTAAGACCACATGAGGCATGATGAGCCATGATTGAATGTGAAAAATAGGAGTAAGCAGAAGATCTGAAAAAACACATGATCCCTATTCCACTAGTGGAAGAGGCCAAGGTTTTGGGAGAAGAAGAAGGGTCCTAGATGATATCATCCCATTTTCCATTTTGTACCATAGTAAGTGACATCCAACTACCTATCCTGAGATAACCCCAGAGGTAATGAGAATCAAGAGTGAAACCTCCTGCAAGAAAGGCTATGGGATTACTCTAGGGGGGATCCCATAAAATTGGTTTCACAATAAGAGAGGAGGTTATCATTCTATGTTGAATTTAGAGACAAGCATGATCCCCACCCTCCCTATATATAAACGGAGGCTCTGGGTCTAAAAGATGACTAGGAAGGACATGTTTCTAACCCTAGTTCCCAAGAAAACGAGTTCCATGAAATAGACCCCAAGGTTGGGGTACTTATGACCATAGGAAGGCATACTCACATGTTCCTTGAGGACCCTACCGATCAGGTAGGATAAGTGTGGGACACCTCTGACCGTAGTAATGCATACCCAAATTGTAGACACACTGGTGTGCCTCCTTCTAGGGTTTTTCAAGTCTAGAGGCTTTAGTGGAGGTTTCAATTTGGTTCCTCTTATACAAGGGATACAAAGGAATAGGAGTTCTTACATTGGTGGATTGGAAAAGGACTCAAAGGGGGATCACACAGGTCTTGGATTAGAGAGAAAAAGTTCCTCACACACGGCCTAAGAGGAACTGGAAGCACTTCTTGAAAGGGTATAAGACTATACGAGCTGGATATGACTTGTTTAACATACCACCTAGGCCACAACACTTAGTTGTGGATTTTTCCAAGGCACCACAGGTCTCCTTAGGTGTTTCTGGATGAGGCTTGTTCATGTACCTGGTTAGGGAAGGGGCCTCATTCAGGTTGTTGTCCAATGAGGAAGAAGGGGTCCCCATGAGCGTGTCATGCATTTTAGACCCAAAAGAGATTTTGATCTCCCTTATTCCCCTTAATTATCTCTTATCTTGAGCTTTGGAGAGATACCTAGGGGGTATTGGAGGACTTGGGAGAATGGGATTCAAGACCAAAGCTTCAGGGATTATTTTGATTTTTCAGTTGTAAAAATGAGAAGCGTAATGGTCCTATTTATAGGAAAATTGGGAACCTTTGTGAAAGGTTGTTGTCTGCATAGGTTCTGGGCATAGGTGATTGGTACAGGTGTCCCGTGTAGGGGTGGCCTGCCTTTCAGTGCAGCAAAGGGTGGAGGAACTTTGTTGGCCTCCTAATGCATAAGTGTGTCCACATAGGTTGGTTTGGGAAATTCCCTTTCATTCTTATTAGGGATCTTCATCGTTTTAATATTCTTAAGGTTATATTCATAATATTTTCACCCTTAGAAAAAATAGAGTATAAAAAACCCCCATCCAGATTGAATTCGATCGAAAGAAGAGGGTCAAGTCCTAACATAGAAGAAGAAAAAGATTATGAAGGTGGTGCTAGTCAACTATGTAGGGCATCCATGTAGGGAAGGGACATATACCTAGTGTGAAAGTCTAGTGCACAAGTAAATGGTGTAAGTCATTCGTGTAGATCTATAGTACATGTCTCGTGCAAAGGCCCATGGAATCTATAAGTACTATCGACCCATTTTCCATTTCCCCCACTTTCTAGGTTGGTGATTTTTTCTCTTATCACGAAGTTCACCCACTCAATAATGAAATTATTATCATTTCATGAAGGTATCCCAAATAATCTCCAATGCTACAACCACTTGAGTGATGGTGCTATGTGGGGTGAACCATATCGAGGAGAATTTGTGAAGAACATGATTAGGGGGCCTATGCATGGCACTTGGTCAAGGGTTCTTGATCATGGCACATGGTCAAATGGCATATACGTTTTATTTCTTTTTCCATGATTTTGAAGTCATCAAAGTAAAAATTTTAACTTCCCTAAGTCAATATTTCGACTTAATGGGAGAAATTGATGAATTTTTTTAGGTTCTAAATGGATTACCTGATGAATTATGTTAAACAAGCTACCACATTTCTTATGATATGATCAAAGCTGTTTAGCCATACTATTATGATGTGGTTGATCATTTTATTATAGATCTGAAGTAGTATTTAGAACCGTATCAATGTTATTACCCAAAAATATCTTATCTACCATTTTTTAGTCATATAATTTTGGGGGATTACATTATCCCTGGGGATCAGAGTTACTTCCCAAAGTCCTGGTGTGTAAAGCACATGAACTACCCTTTTACCAACATTTTCTTCAAGGGTTCTTATATTAAGAAACAAACAATTCCAACTGGTTGTATCATGAATCAAAATAGCTTCACTCAAGATATGAAGCTGCATATCCTGTAATTGATTCCTCATTGATATGACTCAACCTTATGTTCTTCATATATAGATCATAATCAAGGTTGGAAGGGAGAGTGGTATTTTTATTTTGGAGTGGGAGCTGGCCCGAGTAGAAGTGGGCATATCGGGCGCACCGGACTTATGAAACCTGAAAATTAATTTTTTATTATTCAAACACTTTTACGGAAAAAGTGAGAAACCAGGGTTCAACCAAAAACACTAAAGAAAACATTTCACATGACAAAATTCAAATTACAAAACATTCAACCAAAACCAGTATCACCTTGCCAAAACCCTCATCACCCTGCCTGTTGCAGAATTTAAAATAGAGACCATATCATATAAAATCACAAAAATATCACGATCCACCAGAGGAGTGCTACACATATCCTATTAGAGATCGTCACCATCATCACAACACATCACCATCATCTTGACACCTGCATCCACCACCATAAACCACAAAAAATAAAAAAACCATTTTTTGTCCCCGTTATCCCTTCACCGGCATGCACCACCAAAAACTAAAACACTGGAGATTGTTGAAGACCCTCAAATCCATCATCTAACATCACAACATTATCATCAATCCCCATAAAACTAGAAACAATCATAACCCGAATACAGAACGAGATAACGATGATGAAAATAAAAAAAATAACACAGAACATTCGAGAGAGACACCAACGAACGCCACTTTAAACAATCAAGAATGAAACAAAACTAGAACCACAGATCAGATCACCATTGAAAAATATTCAAAAAAATCAGCTAACGAGAAGAATAAATAACACCTTCAACAAAGAACATAGGAAAAAATCTGAAAAACCATAACCCTCACGGAATGTCACATGCCAGGAACACTACAGGCCACCGAACCACACCTCCCAAACCCCATTGACACCTCTACTCCAGATCCAAACTGGAGGTGAGAAAATGATCACCAGGTCAGAGTAGTGATATGAGTGTCTGAGAGATCTTAATAACAGGAACAATGATGATGTAGAAACCCGGAACCCTTCAAAACTATAGCAAGCCGACATAGGTGGAACCTTGAGACCCATCAACCGTCAAGCTGCAACACTCATTACCTCTTTGAACCAACACTCCATATCCAACATAGATAGTTTTAGTGGACCATGAGGCCTGAGATGCAGAAAGAGAATCCAACATATTCAGTAGCAGACAACCCATCGGGACTCGAGGACCTCCTAGAAGAAGAAGTCGATATCACAGAAGAAAAACCAAAGCACAGAATAGCCACACTAAAAGATAAAGATAAGGTAGGAGGTGAAATTTGGGGGAAAAGGAAGAAATAGAGGGACTCCAACCCTAAAGCAAAGGATTTCGGAATGAAAACCTAGGTGAGATGGGATTCGGAGGAGATCTAAGAGAGAAGGGAACCATTATCCCTTTCCATAGGATCCAAAAAACTTATGAAAAATTCAAAAAAGAGATTCAAGAAATTCATATTTATGAAACTGTTTGTGCATGAAAAACATATGTTTATAAGAAGTTGGATATCATTATCGATCTATTGAGATGATGGATTCCACAGAAAAATTCATTTTATTTGATGTATGGTGGGGTTTGTATTATCCTTCGAGACATCCAAAATTTTTTTAGGCCTCCCATTCTTAGGGAAATGAATAATGAGTTCATCTCATTAATGAAAAAGTGTGATGATACTAAAAAGACACCACCCTTGGCCCAAAATCCTTTTAAGGTGGTGAAGAAATTTCAGAACAAGGATCCATACTATGTGGATAATCATTTATCTTCTTTTGGTCAATAAATACAATGGAGTATGATTCCATTGAATTTTTTATCACAACCAAATTTTCATAGGGTAGGTATATATAGATTATTTCCTTGTTCTTATAAGAATTTACTATTATTTTCTTCATACATATAATGATAAGGCCCCATTTAGAATTGCAGGGATATTTCAAGTATTGTGGGGATGAATTTTATCAAATTTTAGTTTATATATGATGCTGATCCTAGTTAAATTCTCCAAAACTTGATTTATCCCATTTATTCAAGTTATTTTTGGAATTCATCCTCGGATCCAGATATATGAAGAAGAGATAAGGATGTTGAACATGTCAAGAGAAATAAACTTATTCCAATATGGTAACCAACCAACATTGAAGTTTATCGATGAGATAATGGAAAATAATTATGAATTGAGGTCCTACGTGATAACATTTAGGAAAAGTGTCCGGGTGGCTCGAATTGAAAGCGAGATCATCTGTGAGGATTATACTCAAAATTAATTTTATCTCTAGTATAACTATTTTTAACAGTTAATAATCTTCCTACATGTACATGATAGGCTTTAGAATCATTCAATGGTAGCCTGATAGTTTTGGATACTGATGGATATGGAGATGTCCATAATTTTGATTACGCGGCCTCCATCGAATGCATCCATCGAGCCGGTGGCTGGGCATGCCAATGCATGGATATATTCATACCCTCAAATGGTTTTGTTGAAGAGTGTTTTTCAAGTTTAATTCATGATGAATACTAGTCATGGTATACATGGTAAAAGGGTTCTAACTGAAGATGATGATGTTGAAGCTCCGAAGCCTTCTAGGAGAGCTCAAACAAAGACAATCGAGCAGGCTAGGGTTGAAAAGACCACACCTCCTACACGAAGGAGTTCCAGTCATCAATATCAAGAGGAGACTGGTGTTTCATCCAACCATTATTCTATGGGAGAAAAGTGGCCTGAATTGTCTTCCATATCTAACGGTGGAAGGTCTTCCTCACAACCATCCACATTAGATCCAAATTACGTGCGACCCTTAGAGATCTAATCTTGGCAGGACATGGATCAAAATATTAGGGATTCATGGGTGTTTCTCTAGGAATTCATGTGAAATAAAGAGTTGGGAGATATTAGGTAACCCACAGATCTTTACCCTAAAAATTACATGGCTGGGGTGGGGAGATATATTCAAGAGTTGGAGGCTTCAATATATGCAACTGATGATCATATCCTGGTTATAATGTGATTGTCTAGCATGCTAGACTGAGGATTTCTTAAGGGGGTAGCTAGTCATCCTGAAGAGGAATAGAAGGGATAACTTGAACCTATTGATGTATTTCTCTTTTATCACTTTCCTTTTATGATCTTTCGTCTACTATCATTAATCTATATGGGATTTGTTTTTCATCTTAGAGGATGATAAGAAGAAGAAGAAGAATCAATATATGTGCTTGATCACCGACTTATTGGCCATTTTTCATCCCCATTAAGGTAGAGGATTAGTCCCTTGAATCCTCAGAACTATACCCAGGTTAAAAGAACATGATGGAGGCGATGGTACAGGGAATTCTTCAACCATCTCCTCAAGTTTCCATTTACAAATGAACTAATATGGACCCTTCACCATCTCGAGAGATAAAGTGAAATAGGGCAATAAATTTTTCCCGGTGCATGTGATGTGGTAAGTCTACACATTGTCATTCGACATCATGAATTGTTTGAAATTCTCTTATGACCATTATTTTCTTTACATAATTTTATTAATTTCTTACCTTAAGGTATCTGACACTATTTCTTCATGTATTGAGAAGGATACCCTAGGGGAGGCATGTTCCCATGCCAATGAATCCACCATTTTGATGGAAGAAGTGTCATGATATATGGTCATGTCTACCCTCAGCCTTGAAGAGAGGAGAGAGGAAAATGGTAATGTCAGATTAACTCCCTTTGGTGTTATGTGCGGTTTCTGAATTTCCTCTAATCATGATATTTTGGATCTATTGCTTCCACCGTAGGACCTTACAACAGTCAACATTGGTCCCATTGTTTCCCTAGAAGGGGATAATAAGAATATTAGATGGTTCGATGAAGGTACCAATGATGACCTTATTTCTATAGGTCATGGTGATGCCATGCCTATTGAGAAGTCTATAGAGGGGATAAAAGGTGGAGTAAATTGAGGTCCCGATCAACTTGTCTTGGATACCCCTATGAGCGAGGATATTGTGATACTTGATGCCATGTATCATGAAATGATCGATCAAATTATTACAGACATTGATATTCCATGTTACCTCATGGAGTTTTAGGATTTCCATAAATAATTTCATTTATGTGAGTTCTATCATTTTTTAATTTTCCCAATAAATTTTATTTTATTTCACCTTATAATTTACATAAAAAATATACTTGTAAAGATTTTTCTATAGATAGTGTTTCCATGGAACTTCCAAAACAAGGCATCCAAGTCCACATTACTCCTATTGCTGAGAGAGTGAAGATTGGGAATATAAATGTGGGAGATCCTAGAGAGCCTTTGATCCCAAATTTTTGATAAAAATAAAGTGTATGTTCCCCGTTAGGAGGTTCTGACTTCAAGAATTGAGGCATGGGGCCCTAGAGAGGTATCAATTCCAACAACTGATCCAACAATGAGTGATTGTTATTAACCACTTTGGTTACTTCTCTATCTTTGTTATTTTTTAATCTCTTGATGTTTATGAGAAGTGTCACCTACTATTTTGTGTCACGGACTTTGGCTACTAGAACTGTGAGGGGGGATTCCATGCCGGTTCCACTAATATTGGCACATGACGATGATACTGTTTTGGAGGGAGTGGAACAAGGAATATCATTAAGTGAACTAATCCTAGATTACGTCTCTCCCTCCAATATTGGGTCTGAGTCTGATATGGATATATAGGTGGATTTTCTCACTACATGCTTCCTTTTCTAAAAGGATATATTGAAGATAATCGGAGAGATTACTCTTAAAAAATTGTGGTCATGAATTCTATGACTTCTGTTTATGCTTTCCATATTGGGATACAGAATATTTAATTACCATAAATTCATGTTGTGGTTCCATCTATCATTTTTAAAATGTAATAGGTTTGAAAATCGTATCAAGATGAGGCTCTTATAGTGGGAAAGTTTGAGGAACTCAGAGCTGATGTGACTTGTGATGAGCTTAGCCACACCAAGAAGGCAGAGGAATACTAGGATCTCCTCAATGAGAAGTCTATGTAGATGATGTATCATTATGAATAATTAGATATCGTAATGGAGGAGGTAGTATAACTCCACCAATCCTTGGCCAGAGCCTTAGCACAAAGAATGGATACTGTTGGTTCAGAGGAGGAGAAGCTTCATATGTTGAGGAGGTTTTTACTACAAAAACGACCGAGCTTTAGAAGGATGTAGAAATTGGTCGAGATCTAGTCCAAATTATCAAATCCCTAATGACGAAAACCTATAAACCTTGGTATAGTGGAATCATCATGTGGAAGTTCCCCTGCATTTCAGAACATAAATGAAATGGATTTTTAACTCCAATCACTTTCTGTTTAATTTTTGTTCTCATTATAGTTATAATACAACACTTAAAATGGCTCAATCTATTGAATGTCCTTCTGTTATAATCACAGTGATAAGTGTGAGTGAGCGCTCTAAATTTTTAACCTAATCCATGGGGTCTATAGAGCATAATTTGACTATTTTTGTGGTTATATGAACAATATTACAATCTGTGTGTATTTTGTTTCATCACTCTAATTTTTGACTAAGTATAATTTTAGAATGACTTAGAGGGTGAGACTTGGATTTTCATTAGCCCACCTTTTTAGGTTTTCATACTAATAAGGTTTTTCTATTTCTTTTCATCACTCGATTTTTTTTAAAACCACACAAAGCGTAGGTCTAGTGAGATGAGACTCAACTTTTTTCTAGAGTTCCCTTTTTGAGTTTTCAATCTATATAGCTCTACATTTTTTATGGAAAGTTTAATATTGTTAAATCCAGACTAATGAGACTGGTGGTTTATGTCGAAAAACTTTGACCATAATTTTTGAAAGGGTGACCCAAACAAGGTTTGTTGGCTAAGAATGTTATTAAATTCTGTAGATACCCAAAGGAGAATTTGAGCCATGATCATAGGGTTCCCAAATCTAAAAAATGATATTTAGGAATATAGGAGTCCTTTACTGAGGATGAAGTTACCATTGGTTGGAAAACCCATTTTGTGAGATACTTTATGCAAAGACAATTGGGGAATGTTACAACACAGTAAAAGAGTGGCATCCTTTGGCTAAGAGGCCCGGAAATGTTTTTTGAAAATTATGAAAATACAATTAGGGAGTGTTACAACATAGATAGAAAAATGAGTTCTTAGGATTTCCAATATTTTATTATTGATGGCTATAGGGAGTTTATGGAGATTTAGATTTTTCAAGACTATGAGGGGTGGTTTTTCCAAGGGAAGATATATGAGAATGAATAGGGAATTTGTATGATCATTTTTCATGAATGGGAAACCACTCCTACAAAATTTTTCTAGTGTAAAATTCAGTATATTTTGTTAAATGGCCTACATCAGGGAGAGGGACCCTTTATGGAAAAGGTTGAAGCATCACACATCTTAATTTCATGTGGTAGGGACATTGAATGCATATTTTAACATCTTATAATGAGGATGTTTTTGTAAAGTTTAATGTCTTATGATTAAGACATTACATTATTTAGTTTAATGGCTTATAATAAGGACATTATGGGGGGATCTAATTTAAGTTCCTTATCTTTTACCAAAAGGTTAATGATTCTCCCATTCTTTATAATATGTCTAGGTATGTAGATTCATATTAAGATATGAGGATGGAATTGTTGTAGGCTGTGATATGTGGATCTATGGATATGATAAGTTTTATAGAGGAAGTGATAGAGAAGGTATCTCTTGAGGAAAAAGTTACCACTAGTTGAGAAACCCATTTTTGCATACTTTATGAAAATATAATTGGGGTGTGTAACAACATAGTCAATAGTGGAATCATTTGGTTGAAAAACCATAAAATATTGCAGGAAACTTATGTAAAGACCATTTTGGTGTGTCAAACATAGTCAAGAAAGGGAGTCCTTAGGAATTATGAAATTCTATCACTGATGAATAACATATGTTTGTGGAGATTAAAGTTTCCTCAGACATAGAGACTGGTTTTGTGGAAGGAAATTACCTAAATATAGAAAAATCATTTTAATTAAAAATTACCTAAGAATTTGTGGAATAGGTTTCCTATGATGGTTTGATCTAGGAACAGGAAATATGGTGCCTATATTTTTATTTCATATAGCTAGGACCATATCATTATGGAAATGATAGGTGATATGTGGATTACGAGACCAATTTATTTACAACAAAATTCAGACATGAGGGAGAATATTTTAAACAATGATCTTCAGGGTTCTCATATTAGGATAGAGGATTTGGGAAAAATATGTGAGGTATTTCTATGAACTGATTCGAGTCATAGGTTCCAACATAATGTCATTAAAACTTACAAGGATAGAAGAGGATTCTCCTGAGGATGAAGTTACCACTAGTTGAAAAACCTATTTTGTGGGATACTTTATAAAACTTTAACCGGGGCTTGTTAAAATATAGTCAAATAGTTACATCCTCTGGATTACAAGCCTATTTTTTGGGCTAGTTATGCAAATCCAACTTGATCATGTTAAAACATATTCAGGAAAAGGATTCCTTAGGTATCATACATTCTATCCCCAAAAGATGAAGAAATATTATGAAGATATGAAGGTGTACAAGATTAGGATTATGGTGCGTGGATGGGATATGTTTGAGCACAAAGGTATCATTGGACTTATATTGGTCAATAAGTGGGGAGTCCCTTTAATAGATCTTACTCATATATAGAAGCGGGGTGTGTCTATTTCCTTGGTGGACCCCCTGATAAGGGGACCCAAATTAAGAGATCCTAGACAAATCATTATTTGTATGCAGAAAATGGGGAATTTTTTTACCCCATGGCAGGGACTAGGACATGAGACCTATGTGTCACTACAAATCTAATGGGAATTAGAATCAATCCACACATAGTTCTTGAGGTACCATATAGTATAAAGTCTAGTGTCCAGGACATTAGCCATGAAATTTAACATCATACAATAATGTAACACCCCAAGTTTTTCTAAACATAAATAGAAATGAATGGAACTTTGTTTTAAGTATATATTTATAACTAGCCTTTTAACCTAAATTTTCTACTTCTATGTTTTTAATTTCAAGAAACTGTCTTCTATAATTGTGTTCAGTATGTTATTTGGAGTCTGTTGGAACCAACATGTTTTTTTAGTGAATAGTAACATAACCTTATGAATAGTAATATAACCCTAATGAATAGTAAATTTTATTATTATTTTATTTTATTAAGGCTATAAGATAATAACATCTAGGTTAATTTTTCATTGTGATATATAAGTAGTTACAGAATTAGAATTGTTAATTTTTGAATTAAGTATGCTTTTATTTAAAAATTAAATTAATAATATTTCGAAACTTATTTTCAAAAAATGGACTTCATTTTTGAAATCTACACATTGATAAATGGTTAGGGTGAATTTTGGGAATTTTTCTGAAACAATTGATTTTTCGGTGAATAGTAAAAAAATATAGTTTTTAGTTTCGGTGTATTAATGACATCATTAATGATATAATAATGATGTCATAAATCTGGTGAACTTGTGTATAGTTAAATAATACGTGATGTGTCCCAAGTGGCTTATACCATGGGAAAATACCATGGGAAAGCCCATGGTTTTGTAAATACCACTCATGAGGTGTCCCTTGAAAATTATTAAAATAATCCCTCATTTTTCCTATAAATACCAACTCTTTCCTTAATTGAATTCATTCAAAATTCTCCATAAACGAATATCTGGCCTCCTTACCTTCATATTAGTCCTCCCAAGGTTTCCTCAAGCCCCCAAGGTCCCAACCTTCAAGTTCTAAGGGTTACTCTACAAGGTAAGAAAATTCTCAATTTCTTTCCTTTTCCTTTCAAGTTCTCTTTTATGTGGTATAACTTTCAAGTTTCCATACCATGTTCTTATTTTATTCTTATTATTTATATAATATATATTATGATTCATTTCTGTATGGGTGACCCTTTTCCTATCTCCTTTTAATATTTTTCTAAAACCATGTTGCATAGCCGTTAGGCTGCCGAATTTTTGTAAGTGATTTCACAATTATTCTTTTATTTTGAGTTCTTTCCTTATTATTTCTTCATATATCCTTACCCAAGAGGCATGAAATCTCCATATATAATGTATATTATATATTTTATCATTATTATGGAAAATTACTCATCATTAATCTTCTCCTTTCCCACTTCTTCAAAGAATAAAAACATTGCCCGTTTGTGTCGAATTATCGACAACGTGGACGATGTGATTTCAATTTCCATCAATTATTTCAAGTCTGGTCATGAAACCATTTATATGGTTTAAACAGGTTATAATATATGTTTTAGGACTCACCCTTGGTTTTGGAATGCTTTTGTACTCATTGTTCTATTTTATAAGACAAAATGGGGTTTTTATTATCAAATAACCACTAAAATGATCTAAACAAACATCATTAATGTTCTAACTTATGAATCATCCTCATGTAAGAATTAAAAATAATTAATTGAATAATTTATGTTACTTGATATATGTAAATACTACTCCATTCCAATTCTGGATTTTCACTTCCAATCGACAAGAATGTCCATCATGAACCAATCATGGAAATCATGTTAAGAACTCACCCAAAAACAGTGCAAAGGGAAAAAATACTAACAATTAAGGGTGAAAGGATGTTATGAAATGATCATATAAGATGTTATAAACATGGAAATGTTTTTATAAAATATTAATAACACTCTTTTAACCATTATACATGAGGCTTAAACAAGTTTGAAGTAAGAAAAACCCGAGGTAAGGGAATTCTTAACCGGATTTCCATTCTTTGGGTTAACCTTCTACTTCATTATTTATATTCCTTTTTGTTTGTGTGATGGGTTATTTTTAAATTGTAACAGCCTGAGATTTTATGAAAAATATTCTTTTTAATTTCATTAATGTCTTGTGTTGTACGCTACACCAAAAGGAGATTTCAAAACATGCATCCTTGACTTGCCTTGCATTACACGCAATCACGACTTTCCTCGATAGCGTGTGTAGTACGCAATAACGAGTTTCACTAAACAACAATATGCTATTAAAATATTATTAAAACTAGCCGCTATGAATAGTAATAACCACTTTTTGAAATTTTGTAAATTTTATTTTTCAAAATGGAATTAATTTTTTGATTCGTAATATCGAAATTAGCTTAGGGTGAAATTTTGGTACTTTTCGGATAACTTTCATTTTCTGATGAATAGTGAAAATTACTAAATTTTAACTAAAAACATAATTTTTAATCAAAATAATTAATAGTGATAAATTATTAATTTGAGTGGTTTTAAAGTATATTTAGAATATATTTTTACAATTTAATACAATGTTGTTCATTGGATGTAATTTCACATTTAAACCAGATATAAACAAATGTCAATCTTTTGATAGTTATTATCTCTTAAGAACACGCTATTTGTTTTGATGACGGGAATTAATTTTTAAATTAAATAATGCAACGGATATGTTTTGAATTTGGTAAAATAGAAATCATTTTTGAGTTCATAATATCAAATATAGCTTAGGCCTAATTTTTGGTATTTTTATGGAAACTTTCATTTTTTGATGAATAGTGAAACCACTAAGTGGTAGTTAAGAAAAATGAATTTTTCATAAAACTTAATTTTACCGCTTCTGTGAGTGGAATTTCAAAAATCCAAGAGACACGGTTGATGTCAGTAAGTAAAATGTGGTTCAATGAGATGAAAATAATTTTTGGTGAATAGTAACTTTTTACTTTTTTTTACCATGGTTAAAAGTAAATAGGGTAATTAAGGGTAAAAATGATATTATTATTAGCCTAACACATGTCCTAATTCTATTTTATAAGTGTAATTTGACCAAAAACAACCTTAGGAATAAAATATGACCATTTAGGCCCACTTGGATTAGATTAGGACATTTATTATTAATTTATTTAAAGAAGGGTTAAAATAGTTAAAATCAAAGTTTAATAAGTAAATAATTTTTAATATAGGGTTATACATAAGATAAATTCGACTATAAATGGTAATTAGAAATCTAAAAGGATTTCCTAAATAATGGTATTTTATTTGTAATTTTTAGACATTAAATACTTTAATTTATTTATGACACAAAGATGATGCAGTAATTATCTTTTTAATGAAATATTGACATAATTGATATTATAAATACCCAAATAAATTTAATTTCAGACTTTTTATGAAATCAACTAACTTTATAGGTTAATATGACATTTTATTATTTATTTAATTAACTTTTTTCGAACTAATCATTCTGTTATGAGTTTCACAAAAATCAATTACAAAATAGTGTCAAAATTGACATAAAATAGTTTTTAAAACAAATATTATATTATTAATTGTTATTTTATTCCTAAAAATATAAGGTTTGGACAAATGTCTTAGATAAGGTTATATATATTAATAATAAACAACTTGGGGTTCGTTTGGCTTCTTATATTAAGTTTATTAACTTTATAGTATAAGAACACAAGAAGACATGGTAAAAGTAAAATTATTTTACTTAATGTTAAATCTAAATGATAAGGTTAAAATAGGAACCTAAACTTGTCTAAATTATATTGGATGAGAGTATTTAGACCCATCCCCACCTTAGCTTCTAAATGAATCAATTTGGAGCTATTTAAAACCGAATTTGACTTTATAATAAAATAATAGTTTTAGTTATTCCAAAGGTGCCCCTCTCCTCCCTTCTAAAAGGGCACCTACTCCCTCTCTTCCTCACACCACTTTCATCCTTCAAGCTCGGCCAAACCCTACCAAATTAACTTATCCACTTCCCTAGAAACATCCTAGAGGTTCTGGTCTTCCTCAAAGACCAATTTTAGTGCCCTAAAAGGAGATCTCAAAGAGGCGCTTCAAAGAAGAGGTAATGTCCGTTACCGATTCCTTCATCTTTATTTCTTCTTCCACTTATTATTCTTAGGTTGTTTCATTATGAAGTAATAACATAAGTATCACTTATATACTAATATGTTATTATAATTATGAAACAAACCTATTTCACCATCTATCCATCCTACGGAAAATGAAATCACCGTGCGTGCGTACGTACGGAATACCGTCTCCACGCCGTGGTGTAATCTATTTTCCACCACCACCTTACTTGGATGGGTATAATGGTGTACATAATAACTATATATGATTATTGTAAAGTGATATTGATTCTTAAATAGTATACATACACTCCAATACAATTCCACGATCATGAGAACGATATCATCACTCGTGCGTACGTACGGACTACCGTCTCCACGATGCGATGAGATTCATTCTCCATGTTAACCATTCATGAATGATTATAAAGTACATATAATAATTAAAAATGAAATATATGAAATAATAATGATTCTAGATTTATGTGTATATATATGTATGTCATTTAATTAATTCCATTCAACTCAATAAGGAAAAGAAAACAGCGTTCATGCGTACGTACGGTCTACCGTCTCCATGAACAGTGTATTTCTTTCCATTTACTGATCTATTATATATATATATTCTGAATATATATTATATATAAATCATGTTTTATATTCTGTAATTAAGTAATCATGATCTAAGTAATCATATGAATAATTACAAGTCAAAACACAGACGACAAATGAAACGATTTTACCCAAAACGCTCTTTAACATGGAATTTACAAAAGAACGGGTAATATAAATCCATAAGTGAACCATATATGATATCATAACAATGAGTATGATTCTGGAATAAGTCAATGACATTATATAAATCATTATACATGAGGTTCGGACACATACGAAGCAAATCGGACCTAAGGTAAGGGAAATATCACAATCTCATTTTTATCCGAGATTGTTTATACTTTGAATTTTACTAGGGTGTATTTTATCATCCACATCCATGTTTCTTCAATATGTAATATTATTTCCATCCACCTAAAATTTTTTAAATCCAATTCTACCCTTAGGCGAGTTTTTAGTAAAATATATGAAAGGAATCTTTTGTCGTTTTTCGTACGAGGTACTTTTTGACTTTTCCGACAAAAGTACGAGAAGAATGTTTTTTTAACTTATACGACATGAATGGATTTTTAAAAAATTATTTACAAGAAGCTTAATTCAAAAGTTTTCAAGTTTATTTTTAATCAACTTCTTTTAGTTTAAAATCACATGACATGTTAAGAAAGGAAAATATTTTTGAAGTAGAAAGGATATTTTCCTCAAGAATGGAGTTCAAGTGTTTTATCAAAATTATTTTCTATCTAAGATAATATAGGGTTCTGTTTCTATCACTATTGTTAAATTGATTTGATTATGTTGTGATGGAATTATTTTTATGAATTCCTTTATCTTATATGAATTGTTTTATGATGTCATGTTGTTTAAGAATCCCATTTTTATTACATGGGTTATGCAATGATGTATGATTTATGATTTTGTGGCACACATAAGAATGGTATCATTATGAGATGGGTGGGACCTATATGTCCCTCCAATGAATTGGGTAAAGATTTTATATCTCATGATATAGACAAGGCTGGAATGGTAGGTTATACCGGTTCAGTGAAACAGGAATGAAACGAGGAGTGAACTTGGTTCAGCAAGGGACTTTGTCCACTAAGATAGTCTTGGCAATGAGTCTTGACTAATAAGAAATTATTCTCTATGATTATGTGTGTATTCCACAAAGTTTCATGTTTTATGTTATGATTATTGGGATTACATTTCACTACTATGATTTATCCCATGTTATGAAATTATGATCTCTTTTGCAGGTTAAGACTTCCAAAAGATATGTTCTTATGAATATGACGTGATTGATATTTCTTTTGTTTACCCTTACTGAGCATTTGAGCTCACCCTTTTATGTTTTCTTTTCCCCAGGACATAAATAAAGGATTTAGGTTTAAAAAAAGAAGATATTTATGGGATATGTTGAAGATCTTTCACCACGATTAGAAGATTATATCCTGAGTTTCCAAAGACACTAAACTATTACGGTCCTTGTGTGTGTGTTTTTTTATGTACTAAGTATTCCTCAAAAGTAATGTAATGTCCATGTACGTCAGGCTTCGGGTCTCTAAATAAATTATTTTTCATTATGTGTATTTAAATTATATATACATACTCCATCCACTCTATTAAGTCTCTCTTCAATTGTATGATATTTATAAGGGGTTTTTCTTTAAAAATCCTCTTTTAAAATTTGGTTTTACAAAATTCCAAAGTAATGTTTTTTATGAAATTATTCATGTTTTATGATGATGTTTTGGTTTTTGGGAATTATTTATGATGAAGTGTGGGACCTATATTTACCTCCAATGCATTTTGTATGAGTAAGTTGGAGGTCGGTCGTATGGTTACTCCAAGTGTGACTAAGATGGTTACACAAAGTAAGGTAGCCGTGATGGTTACAAATTATAAGGTAGCCAAGAATGGTTACATGATTATGTAAGTAATTCCCCAAGATACCTTTCTGATTATATTTATCTTATCATGTTTTGTGTGGATCCTGTGTAAAGCTCATGTTACACAAATTAAGTATATATTGGTGATAAGAATGTATTTTGAAAATGCTTTCATATATTATGAGTATTCAGGGAATAATGTGATCTTTCCTTCTTTTCCATCCCTTACTGAGATTTTGTGCTCATACCAAGTTTTTAAATGATTTTTCATAGGTTAGTTGATATTTAATACAAGGAAGGAAGACAAGTTAAATGTTGAAGAATTGTCAAGGAGTCTTGTTTTATGTTTTAATGTTTTATATTTTGAAAAAAATGGAAACTATTTTTATGGTATCCACTCTGTAATAATGTGTAATGTCATGAATGTATTGTCCTAATTATCTAAAGCTATAAACTTGAAAAGATCTTCAATGTAAAAGGAAGTGTTTTCTTGTCTAAATTCATGATTATGTATGTAATAAGGCCGGGTCCTTATAGTTGGTATCAGAGGATGGTGTAGATAACTTTAGGGGTTAGGGTGATGTTAATAGAATAACATAAATGATTTTCACTCTATGTTTAATTTGAAATGTTAAAGCATTTAAATATTACCATGTTACTTTATCTAAGACATGTTTGTTCAGAATGGTTGTCCACAGAAGGAACAAGGATTCTGAAGAGGAGAGGCACTGACAAAATGACATCCTTATGGAACTACAACCCGGAATGGTAGGGATTGGAACCAAGTAGTTTGTGAGAGTAATGGCTCAGTTAACACAGACAATAAATGGTGGTGGAATCCATGCAAGAGAACCAATAGAGGTACCACAACAGAACATGACAATAATGGATCATTTTATGAGACAACATCCTCCTACATTCAATGGATCTTCTGACCCAGTAGCAGCTGAAGGATGGATCAAATCCCTTGAAAAGATATTAAATGTTATGGGATGTTCATAAAATCAAAAGGTAAGTCTTTCCATTTATTGTTTTGAAGGGGAAGCTGATAGGTGGTGGTCAATGGTAAGGAATATCAGGGTTAGAGAGGATTTTGATGCCATATAGTGGGATGAATTTAAAATTCTTTTCCTTGAAAAATATTTTCCTAAGGTGGTGAGACTTAGAATGGATAAGCAATTCATTGAATTGAAACAGAATGAGGAAGATTCAGTGGCTGTGTATGAAGCGAACTTCACCAGACTGGTGAGGTATGCACCAAATATTATTCTAGATCTTGATAACAAAATCAACAGATTTTACTCAGGATTGAAGCCAAGGTATCAAAGGGCGTTAGCCTCCTGTGAATTCAAAAGTTATGAGAAACTTGTCCGATGTGCTGAGAGGGTAGAGATGGATTTTTCTGATGATCATGTGCATTTTGTAAATAAAGAGATGAAGAGGTCCAGTTGACAAGAAATGGGTAAGAATCAACCAAAGAAATTTAATGGTAAGAAAATCCAATTTCCAGTTTGTGAAAAGTGTGGAAAGAAACACTCTGGGGAATGTCTTAGAAAAACTGGGAAGTGTTTTAAATGTGGTAAGTTTGGACATATGTCCCGATATTGCAATGAAAATGATCTTAATAATAATCCTAATAAGCAAACTATAAAGTGTTTTAAATGTGGTGAAATGGGTCATTTTGCAAATGTCTTCCCAAAGAGAGATCCGAATGATGCAAAGAAGCCATACTACAATCAGAAAGGTGTAGTGAGATCATTTGTGACTATGTCAGTAGATGTTGGGCCATCCAATGAAGTTTTATCATGTAATTTGTTTGTTCACTCAGATTTTGCTAAAGTTTTGTTTGATACGGGGTCTACACATTCCTTCATCTCTAAGAAATTTTCTGGTAAATTGAAAATATCACCTCAAGAAACGAGACCTGAAATTTTTGTTAAAACACCAGGGGAAATGTTATAGCAAAGAGGAATTATAATAATATTTCTATTATGTTATGTGGAAATAATTTACCTACAAACCTTTTTGTTTTACCCTTAGTCTAGTTTGATGTTATTATGGGGATGGACTGGCTTTCTGATTATCATGCTAAGATTGACTGTAGAGCTAAAGAAGTTGTTTTTTAGAAATATTTTCAGTTTGTATAAAATAATGAACCCATACAATTGATAACATATCAGGAAGCTGAAAAACTATTGAAATATAGAAATGAAACTTATCTTTCTTATATTGTTTAAAATAAGGGAACTATTCAAATTAATGATGTGTCAGTGGTAAATGAATACCTTGATGTTTTTCCTGTTGAGTTACCCGGTGTCATACCTGATCGAGAAGTTGAATTCACAATTGACTTATAACCTGATTCTAAGCCAATTTCAAAACCCTCATATCGTATGTCTCCAATAGAACTTCTTGAATTGAAAAATCATTTGCAGGATTTGCTTGACAAAGGCTTCATTCGTCCTAGCACTTCACCATGGGGAGCCCCTATTTTTTTTGTTAAAAAGAAAGATGGTTCCATGAGACTTTGCATTGATTATAGAGATTTGAATAACATCACTGTTAAACACAAGTATCCTTTTCCTCATATTGGTGACTTGTTTGATCATCTCCAGGGAGCTCAGTAATTTTCCAAGATTCACTTGATGTCTGACTACCATCAGCTGAAGGTGAAGGAATATGATGTCCCGAAAACAACCTTTCGTACTAGATATGGGAATTATGAATTTTTGCTATTCCATTTTGATTAACTAATGCACCTACTGTATTCATGAATCTTATGAATAGAGTGTTTCATGAGTTCTTGGATAAGTTTGTGGTTGTATTTATTGATGACATTCTGGTATTTTCTAAAAATAAAGAGGAGCATGAAAAACATACAAGGGTTGTTTTAAAAACATTAAAAGAAAAGAAACTATATAGAAAATTCAGCAAGTGTGATTTTTGGTTGCAAAAATTTCTTTTCTTAGGCACATTGTAAATAAGGATGGAATAACAGTTGATCCTGCTAAAACAAAAGTAGTTGATGAATGGCCAAGATCCACAAATGTTACAGAGATTCATAGTTTTCTGGGCTTATCAAGTTATTACTGATGGTTTGTTAAGAACTTTGCACGATTATCTAGCCCGATAACTAAGTTAACACGGAAAGGGTTTAAATTTGTTTGGACAGAGGAATGTGATGTTTGTTTTCAGGAACCGAATAAGAGATTGGCGAATGCTCCAGTTTTGGCCTTACCTTCCCAAAATGGTGAGTTTTTCATCTACAATGATGCTTCTTTGAAGGGACCTGGTTGTGTTTTGATGAAGAATGATCAGGTAATTTCTTATGCTTCGAGACAACTTAAACCTCATGAGATAAATTATCCCACAGATGATTTGGAATTGGAATCTGTGGTTTTTTCTTTGAAAATTTGGAGGCATCCTCTATACAGAAGAAAATGCCAAATATATACTAACCATAAAAGTATAAAGTATATATTCAATCAGAAGGAATTAAACATTAGGCAGAGAAGATGTCTATAACTGATAAAGGATTATGACTGCACGATCAATTACCATCCTCGGACAGCAAACAAATTGGCAGATGCCTTAAGTCGGAAACATCATGTATCATTAACCATGCTACGTTTGGAACATGATCACTTGATTAATGATTTAATAAATTTTGGCTTAGAAGTTGTTGGTGTAGGGAATACATCTGTTTTGTTTCAGGTTTCAGTGCAGTCTTTGTTGTTAGAAAGAATTAAGCAAGTGCAGAAGGAAGACCGTGAGCTACAGAAAAAGGTAGAATTGGTTAAAATGGGTAAGTTTATAAAATTTAATCTTGATAAATATTGTGTTTTAAGATTTGGAAAAAGTTTGTGTGTGCCTTTTGATTCCCAGTTGAAGAAAGAATTGTTGTGTGAAGCTCATAGTTCTCCATTTTCTGTTCATCTTAGCAGTACTAAGATGTACAGAGACATTCAGGCGTATTATTTGTGGGATGGAATGAAAAGAGATATTGTTGATATCACCATGAGAAGTTTGACATGTCAACAGGTTAAAGTAGAGTGACAATTACCTAAGGGGATGCTTTAGCCTTTTACAATGCCAGAGTGGAAATAGGAGAATGTATCAATGGACTTTGTGGTGGGACTACCAAAGACTTCTCGAGGTAACAATGCTATTTGGGTTATTGTTGATCGACTAACAAAGTCTGCACATTTTCTATCAATTTGAGATACAATGTATTTGGATCAGATTTCTCAATTGTACCTCAAGGATATTGTTAGGTTACATGGAGTTCCTCTTTCCATTGTGTCTGGCTGAGATCCCAGGTTCACTTCTAACTTTTGGAAGGGACTTTAGAAGTCATTGGGCACATAGTTAAATTTCAGTACAAATTTTCATCCTCAATCAAATGGGAAGTCAGAACGAACGATTCAAACTTTGGAGGATATGCTTCAAGATTGTTCAATGGAATATCAGGGAAGTTGGGATCAACATCTTTCTTTAGTTGAGTTTTCTTATAATAACAGTTTTAATTCCAGTATTCAGATGGCACCTTTTGAGGCCTTGTATGGGAAGCGGCATCGGACTCCAGCATTTTGGGATGAAGTTGGTGAAAGAATGTTGATGGGGCCATAATTAGTAGAAGAAGTGGCTAAGAAAGTGAGGATGATCCAGCAGCACATGAGGACAACTCAGAGCAGGCAGAAAAGTTATACAGATAACAGAAGGAAAGACTTCTCTTTCGAGGTAGGTGACCATGTTTTCCTTAAAATCTCTCCTTGGAAAAGTGTGATGCATTTCAGTAAGAAAGGGAAGCTAAGTCCACGGTTCACCAGCCCTTTTGAAATCTTGGAGAAAGTTGGAATAGTTGCATACCGTGTAGCTTTGCCTTTGAGTTTGTTTCAGGTAAATAATGTTTTTCATGTTTCGATGTTGAGAAAGTATGTGCCAAATTCATCACATGTTTTGGGCCCAGAAGCAGTTCAGCTGGAAGAGAACCTTTTTTATGAAGAGAAACCAGTTTAGATTCTTGATCGAAGAGAATAGGTATTGCGGAATAAGGTAATCCACCATGTAATGGTTTTTTGGAGAAACCACATGGTTTTAGAAGCAACATGGGAGTCTGAAAATACTATGAGAGAAAAATACCCTCAGTTGTTTAATAAGTAAATAAAATTGTGAGGATGTAATTTCAAGAAGGTGGGGATATTGAAAAACCCCAAGATTTTCTAAAATTAAATAGAAATGCATGGAACTTTGTTTTAAGTATATATTTATAACTATCCTTTTAACATAATTTTTCCACTTCTATGTTTTGAATTTCAAGAAACTGTCTTTTAAAATTGTGTTCAGTATGTTATTTAGAGTCTGTTGGAACCAACTTGTTTTTTTGGTGAATAGTAACATACCCTTATAAATAGTATTATGAATAGTAATATGACCCTAATGAATAGTAAATTTTATTATTATTTTATTTTATTAAGGCTTTAAGATAATAGCATCTAGGTTAATATTTCATTGTGATATAGAAGTAGTTACAGAATTAGAATTGTTAATTTTTAAATTAAGTATGATTTTATTTAAAAATTAAATTAATAATATTTAGAAAATTATTTTCAAAAAAGGGAATTCATTTTTGAAATCTATATGTCTATAAATTGTTGGGATTAATTTTGGGAATTTTTCTGGAATAGTTGATTTTTTGGTGAATAGTGAAAAAATACAGTTTTTAGATTCGGTGTATTAATGACATAATTAATGATATAATAATGATGTCATAAATCTGGTCAACTTTTTTATAGTTAAATAATATGTGAGGTTTACCAAGTGGCTTATACCATGGGAAAATACCATGGGCAAGCCCATGGTTTTGTAAATACCACTCATGAGGTGTCCCTTGAAAATTATTAAAATAATCCCTCACTTTTCCTATAAATACCAACTCTTAAATTCATATAATTAATTACCAATTCTCCCTAAACGAAGATCTTGCCTCCTTAACTTCATATTAGTCCTACCAAGGTTTCCTCAAGCCCCCAAGGTCCCAACCTTTAAGTTCTAAGGGTTACTCTACAAGGTAAGAAAATTCTCAATTTCTTTCTTTTTCCTTTCAAGTTCTCTTTTATGTGGTATAACTTTAAAGATTCCATACCATGTTATTATTTTATTATTATTACTGATCTAATATATATTATGATTCATTTCTGTATGGGTGAACTTTATCCCCTCTCCTTTTAATATTTTTCTAAAACCATGTTGCGTAGCCGTTAGGCTGCCAAATTTTTGTAAGCGATTTCACAATTATTCATTTATTTTGACTTCTTTCCTTGTTATTTCATCATATATCCTTAATCAAGAGTCATGAAATATCCATAAATAATTTATATTCTATATTTTATCATTATTATGGAAAATTTCTCATCATTATTCTTCTCCTCTCCCACTTATTTAATGAATAAAAACATTGTCCGTTTGTGTCGAATTATCGACATCATGGACGATGTGATTTCAATTTCCATTAATAATTTCAAGTCTGGTCATAAAACCATTTATATGGTTGAACCAGGTTATAATATATTTTTTATTACTCACCCTTGGTTCTAGAATTATTTTGTACTCATCGTTCTAATTTATAAGACAAAATGGGGTTGTTATTATCAAATAACCACTAAAATGATCTAAACAAACATCATTAATGTTATAAGTTATGAATCATCCTCATGTAAGAATTAAAAATGATTAATTGAATAATTTATGTTACTGGATATATTTAAATACTAATCCATTCCAATTCTTGAGTTTCACTTCCAATCGACAAGAATGTCCATTATGAACCAATCATGGAAATCATGTTAAGAACACACCCAAAAACAACGCAAAGGGAAAAAATACTAACAATTAAGGGTGAAATGATGTTATTAAATGATCATATAAGATTTTATAAACATGTAAATGTTTCTATAAAATATTAATAACACTTTTTTAACCATTATACAGTAGGTTTAAACAAGTTTGAAGTAAGACAAACCCGAGGTAAGGGAATTCTTAACCCGATTTCCATTATTTGGGTTAACCTTCTACTTCATTATTTATGTGATTATTAAATTGTTTGTGTGGTGGGTTCTATTTATATTATGTTTAATTATGTGTATTTAAAGTATATATACATACTACATCCACTCTATTAAGTCTCTCTTCAATTTCATGATATTTATAAGGGGCTTTTTTTTAAAATCCTCTTTTAAAATTTGGTTTTACAAAATTCCAAAGTAATGTTTTTATGGAATTATTCAGGTTGTATGATTATGTTATGGTTCTTGAGAATTATTAATGATGAAGGGTGGGACCTATATTTACCTCCAATTCATTGGGTATGAGTAAGTTGGAGGTCGGCCGTATGGTTACTCCAAGTGTGATTACAATGGTTACACAAAGTAAGGTAGCCGCGAGGGTTACAAATTATAAGGTAGCCAAGAATGGTTACACGATTAGGTAAGTAATTCCCCAAGATACCTTTATGATTGTATTTATATTCTCATTTTATGTGTGGATCCTGTGTAAATCTCATGCTACATAAAGTAAGTATATATGGGTGACAATAATGTCTTTTGAAAATGCTTTCATACGTTATGAGTATTCATGGACTGATGTGATCTTTCCGTCTTTTACATACCTTACTAAGCTTTTGTTCTCATCCCATGTTTTTAAATTATTTTTCATAGGTTAATGGATGTGTAATACAAGGAATGAAGACATGTTAAATGTTGAAGAATTGTCAAGGAGTCCTGTTTTATGTGTTAATGTTTTATATTTTGAAAAAAATGGAAACTGTTTTTATGGTATCCACTCTGTAATAATGTGTAATGTCATGAATGTATTGTCATAATTCTCTAAATCTCTAAACTTGAAAAGATCTTCATTTTAAGAGGAAGTGTTTTCTTGACTAAATTCAAGATTATGTATGTAATAAGGCTATGTCCTTATAGATAAGGATGTCTACGAAGAAGGTGCTTTGACATGACTGTTGATGGACCATGGTATAGAAGACAAGATTCACTACATATATTATGGGGGAATGAATCAAGACTCACATATTTAAAATATAAAACCTGCTACACTGATTGAATTCATTTATAGAGGATAAAGGTTTTTTTGTTTTGAATACGAGCTCACGCATTGGGTGAGAACCCATATTGGATCCTCTCATGTGGATATGACTTATACATAGAAGAGTGGGGGAATTTACCATATTTTGTTTCATATGGTTCAAATATTGAAGATTTTGACATCACTACATATCTCATTTGAATGAGAATCAAGCCACACATAGTTCTTGATAAAATCATGTAGTTTATTGTTATGCAACGAGGACATCTGGTGTTCTGTTTAAGGTCTTATAGACAAGACCATGATAACCCCAATGAAAATTGATGTTATTTACTTGTTTAGTGAAATTATTTACCAAAAATACTAATCCCATCTGAGATATTATCAGAGTGAGAAACAAGGAGCAAAAATATTTCTTCCATCGCACAAAGAACATACATGGGAGGGATAGTGACATTTAGATTTTTGTGGTGGTCGGGCCAAGTTGTATGATATATGAATCACTAAATATATCATTTGAAATAGAATCAATGCACATGTAGTTATTAAAATAATCCCTATGTAGGTCTGACCCATGCATGGGGAGAGGTTATTTTTCATATTTTGTTGTGGCTGGGCCAAGTATTAGAGATTCGAGCAACACTATGTATCTTTCGGGAGCAAGAATCAAGACACACATATTTCTTAAAGAACCGTGCAGTTTAATTCCATTCAGTAATGATGTAGTCTTTCCAACATGAAATTGGGTATTATAGATGGACCAATGGATAGGACCCAGACATCAATACATATCATGTTTGAGTAGGAATAAATCCACATGTAGTTTTTTAAATATAGTTCCCGCATCAATTAGGGTTTGACATGAGGAAATGAGGTCTTTGATATTTTTTATAATGATGATTGGGATCAAGAAATTAGGTCTAGGAATCACTACTTATCTCATTGGAATTAGAATCAATACACACATAGTTCTTAAAGAATGGAATGGTAAGGGAACCAATGCCAGATATTATGACCTGCTCAAACATGGGTCGAAATGTTGTGCATTTTTATATCATGCAACAAAGATGTGAACCATGCAGTTTAATTTCATATGGTCGAGGAATGTTAAATTTGGGCCTTATACCTATAAAGTTGGCCCAAGTTCCACTATAGAGTGGAAATGATGTGAGTGGGGTTTCCCAAGGGATATGATTTTCCCTTTATTCCTCTTTTCTAGACAAGAGGGAATATTGAACCACTGAGGGGTTAGAGGGATGTGATTGGGGATTACACTTGAGATGGAGGCCCTGATCTAAGGGACCACGAGGTGTGTCTGGGATTATGATATTTCAGGAGTTTTTTTAACATCTAATGAGAGAGATGTTAACCATACAATTTAATGTCATGTGATGAGGAAGAAGGGTGGCTTTCAGTTTTAGCTCATACGACTAGGACCATTTTTCATGCAGTCTATCATCGTATGATAAGGATGATGATTCCACCTACTTTAATGAATTTTAGCATGGATGTCATGTAATACCTTTACAGTCATGTAACAAATAACAACTACATAGTTCAATGTTCTGTAGTTGGGACATGATTCATGTGATTATACAAAATATTTCTTTAGGAATATCATGTTGGTTAGGGTCATAATGATCTCCCCATCCATTGATATCAATGAATATTCTCTGTTATAGTGGAACTTGTATATGGAGTAAGGTCCCTCCCACTTTGGTTCCATATTTCTAGGATTATTTCATGGCATCATCTATGTTCTGAGGACCAATACATGTTCTCCTTAGAGGAATGAGTGGAGGTACTCCTTATTAAAGGCTCATAGTCCATTTTTTTTATTAATAGTCAATTTTTTTGAAAAGTGAGAACCATAGAAAAACCACCACCTATCACCCACACATACCCCACCTAGATGATCCCCATACAACATGAAAATTAAAAATTCAAAAAACCACACCCAACCACCACTTCGTCCTACCCAAAATCATAAAATACTATATTCAAAATGAATATAACTTCAACAAACTCAATAAATGGGTCCTCTCAATTCTAGCGTCACCACAAGCCTCACACCCTGCCTCGATTCAAACACCTTACATGACGTCTACCCTATACGCATCAAACTAGACTGCCAGCGAGCTTCACTGGCATCCGTCTTCACCGTCACCATCACCATCAAAAATTCATCGTCTCCTCCAACTCGAAACATGAAACATCATGCCATCATCCATGGGATTAGCCGATTGCTGACACCGAACCATCGCCAGCTTAACACCACCACCACCATCCTTTGGATAGACATCCAAATGAAGAATGGTGTACCGTATATTATCATATAGACACTCTTATTAATCCAGTAGCTTCTGGGATTTATCATCCATGGAAAGATAACAGCATAAAAAAAACATATAGCAGTGCCAATAAGACTACAATGGGAAGGAATCTTTTATTCAGTATACCAACGAGTACGGGGTTGCCTATGTGGCAGTATGTGTTACAGTCCGATAAGACAATAAGTCATGCAAGAGATTTTTAGGATAATTATTTTTTGTATTTATCCACCATCTAATGAATTATGTTTGATAGGATCTTATTTAAGGACTCAATCTATCCATTAGCCACAACATGATAGTGGTATGAATGGTTGGATTTTACATTGTACTCCTAATATAGGTTCCACACCTTAGTAGAATAGATGTTAGTGCTGTTGTGAATCAGTATTTTGTGAGGGACACCAAATCAGGTAATGATCCCAGATTTCAATAAGATGATAATGATTTTCCCCTACTTTTAAGAGAGGTATTTCCTCATCACATTTGTAGAATAATTCATTAATAGTTTGGATGTATTTTAACTACTTGGACATAGCAAGAGGGTATGGTCACACAATATCCATTCCCCATATGAAGAATTTATAAGATAATTTAGATGTTTATAGAAACTCTGAGGGTTGATGGATGAATTCGGCATGCTCTTGGAATAAATGACATTTCTTCATGAATTCTATGAAATCATGTGTTACAATTGTCCAGTAATACCCTAGCATTCATATTTGATGGGAAATTTTTATCCTAGACTGGTGGGAATCATAGGATCCTCAGTGTAATTTTTCATGATTGTTTTAGTCACTTCTCCATCAATATATTTGAGAAGGAATCTATCAAATCCATTTTTATAGAGGACCTTCTAGTGATTCAGACTATCATATAGAGTTTAATTTGGATTCTCACCATCATATTTTTTCTTTCCCAGCTCTATCCAATGAGAGGACTCTATCACAAAGGTAGTCAATGATTGGAATCATCCACTCAATGGTATGGATTTGGGATATGATTTACTTAATTGATCTATTATTTTATGACCTTAACAAAAGTTAAGACCATTCAATGATGCATAATGATGATGACTATTTCATCTCAGTTTGGATCCTATAGAGTTGAATATAAATTTTCCAATGTATCTTCCTGTGAATTATACAATCATAGGACATGAGCCAATATTGGATCTGAGGAAAAATTTGTGATCAATCCTAGGTCATAGTCAAGCAATGTAATTAGATTATTTTTTCCGATAGAATAATCTTTTCTGATATGTTTGATTAGAAACTCTGAGTCACCTTTCACTTTAAAATGATTCATGGGTATTTGGATTTCTAGTTCTATACATGCAATGAGGGTCTGATATTTTGCCTCATTATTAGTGGAACCTTTTTATAATATGAAGGGGTAAGGAAATAATTTTTTTTCTTGGGAAATATAAAAAATCCATAGACTTAATTTATTGAGATTAGGGTCTTTGATTATCCTCCATGTTGGTCTCATGAACATGCTTTAAAAATACATTTCCCACATTTTGGGTAGATCCTAAATAGAAAATATATCCTCATCTAGAAATTAAGTATTTAATGATGTTGTTTCTGTAGACAAGTGTTCTGCAAGGAATTCTTCCAAAGCCAACCTTTCATTTATTTATAATGCATGAATTGTATTTCAAACTACTGCATAATAATCACTTACCATTCCAGAAATCCTCTCAATATAGGAAAAATGAGGATTTATTTGAGAAGGTTATTATGAGAGACTAAATGGAACTCATGGTGTTGTAGGCAGTGACTTAGTTTCTGAACTAAAAAGATTAACTCCAGGAATCTTTTCTTGATATCTGAATAATGAGTCTCAATGTCGAGCATGGTTTGAATGAGATAATATTGTCTTTTTTTCATTCCCAACATTGTTCATTTGTTCATGTAAGGAACCCAATGATCACTCTAGAGCTATTTTTTACAGAATTAGTGGTTTTACCTCAATATATGGAATTAATAATGTCTGGATCAATAGGTACATCTTTAGGTTTTCAAATTATTCATAACAGTCAATGGTCCACTGATATGTGACTTCGATCTTCATCAATTTGGTGAAGGAAAAACACTTTCATGAAAGGTTTGATATAAAGTTCCAGATGTAATCCAAGTATCCTTGAAGTCCTCTCAACCATTTAAGGTTTCAATGAGGTGACATTCTGAGGATAAATTTCTTTTTCTCATGTTTAACTTTGATACTACGATAATGTATGACGAAGACAAGAAAATTATAAAATGTTACCTCAGAAACACATTTTAATGGGTTTATATTTAGGATATGTTGTCATAGAATATTGAAGATGGTCTCTAGGTCAGCTAGGTTGTTCGAACATTGTTGGAACTTAACCAAAAGATAATCAACATAATATTTGACAAACTTCCTCAAAAATGGGTTGAAGATGTGATGCATGGAATATTGGTATGTGGCACAGTCATTCTCTAAACTAAAGAGAATTACCCAATAGAATAATACTCCACGGGGTCCCTAAAGTCAGTGGCTTATTTATCTTCAAGGGCCATAAGAATCTGGTTGTACCCTGAATATCCATACATGAAGTAGATTAATTTATAACCATCCATTACATAAATCATGATTTTTGTGATGAGAACCGGGATTTCATCATTCAGAAAATTCCAATTGAGATCTCTAAAGTCGATAAAACTATGATTTTCCTATTATTCTTCTTCAAGGAACAATGTTGGATAGCCATTTTGGATACTGTACCACTCAGATTAATCCATCCTTGATGACTTTATCCACTTTGGCCTCAATATTGGAGTCATGATTTGGGAGTGTTTTCTGGCTGCCTATTTTTATCCTTGATGGTATTCTAGAAAACCCATGTGCTGAGTGCCCACCTTAGAATCAAGACTTGGAATCTCTATGTAATTTTAGGTGAACACATCCAAGTGCTACTTCAAGAAGGACATGTATACCTCATGTTCTTCAAAATTCATGACTCCACTGATCATGGTGGGTTATAGATCCCCATATATACCTAGAATTATTTCTTTGATTTTTTCAATAGTGGTGGAGACACCTTCCTCGAATGATAGAGGGTATCCCTAAAGTCTTCCTCCTATTTATCGTCCTCATGATTTACCTATTTCACATTTTTTTAGGAAGTAGGAGATGAAGTATGATTCTCAGAGTTAGAGAAGGATTCTACATTTTTATGTTCGGTAGATGATGTAACCATTTATGGCCCAATTAATAGTACAAGGACTTCTTGGGGCTCCGAAGGGGAGATTAGGGACTGATAATGAACATCTTCATTTTCTTATATTGTCATGATGAATTCTTCCTACCTAGATGATGAAATAGAGATGTGTTGAAGCTTAGAGTATTCAATGAAGACACATTCATCCAGGATTCCATCACTTTTTAGAGATTTAACAACACCTCCTATGTTATTGGGGCCAGTTTTCACAAAAAACCTCACAGAAGTCGCTAAATTTTCACTTGAATCCAATACATCTCATTCTATTTGATTAATAGAAAACATGTACTCTACACTAAGATACTTGGAAGGATTATCTAGGATCATCTATATACCAATTGGTTCATTGATTCAAGAAACATTATCAGTCAGTGACCATTTCCCCTCCCTCTAGAAGAATCCTTTGTCAATGTACTGTGAATCATAGGATTTGAATGGGGATTTGTCACTATGAAATGTCTCAATTATTCCATTGATATAATATTTATGGTATTGGAGGTATGAAAAAGGGATAAACACATGATCATATATCCAAGGTATTCCTATTATAATGTTGAAGGTCATATCCTACCCAAAAACCATGAAATCTGAGTTAGACATGAGATCTCCAAATTGAGTCCTGAGCTTTATTTTATATAGAGGCATTTTCTAATTCTTCTCATAACACTGTAACCTTAAAGGAGTGGGGGAAAAGTGAGATTCACTGAAACCTAGTTCAATAATTTTTTATATTGGAACGAGGTTGACTCCAGTGCCATTTTCAATAAAGGCTCATCAGATATCAATGTCATTTATCCAACCAGATATATACAAAGGTCTGGAGGGTCCCTATATGACGGTATCCTCATCCTAGTCTATGAAAGAGATTACCATATGATATTTCATAGGATAATTCTAGACATGATATAATTTAATAGAAACAATCTCGACTTCAAATTCTTAAGGGCTCAACAAGGCCTCTATGAGTGCTTCCCAGAGGTCTTTTGATAGAATCAAAGCATCCATAATTGACAACTTGGCTTATACCAGGGAAATATGTTTAAAAAAATCATACTTATGGTCCAAAGGTATAGATTTATCATCACATGGATGCATTTTATAAATTTATTTAGGATCTTAATTACTTGATGTGGATGGATCATCCCCTAGAACATGAGCTAAAGGTGCTTTTGCTCTTGGTGGATTATGCTGACTGGGTATGCCTACACGTTGAGGTTGATTAGGTGATAATGCATCCTCTAGACAATATTCCAAGATGATCATGTTTGGGAATAAACTTTAATGTGTTAGGGAGATTCCTTTCTCATGTTGAGATCACTTGAGAGCTCTGTCATGAGTTTTGTCCGCATAGACAGTTCGAGCATGGATATAGTTAGAGTAGTGACTTCTGGAATGACTGCATCATTCCCTGTATCCTCAATTCTGATATCCTCTTCCCCCAGAAACCCAATCAAGTGTTGGGAATTTTGGTTCATGATCACACTCATCATCAAATAAGTTATCCATTAAGTGAATAAAATTAGTGGAACCAAATATCCAATCCTCATCTGATAGGGATCCCATATGGTGGCTTGACCCTTATTGTACCATTTACTGGGACCGTTTCTGTGCTTCTGGAACATTAGGCATGATGTCTACCAAAGTCTAAGATAACTTCAACTTTTTTATAGGCTCATATTCGTTCATTTTCTTCTTAATATTCTATCCATGTCACTTTTTTAAAGATTAGCTATAATTGGATTAAGATTTCGGTGAAATTGGTTGTGTTGTAGTGGAAGTGGTTGAAAGAATAATTGGATATTTCAACTATGTTCAGAGGATAGCATGAGTTTGGTTTATCTTGTTTCTGAACATCTAGTTATTGAAATTATGCATTATATTTCTGATAACTTCTTATCATTCACTCCGATCCTTTTGGATCGGTAGTAGAGACACATGCTACTTGAGCAGGTGGGTTTTCATACTTCACTTGCTTAGAGTCCACCATATTTTATAGGAGGAATTAAAAAAACACTCTTGAATGTTTTTCCCCAATACCTAATGGAGTGGGTAATAGTTTTGGATATCTTCATTTCCATCTTTATTGGGATTCCTGGTATTTTTAAACTTAATCAAGTAGTTCTCCAATGACGAGATGAAGTATCCTGGGACTTGGTCACTTATAGAGGAGTAGGAATTGTTTTTCATATACTAAAAATGTTTTCCTCTTTTCTCTATTTTATCATCCTAATAATGTGGGAATTGTTGTTGACAGTTAGAAGGTGGATCCCCACGACACTGTTTAGGCTTTAGATTGGAAGCGGGTACAGGGGCATGCTTAAGTACAATAGTGGATACCTATGATTTCCCCATTCTCCTTCCTTGAGCTGATGGAATTACTCGAGACTTCGTTTTGGTCTCTATGACGAATTCTTACACTCTTTTAGTGATCACTTCAATGACCTGAAACCCTCCCGTGTATTTCCTAGGGAAACCATATTTGCTGAGGTATGCTGATTTTTGGTGCAAGATGAGGATCTTATTGTAGATCATACAATGTAGTAAGGATTTCTTAGAGTAGTTCTAAATTGTGTCTCCTAAATTCTATCATCTTATCCTCTTGCTGATAAAATCTTTCCTCTAGTGAAAGGGGCTTAACCTTTCTAGGAGGTAGGTGAAGCCCAATATAACCCTAACACTTTTCCTTGTTAGATTCCATTCTAGGAAGTAATGTTGGATTATTTGAAGGAATTACCAGATTTAGGGAAATATTTTGGTTTCAGGTATGTAAACCTCCTTCAATTTTTTCAGTGTAGACTGTATTTTAAACCAAACCATTCTCCTATAGCTCCTCCTTCAAATTGGTCTCATGTTTTGTAGGGTCTTCAAGGGTGGAATTGATGATATTTACTGATGTGTAATGCATTTCATATATTTTATCAGTGTCTTTGAGAGACTAACATTTCCAATTCTCCCTATGAGGTATAGACCTCTCCTTTTTTGATTCATGAGGAGCCATTTTATGGATGGTAATCTGTAGGGAATATACAGATAGCTTAGTGGTGCACATCCCTAATGTGGATATCAGGTCATAGGATGGGAAAAAATTTTAGGATACACTCTGTTGTGTTTCCCATAATTGAAAGAAGACTAATATTTAATAAGAAGTATGTTTTTGAGGTGAAAAATCTTCAAGATCAAATGGTTGGGGATACTCCCATTTCACTTCAACAAATCATTAGGCCTAGTTTCCTGACCTCAAAGATTGGGTTAAAAAAGCCACCAACCATGCGGTCTATGGTTTCTTCTGAATATACACAGCTGCGACTACCATGATTTCCCTTATAATTTTATACAGTTTAGTAGGAACATGGGCTGGGTGCATCATTTGGTATGCGCCTGAATCACCCACTTCTAAAGACCATCACACTGTTTCTGACATTTTCTCTATCTAATAGCTGACTTCTCTTAAGCAGGAGGCTTTCTTAATATTTTTTGATTGTTGATGCAAAATTATCTCAATATCATTCTCTCCTCTTGACTGACAACAGTGAGATTTGGTCATGACCAATTTTTGTTGAGCATGCACTACTAAAAAATAGGAATTTAACACCACTAGAATAAGCCTTTACTAGCACCAGGAAAGTGATGACTACCGCAATGCAGTTAAAAGGCTAACAATTTTATCAGCACTAGAAAAGTGCTTCTAAAGGGTAGATTTGTTTGAGAAAAAATTGATAATGCATGATTTTATCAATTCTTTTAAAATAATTGGTAAAAGACACCACTTATCAGTGATTTTATGTAGCACTGATAAAGATACCCTTTATGAGTGCTATTAAAAGATCTGGTAAATGGATCATTTTTAGTTCATTAAAAATCATTGATAAAGGATCCCATTATATGTGCTTATAGAAGTGAGGATAAATGGAATCATTATCCACTCTTTTAGAAGCAACGATAAATGCATCTTTTATCAAAACTTGTAGAATAGATGATAAAGAGAACCTTTATTATCATATTTAGAAGTGATGATAAAGGGGAATACTATAGTGTAATGCTACAACACATTTCAACACTAGAAACAGAGTATGCAGTGTGCTATAATAACACATTGCATCTCGAGAAACAATATCATAAATTACCAAAATTAGTTAAAAATACTGAATTTAATTGAAATAAAATTTATAACACCAATTCAATAAAATGAAACACTATTATAGAGTTTTTCAGTTTATTTTTTACTACAATTAATGTCAATTTTGAATAAAAAGGTGCAATTGGAGTCATACTGGTCACACCGTGAGTCAAATCGAGGTGTGACTGATTCCTACACATCAAAAATGACTTATAGTTTTTTTTATAAAGTACCAAAACAGTCTGAATGTATTTTCTCAGTTTTGAGCATGTTGGTTGTTTTTATGATTAAAATTAATATCAGTCTTTAATAAAAAGATGAACTAGGAGTCATACCAGTCATACCATGCATTGGATTTAGGTGAAGATGATTCCTACATTTCAAAAATTACTTGAAGATCATTTTCCTAAAGTAATAAAACTATAAGAATATTGTTTCTTGGTTTTGAGTATGTCAGTTGTTTTTTCACTAAGATTAATGTCAATTTTGAATAAAAAGATGCACTTGGAGTCATACATGACACACCAAGTGTCATATTTAGGTGCAGATGATTCCTACAAGTCCCAAATGACTTGTGGATCATGTTCATAAAGTATAAAAAAACCATAATTCTTTTCTTTAGTTTGGAGTATGCCACTTGTGTTTCTCCACTAAAATGTGATTTTAAACTAGAAACATGCACTTTGAGTCATAAAGGTCTCATCATGCGTGGGTTTGACATGAGGCTAATTAATACACTTTACAAATTAATTATGAATCATCGTAAAAAATTATCCAGATAATCTGAGGGTGTTTTCTTAGTTTTTATTGAGTGGAATTTTTTTTGTTAAAATGTCCATTTTAAATAGATAACAGACACTTGGAGTCATACTAGTCACAATGTGTGTTGGATTGAGGTGATACTAATTACTACATGTCAAAAGTGACTTATGGATAGTTCTCCTATAATACTAAAACAATCCAAATGTGTTTTCTTAGTTTTGAGTATGTTAGTTGTTTTCCTCAATAACTTGAATGTGAATTTTGAATAAAAATATTCACTTGGAGTCATAAAGGACACACCGATAATCATATTTGGGTGCGGATAATTTCTACAAGTTTCATATGACTTATGGATTGTTCTACAAATTCATAAAAAAACAAAATGTGATTCCTTGGGTTTGAGTATGCCACTTTTGTTTTTTACTAAATTTTTATTTTAAATTAGAAATAGGCACTTTGATTCATACTGGTCACATAGTTTGTGGGTTTGACATGAGACCATTTCATACACTTCAAAAATGAATTATCAATCATTGCACAAAATTATCAAGACAATCCGAGCATGTTTTCTCAGTTTTCAGTGAGTAATTTTAAACTGATTATGAAAACTTTGAGTCATACCAGTCAAACTGCACATTAGATTGAGATAAAGATGATTAATACACATCAAAAATGACTTATGGATCATTTTCCTAAAGTACCAAAACAATATTAATGCATTTTATTAGTTTGAGTATGTTAGTTGTTTTTTTCACTAAAATTAATATCAATTTTGAATAAAAAGACACACTAGAGTCATATTGGACACACCGAGAATTGGACTTAGGTGCGGATGATTCTTACACATCCCAAAGGACATATGGATCATTTTCCTAAAGTATCAATATAATAAAAATTAATTTCATCAGTTTTGAGTATGCCACTTCTATATTTTACTAAACTGTCATTTTAAATTGGAAACGGGAACCTTGAGTCATACAAGTTGCATCATGTGTGGGTTAGAACTGAGATTAATTCATACACATCACAATTTAATTATAAATAATTCACCCAAATTATCAAGTCAATACAAGGGTGTTTGATTGGTTTTTAGTGATGATAATTTTTTGTATTAAAATATAAATTTTAAAATTATAATGGACACTTTGAGTCATAAAAGTAATACCATGATCCAGATTGAGGTGCAGTTGATTCCTACACATCAGAAATTACTTATGGATCATTTTTATTAAGTACCAAAATAATTAGAATTCATTTTCTCAGTAATGAGCATGTCAATAATTTTAATAAAATTAATGTCAATTTTGAATAAAAAGATACACTTGGATTAATACCATACAGACCGAGCATTGAATTTAAATGAAAATGATTCATAAACATCCAAAATGACTTATGGATCATTATCCTAAAGTATCAAAACAATCATAATTAATTTCCTCAATTTTGAGTACACCACTTGTGTTTATTACTAAAATGTCATTTTAAAATGGAAACTGAAACTTTGAGTCATACATGATGCATAATGTGTGGGTTTGAAATGAGATAGATTCATACACATCAAAAATTAATTATGAATCACTCTACCAAATTATCAAGACAATATGAGGGTGTTTTCTTGGTTTTCATTTGTTGAAACTTTTTTTGTATTTAAATGTCAATTTTGAAATGATAATGGGCAGTTGGACACCCTCCCTCCTTGATGACCATGATATATCATTGATGGTTTTCCTCCAATTGTTCTTTTATGCACCAGCTGAATATGGTGGTTGATTTCACACATATTTATTCAAAAATTTAAGTCATATTATATACCACTTTGATGATTGGGATTTGTAGAGATATTTATTCAATAACACTAGTGGAGAAATTGAATCTTCTAACATAGAATGATCTTACTGTTCGATTACTATCCTATATAATATCACTAAAACAAGTGGTAAAAAACATTATTTCAATAAACACCTGAAACACCTGCACAATGGATCTTATCTTAAGTGATAAGTGTTGTGTGAACTTTTCAACAATTGTTCTCAAACATAATCTCGGTATGATCCTCATTCTACTTCATTTACCAACAATTTTATTGTTTTCAAGCAAGTGATTCATCTCCTACTCTACCTTGGTCTCTACCTTGGTCTTCACTTATGCATCCTCCCCCACATCGATCTCTGACTCAAACTCTTCATACTCCTCCACCTCCACCTCTTCCTCATCCTTGACCTCAACCTCCACCTCTACCCCAGCCACCGGTTCCACAATTTCCCCAAAAGTTTTTTGTTTGTAGGTCCGTTATCCTAAATGAATAGATTTCATTCATTATACCTCTCATTAATAAATAGATTGAAAATAATATATAAGCATTATGACACTAATAATTCACACCCCAAATATATTTATAAGTTAATAACTCATACTAGATCACAAACATATTAGGTAACTGACCATGCTAATGGGGGATCGTATAGGATCCTCCTCAATTCAAATCTATCAAACCGATGAAGATCAAATATTGGCCTGATTTTTTTGTTACATGGATTCATTCAATCCACAATGGGAAAGATCATTTCCACCAAGTCATAATGAATTCACATATGACTCTACCTCTAACATTCATCCCCGCAAAGTGATTTACTTTGAAGAAGCACTTGTAGGAACTACCACAACACCAATGAATCAAAATATTCAACGCATCATCAAACGCTCTGGTGAAGGTGCCATTACGATTTCCGCTGACCCAGACACAATCAAACAAAGGTTTAAGATCTTCAAATACTCGGTACTTGGTCGCATCTCATATGAATGAGGTTCCAGGACATGGTCATCCATAGATATGAAGAAACGACTTGTGCTCTATTGGAATCTCTTCAACTAGCATCTGAATCCGCTTGGAAAGGGTTACTTTCAAGCCATTTTGTATAAAAAAGAAGATATGAATGTGATCTGGAGACTTGGAGCACTTAATCTAAAGCCAAGGATCTTTCTACTCTCATAATGGGATGCAAAATTCAATCCGTTCACATAAAAGAAATCCATCTCTCAGGTATGGGCACGAATCCATGGGCTCCCATGGATATAATGGCACCCAAAAATCCTCAACGACCTAGATGCTGGAATTGGAACACCCTTGAGGATAAACCAGTTCACACTTAGTGGTGACCTTTTCCTCTATGCACGAGTTCTCATCGATATTAATATGGAAACATCCCCTCCAGAATGAGTGTCACTGGATGTAAATGATCATATCATTGAGGATAGATTTGAATTTTAAAATTTCCTAAAATACTAAGAACATTGTAGAATTATTGGTCATGTAATTGACCCATGACGTTGTGTTGAGAAATTGGTTAAGGAAACACCAAGTAACACCTCATGGAAAGAGGTCCCGAAGAGAAAAAATACAGAAAAAAAGCTGTATGTTAAAAAGGATGATAAAGAAGTATCCAAGAAAATAACATGTAATGACTCTGTAGGTACTAGAATAGCTTAGGATGACCTAGTAGAGGAAGAAGGGAAAAAAATTTTCCTAGTTAGCAAGGCAATAGACTGTAACCAAACAGAAGTGTTGAGTGATGGCCAGAAAGACATAACTACAAAACTTCAAGAATTATCAGAAGAGATATTTGCAATGGCTATAAGCATAAAATATTAGGTCGTCACCTTATATATGATCAAATCAAAATTAAATAATATTATTGACATTGATACTAAAATAGAAGAGGGAAACACCAAGAAGATGTATGAAACCACAATGGCCCAACACATGAATGGAAAGCTGATAACAACTACCCCCTAAAGGATAAAAAATACTAATGATGGACGGAATTCTCCCCAAATATGCATGTAGGATACATCAATTCAAGCACTGCCCAATGATGATGTCAAAAAAGTAGACCCTATGAGATCTGGAAGAAGGAAGACCAGTGAGATGAAAGAAAAAGGGTGCCCTACACCCAAAAAGAAATCCTAATGAGAATCCAATTCTGGAACTTCCAGGGACTAGCCAAACCTGGAACAACAAGTTCCCTTAGGCTACTTGTGAAAAAATATAAACAAGATCTTCTTGGAATTTCTGAAATCAAGACCAGTTGCATCAACAAATGATCATACCTTGAGAGTAATGGTTATTTTCTTCTCACCTATGTTCAAGAATCCTCTAGTCAAGACAGATTATGGATACTAGTCCACCAGAGTGTTAACAAAACTACCCTTATATCTATGGATGAGAAAATCATCACCTGTAAGTTTGTTAAATCTAGAAATAATACTCTCTTCTCAATGATATATGCCTCAAATAGTTATATTAAAAGAATATTGCTATAGATTCCCATTAAAAAGCTTTCCAATTATATCTCAGATCCATGGATTATCTTGGGAGACTTCAATGCTATCCTTCATGCCGATGAAAAACTTGGACATGCCTCTAGTGCCATTTCTATGAGGGAATTAAGATCCTGTGTTGAAGAGACTAACCTGACTGAGATCAATCTTCTGGGCACCAAGTAGAGATAGTATAGATCGAATCTTAGAAACTTGAGAGCAAGTAGAATTTACCGTGCTTTTGTCAATGCTCACATGTTTCATAGTTGGAAAACCATATCATGTGTCATCCTTGAGAGACACAACTCAGATCACCATTTAATTATGGTACATTTCGTGACAAAATGTACAAAGCAGCCTATTCCTTTCAGGTTTAATAATGCTTGGACTACACTCCCAGAATGATCTTGAATTTTCCAAGACCCCTGGGCCATTGATAACCACAATGATAATACATTGGATTGTATCCTCAAGCTCAAATCCCTCAATATCAAAATTAAGAAATAGAGAAAGAAAAAGTTCATCTATCTTGACCAAGAAATTGATTCCCTTAAAAACAAAATACATTGGATTCATGAATTCATGACAAAAAGAAATTTCCTTGGTGATGTTGAACAAGAGACAAAAGCCTCATCTATGATAAGTAATCTCATTGTGATTAGGGATAATATACAAAAATAGTTGTTCAAAGTCAGGTGGCTTACCAATGGAGATAGATACAAAAATTTTTTAATGTGCTTAAAAGGACTAGAATAGTTAGCACGTCACTGTCCTTATTAAAGGATGAAGAGGAAATTCTGGAAAATAGATAAAGCCTCTCAAATCACATTGTCTACTTCTAAATTAATTTGTTCAATGGCCCTAGAATAAATGAGGAGATCATGGAAGGAATTATTAAAAAAATTTTCACTGATGCTAATAATCTACTTATCACCTCAGTTCCTCTAGATATTAAAATCAATGATGCTGTTTTTGGGCTTAAAAAGAAAGCTTTCCAGGACCAGATGTCTTCACCAACCATTTTTTCCAATCTTACTAGGATTTCATTCACAAGGATTTATGCAAGCTTGTTAGGAATTTTCTCATTGATGGTTCTCATAACTAAGGATTTAATGATAAATTTATTCCATTAATCCCTAATGTAGAGAATGCGAGTGATATTAGACAATTATTACTGGTGGATCTTGTCAATACTTTACAAAATATAATTACCAAAATTCTTGCTAACTAGATTTATCATGTTTCTGAGAAGATCTTCCCTTAGAATCAGTTTGGCTATATAAAAGGAACAAGGATTCAAGATTGTCTTATCACAACATTTGAATGCATTAATCTTCTCTATAAAAGTACCAAAGGAGTAAGTATTTCCCTAAAACCAGATATTAGGAAGGCCTTTGACACTATTGACTGGCGATTTATTGGTTGCGTTCTAAAGGAGTTCAGATTTAGTATGAGATTCATCCATTGGATTAACAAGATGATTAGTTCCGCCCATATTTCCATTCTGGTTAATGGATCTCTAGAATTCTACTTCAAGTTCACAAGAAAAGTAAGACTTGGGTATCCCCTCTCTGCCACCATCTTTTCAATTTCTAAAGATTATCTTAGCAGACTGATTCTTCCTAAGTCCAATAAGGGAGAGATCAAAACTATCAAAGATGCTCGAGGTATATCTTCACCCTCTCAAATCCTTTTTTATGATGATATTATTCTATTTACTTAGGGAAATAGGAGAAATATCCAACAGATTTGGATAACCCTTCTCCACTATGAAAGTGTCTCAGGACAAGAGGTTAACCGGAGAAAATCATTCAACTACTTTGGAAAATATATCTCAGCCTCTAGGAAATAAAACATTATACAAGACCTAGGCATAAACGATAGTTATCTACCCTTTACATATCTCAGTGTTACCATGTTATTTGGAAAACCTCATGAATCTCACTTTGTGGAGGTGGTGAGTCAAGTCAGACGAACACTATCCACTTGGAAAGGCAAGTATCTTTCAATGGAGGGAAGACTTTTCTTAGTCAAGCATGCGATCGTTTCAAAACTTTTATAATAATTTATGGTGTACTCCTGGCCTTACTCTGTCATTAAAACCATCAACTCTCATATAAGAAACATTGTATAGAGTGGCAACATCCTAGAAATTTTTTTATCACTTCTCCTTGGAGAAAGTGTTGGAAGCCAACATGTATGGGAGGTCTTGGAATTAAAAATATTGAGCTCTTCAATCACTCTATTCAAGAACAATTTATATGGAGACTCATAAATACCAAGGATCCCTCCCTGAAATTTCTCAGATCCAAATCTCTCAACATATTGATTGAAGGGAAGATGAACTATGTGCGATCTTTGACTTGGTCAGGTCTGAAAATGATTTTCCCAAAGATCAACCTGCACTCCCACTAGTTTGATTTTTCTCACTCATCTATAAAATTCTAGAAAGACAACTGGAATGGTTCTCCCAAATAGATAGTGCTCACATAAAAGACCCAAAAACTAACTATAATGACACTATCAAGGAACTTCTTGATCTACGTCATCTACTGCCTTAGGAAATTTTCCTCATTGTCTCCTCATATGATTTTCTAGTCATGGAGGATACATTCATCTTGGAACTGAGTGAAAAAGGAATTATTGATTCCAAGAGCTTCTACAATCACCTAATCCAATGTAGTGACACAGAGTTTGAGAACTTCAACAAGAAATGGTTGAAACCATCTCAATTCACACTGATTTGGCATCCTTATTTCAACAAGCTTCTAGTTGAAAGCAATATGCAATGTGTGGGAATTTCAATGTACTCATGGTGTGCGATGTTCCATCAACATCGAGATGATGTGAATAACTTATTATTGTCCTTCAATAGCACTGCTTCTCTTTTGAACTTGGTTTTTTATTTATTCGGTCTCTAGCCTCTGCAATTGTCAAACATCTCAAACATTCTGTTTCATATTCTGAAGATAAATCGGTCAAAGTAGGACCTCATCCATTTCTTAGTGCCATGTACGGAAGTCATCTATATTACATAGAGAAGAAAAAATAAGTGTCTACATGAGAATGAAAAATTTAATTATAGGGATGATCTCTTGGACATTTTTTCCACAATTTTAACAAGTAAACACAACACATGAGAAATGCTATGATAACTCGATCCGAGACTTCACCATTATGAGAAATCTGCACAAATATGGAAAATATCCCAAACCCCTTAGAACTATTTAATTCTTCTGGTCACCACCTTTTCCAAGATGGATTAAATATATCTCAGATGGTGCCTAGATAGGGATCCCATGCCTTCTAGATACATATTTTATTTTAGGGATCAAAATGGTGATTTCTTAGAAGGATTTCTTAGTTCATGTGGAAATTACACTACTCTGGAGGCAGAAATGATCACCTTTATCAAAGTGGTTGATGTCGCTAATCAATGAAATTAGAGAAATATCTAGTTTGAAAGTGACTCAACCACCATTGTTAAGGCAGTTCACATGGGTCAGATTCACCTTTCATGGAAACTCAACTCAAAATTTAGCAATTGTCTAGATACTCTTGCCTTAATGAATTACATCATCACCCATGTATTCCATAAATCCAATCACCTATTTGATTTTCTTGCAAACAAAGGAGCCATATATGACAGTCACACTCATTAATCTAGTATAACCTATGAGTTCCTTCCTTTTATTTAGAGATAAATATGTAGATTTCATTCCTTTCGACTATTGTAACCCTTATTTTATTATATTAATCCTTGTTTCTTGATATTAAAAAAATAGTAGGTAATCACTTAAATTTATTTATGACATACATTCTAAAAAAACTATGCTTCTCACTCATCTTTAAAAAAATTATTACTTATTTTGAGTATTTAGGTTTTTATAAATCTTGATAGTACTGAGAAAATATATACAAATATAAGATTATAAAATATATTTAATGAAATTATAATTACCTTCAGAAATTACCTATTTACAATGATGTTCTTTTCATGATTCTTGATTTCCCTCATAAATATGAAATCATAATACACACAACCGATGTCATTATCTTGTTTCAGATACTGTAGAAACATTGAAAAAAATAAGTAAATTGTTTTGAAATGTTATGATAGTAAAATATTTTTATATATACCTTTATTTTTTTCTTCCATTTTTAGTAATTCACAGGATTTATCCCTTTAGACACCGACTTCATACCACGATATAGCCTATATTTAGTGTCTACCCTATCATAATTAAATTCATATTAAAACATAGACGAAACATATACAACAATGTTTATTTATAAAATGTTTATTTCAATGAATTACATATTCTCAATACACATCATGTGTGGTTGGTTGGTTGTATATCCAGGCATTGGATCCAAAAAATAAATATTTAGGGTGTCCAGATTGACTACCATTAGTATCAACTGTTCCCTAAAAATAATAATTAAATATTGAAAAAATTAAAAATATAATTTATGTGATTAGACTATAGAGTTTTACCTTTGAATTGTATGCAACAAGAAGAGTTTTTGGTTTGATTTTTTTTATTAAACACTTTGAGTAACTCATCTTTCTTCTTCTCAATTTGTTTCTTTTATAAAGTATGTTTTGCTGAAGAAATGATACCGGGATTAATGAATCTAAATCATGTTTTGTATGTTATTATCTTTATATAGTTGTATTATAAATTCCTGTAGAGAATATTAATAGTTATTAAATTTAATAAATATATTATATCACTATTTGGACCGACGTATTATGAAAATTTACCTTATGTATGTATTGAAAACTGAGACACACAACTATTTATTCTTGAGAATATCTTTTTGAGGCTCAAGATCAACTCCATATATCAAGGAGTTTCCATATATTTCTTCTACATATTCAATTTAAGACAAAGTTTTATTTTTAAATATTGTCTCTACATGAATTTGTAATGCTAATAATTGTTGATCAAGAACTAGTAGGGAGAAGGTAATCTTAGAATTTTATTTTTTCTTGGTCGTTTTACTAGATTTTCATGTTTCTACCTTCCTTTTATTTTCCTCTTTATCCATATGTAATATCATACCTCACTCTAGAACATTTATAATCAAATGTTACAGGTTTTTTGTATGAAAAAATTAGTTAAAGACATACCTCATGTATATTTATATGATTAGAAAACCTTTATATGAAAGCTCCAATACCATCAATGATTGTTGTAATATATTCACCATCAAGTGGAACATACAACTTAGCCATTAGATCATGATCTAGCTTAACCCCCACTCTCATGTGATCTTTTGGGAGGTCCTGATGGTGTAGATAGCCTCCTGAAATATTAAACATTGTACCCATCATAACACAGTGGTGCATGGGTGTTGATAAATACAAATCACATAAAACTGTACCCTACAGAAATTTACTGATATAAAGTTATCAAAAAAAATTTGGTTCACATTTAGGAGAAACATTAATGAAAAAATTGATTACTCTAGGTAAGGTATGTTTCTTGGGGGAATGACTAGCCTAAAATCTAGTGGGATCATTTGTTTCATGTGTAGATCTTTACTCCACTACCATTTTTCTTTGATACTTTCTCATACACTGGTCCACCAGACCAGACCAAGATATAATATCCTATAGTGAGTCTATTTTTTCTGTAATCATCTCACCATATTATATGTTTCTTTATGTGGTTTTATCTTATCTAAATATTTTTAGGAGAGACTCCAAAACCTAATCCTATAATGTGACCATATTGTTCAAGCCACTTCAAATCTACTGAAAGTATCTTTTCTTGTGGTATGACCATTAATAATTTTAATGTTTAAACCATATAAAAAATATGAACATAATTAGATATTTTTATATAATATTATTATAAAGAATAATGGATTAAATTTTTTTCATACTTACATATGCTTCCCATACTATTTTTTTTTCATAAACTAATTTACCCTCCTTATTTACACGAGCCTCTTTACAAAGTAGATGACATGGGATGGAAGTGGAATGAGATTTTGATTCATTAATATGAATATAAAATAAGGAATATATTTTGTTTCATATGACCTAATTAAACATTTATTATCAAATTAAAATTTATACCAATTTGTTTTCTAATGAAGAATACCACATCCTTCTTTGAGATAGGGGTACATTGGTTTTAATGCACATTCTTTATTTTCGTCACTTTTTTAATGTTTCATAAATTAATTTTTCAATCAAGTTGGATAAAATAAATAATGTAAAATAATATATTATCGACTGTAGTGCACCTAAAATGATTTCTCATTGTGATGAGTAATGAAATCATTCCATATTTCCTGCTTTATAATGTGTATATAACTAATAGGTGGGTGGGGTTTATTTTCCCCACATCATCTGTATGATTTAACATTATAATAAGAGTCATAAATACTATATGGGGTTTCCAGGGGAAATTTAGAAAAATTTCATATGTAAGTATTTTAAAATAAAAAAACTCTACAAGGAATAATGAAAATTAAATAAAAAATTCATTATATAATTTTTTAGTTATATTGAAAAAAGTATATTGTAAAATTACCATTATATATTTCATGAACTACTATAACCAAAAGTCTTCTCATACCGGATATTGACAATAATTTTGGTGTGTTGTTTCAAAAAACAATGTGAAAAATGAGTATTTTCAGGAGGTCACTCATCGTAATAGTATTATCATGCATTAATAATTAATTGAGAAGTTCTAATTGGATAAAATGTTACCACAGTCAAAATAAAATTAATTTTTGATTAAGTGTTTTCAAATGTAACCGAGTGAGTCATATAAGAAAATACATATCATAAAACCAAACAAATTCATTCATTTTGTTTTGATTATTTTGTGTGTGTCATTTTTTGTATTCTTAGGAAGTTTTAAATGAGGGGGATTAAAGGATTAAAGAGTTGAAAATTAGTTGGGAGATATAGTATTCAAATCCATGGAAACAACTTTAATGGTGATTAATGAATACAATCTGAGCGGGTGGTATGTCATCAAGGACCTTTGGAATCACAATGATTGGAAGAAGGGTAGTTTGAAAGAGGTAGTCCTATACATCATCAGGAGATGTAGGGAAAGTAATAATATAAGGTTGGATTAAATAAAGGTAGTTAAGGTTAGTTGTAATACATTATTGAAGTATTATATCTCTATTCAAGACAGTAATATTTTTCATACTAGATGCAAGAAATTTTGGACTTTTATGCATGGAGTGTATTTTACTGTATATATATCTTACCAAAATGGATCTTTATTTAAAAAACCTTATTTGTGAAACCTGTGATCCTTGTTATGAAAATTTATTTATGTTTCTTGTGACTATTATGTGTTGTGTGGTTATTTAACAACAATGTATGGAGATGCGGTTCAAAATTGTCTCATATGATGTTTGAATGAGTTTGCAGAGTAGGAGTGACATTATGTAGGTATTGTTAAGTGTGAGAGAGATATTGTGGTTTCCATGATGTTTAGAGATTTTGGTTCCCATGTGGATCTCTAGTTGGATTATTCACTTTGTTCCAACAGCAAAAAAATTTTATGATGAAATCCACTCAAACATATCATGAAAAAGTGTAATTATATGTTGAGGTAATTCTATATCAACTTATAAATTAATTATAGAACAAATTTGATGACACCCCCTTCTTCTTATTGGATTTTTCTTTAGTAAATTAATCTATTTTTCTCATTGGACATGACTTTTTATAATATTAAAAAAATTATTATTCATAAATTATTACTAAAAAGCCGAGTTGGTCATGAAATCTACAAGCTTCCGATTCTCCTAAAACCTACATGAAGCAATCGACTTGTTTTGAGGACAATAAGAACATGGACTTGTTGTAAAAGATGAATTAAAATATCTATAGATTGAAATATGAATCTATATAGTGGAATAATAAATTCAATGATTTCATGACTGAGAGATGTTTCACACAGAGTAGTAATCATATGAATGTGGGGGGGGGGGGGTTTAGGGCAGGGTCAGGTTAGTAATGGATGGGGTTATAATTTTAATTTCCATTATATAGTTTTTGGGGCAGTTAAAAGTATATGTGAATAATAAATATGAGAAGGGGTTGTTGGTGGAGGGGGGATTTTATTTCCTATGGCTTACAACTCGATTTTTAGATGATTTTTCCTTGGCCTTTTGGTGTGACATCTATAGGGAGTCATCTTCTTCTGGCTTCTGCTAAACATTCTATAATTCTTCATGAATTATTTATCCACTATGACCAATGGAATTATTCAAGTTGATTGTTCTAATTTTTTACTCTTTTTATGATGAATTTGATTGATTGATTATTTTTTTGAGAGATTTACATTACTAGAAGGATGATTTAGGATTATTGTACCATGATGGAGACATGAGTGCATTCATTTTAATTTTTAAGAATAGCTCTTGAATAATTGGAGTAGGATCATGAAAATAAAATGAATAGGAAGTATAAGTTGTATACTTTATTTTAGGAAAAAAAGAGGATAATGGAATGGAGAAAAGATAAAAAAAATTTAGATGTAGTTTGGTTAGATGATAGTGAAAAGAAGCCACATGAGATGCTGCAAACGAACTAGGGAAAAATATGACCATTTTTTTGATTTTTCTATTGATAGTTTTCTCTTAGATTTCAGAAACTCAAGCATTATGTTTCCATCCTGATGTAGTAGCGTGTGGTGAAAAATCTATTTTATTTATTAATACTTTCTCATACATATATGTTCACTGACCTTACTATATGTAAACATCCATCTCTTTCTTTGAAAACATTTTCTATGAAGGAAAACTAAGAAAAAGAACTACTCATTGTGTTTTAGTGGGGAGGAGATAAGATGTAGGGTTCATCATGGTTTAGAACAACACAAAAACACAAACCACATAACCCGAAAAATAAAACAACCATAGCAGAAAAGTAAAAAATAACAGATATTGGATTCTAGCCTTAGTTCATTTGAGGGAATGTAGAGGAGTCGCGCTAGTAGCTATGGTGTTCTACCAGAGCTTGAAAATCGTAAGTGTCAGAGTTGCTGTTATGATTATTTTTAAATATTTAAAGTAAAATTTTAATAGTAATTTCAAAAAAGCATTGATAAAGAATCCCTTTATCAGTACTAAATTGATAAGTGCTAATAAAAGGAATATTTATCATCTTTTTTTAGCACTATTAAATATTCCCTTTTTGAGTGCTAAAACTTTAACACTGATAAAGGATTTATAATTATAATTATTTTAATAAATTTATTTATTTTTTTTAATTATTTATAAATATATATATATAACTATTTACTTATAATTACATATATATATTTAAAAAATAATATTTATTTGTTTATAATAATTTTAAATATATAAATTTATAAATATAGTAAATATACATTTATAAATATATTTATTTATAAATATTTATTTAAAAATATATTTTTAACATTATTTCTGGATATATAATTTTAAATATAGGCATTTTAAAAATGAGTGAAATTGAATAATTCAAAATGAGTACACTTTAAAAATATTTAAAAATGGTAAAGTTTTATTAATTAAATATAAATTATATAAAAAAATATGGATATTTATATATTAAATTAAAAATAAATACATATTGAAAATACAAAAACACAGTAAATAAATAAGTAAAAATAAATAATAGAAAATGAACAAATTCAAATATAAAAATAAGGTACAAAAAATAAAAAAGTATGAAAAATAAATAAATAACACCCTAACAGTAATAGTAATAAAAATAAATATATAAAATTGACTGATTAAAAAATAATATATTAAATGTATAATGTTTTGAAATTATAAAATATAATAAAATTTTATTAAATTACATAAATATGATGTGTACGTGTTTCTATATAACATTTATTAAATTACGTAAATATATTTGTATGTGTGTTGTATTTAATGATGCATTAATTAAATATATATATATATGTAAAATAAATGAAATACAGAACGTTTAATATATGTTAAATTGAAAAATCAAACATCATTAAAAATGAATAAGACAATAATATGTTTTTAAGTCTTATATTTCATTCATTTTCAATATATTTATATTTAAAATATATTATTTATTAATCTTTATAATTAATATATATATATTATACTTATTCTTTTTTTAATAGTTGTTTCATTAATAAAATTGTAAATAATTTTCTAATTTACCCATTATTAATTTTTTTGTTTAATTTGCACAATTTATTCATTTTATATATCTATATTTAATATATAAAATTTATTAATATTTGTAATCCATTTATATGTATATTAAATTTATTCATTTTTATCGACAATTTCTTATAAAAATATTAAACATTTTATAATCCATATATATGTATATTAAATTTATTCATTTTTATCAATAATTACTTAATTAATAAAATTTTAAAAATTGTTCATAATTTACAAATTTTTTAGTTTTTTTTAATTATTTCATTTTAATCATTTTATATATATCTCTATATTTAATATATACTATTTATTAATTTTTAGAATTTATATATATATAGAATCAATTTAATCATTTTTAATCATAATTATTTAATCAACAAAATTGTTAAAATTCTTCTAATTTATATTTTTTTTAATTATTTCATTTTATTCTGGACCTTTATTAGTGCTAAAAAAAGTGTTGATAAAGCGTACCTTTATCATTTCTTTTTTTAGCTCTAATAAAAGGTACAGTTTATTAGAGCTTATTTGAGTGTTGATAATGATGGACTTTTTCAGCATATTTTGCTAGCGTTGATAAATGCCAGTGTTGTTAAAGGACTCTTTTGTAGTAGTGATGTTGTTCATTGTTGACAAGGTCTGTTTGTTGATGTCGGACCAAATCTATGACATTGCATGATACAACTTTCGGTGGGCTTTGCAGGTTAGGGAGAACTTTGAAATTTAATGCTCCGTGTTTTCCATACCATCTGATATGAATGCTAGATGAGGTATCTGTGATCAACCATCGTAATATGTCTAATGTGCTGAGGTATTCACATTGAAGGGCTCCTTGTAGTTTCTCGAGGTTTGGATGTCGTACATCTAGGAGAACTACCAACTCAATTTGGCATTGCATTCCTTCTATTAACTTGACATGAATTTGATACTCATCATAGGGTAATAATTTTTCTCTCAAGTGATGAAGAGTTTTCCATATGTTGATACATATTTCGTGCACACAATATTACAACAGTGCCTCTGGAATGCTATATTGAGTTGTTGTTAAAGGAAATAATGTGACTGATATGTTGTCTTTAGCCAGCTATTTCCTCATGTTTACATTTCATTTTCATGTTTTAATAGAAGCTATTCTACTTTATCCAACTAGTGTGGATGATTTCCTGCCTCTTTATCATAAGTAATGAGATTGGTAGGTACTTCCTCTGTTATGTTGGAAGGAATTTTATCCTAGGGGGGTCAGAGAATGATGTTCACCTTGGGCATTCTTCCAGTTGAGAAATAATTTCACTCATCAATGAAAAGGCATCAGGCACAAAAATCTTTACTTTCCCAAGTGCCTTGCAGTAGGAGGGATTTCTCATTACTATATTTCCATGGGGAGGACCCTCTTGATGATCTGAGATAATATTATGGAGAGAAATTTTTTAGAGAACACCATCATGGGGTGGAATACAATGGTGGATTACTTCAAGGGGAAGACCCTCTTACTCCTTGATCTTCTAGCCATGTAGAGGGATTGCACGACTCTCATAAGGTGATGGGCTATCGAGATCGATCAAATTATGGTCATGAAGCAATCCTTTATGGTGGAGTGTCTAAGGAGGACCTTTGGAATTACTGCTACTACCCCCGTAATTTTCTAATGGGAGAGAAGAATCATGAGCTTCCACAAATAAGCGTTAGAGGGATTCAAGAACTCCGACATTGAGTAGAGTTGGACCATAGACCGACTCTTCCTTTTGCAGTAGTTTTTGATAAGGATTATTTTTGGATTTCTTCATTTTAGTGACTAAGTCCACTTACAGGGGGAATTATTTTTCAGGTATGAAATCTTGTTTAACTATCTCTCATGTTGCTACCAGAATTTTATGATAGGCCTGTGAAATTTTGGAAGGGGTTTGTGCTTGCCTCAGAGTGTCCATTGGGATGGACCGATTACCTTCTATTGGAATAAGTGTATTCTCATAATATAGTTTCTTGTATATCATGGGGGGGGGGGGTTTCCCCATGACCCTTCTAGATAATAGTATATGTGTGTGTTTTCTTCGAGGTGGCATGTTGTTGAGGCACCCCATTTGTGGAGATGAAGTTGTTAGGTTTCTGGGGCCCGAAGCGGAAGCCGGTGGGCTGGGGATTTTAAAATATTCGTCAGCGGAATGAAAATACTTATCGTCACCTACGATCCAAGCCACAGAGAGGTCTGAGGATCTCACATAGATTATTAAGAGAACAAAATTAAAATGAAAATGTACCCTTTCAAATTCGAAGGCGCGGTCAACTGCCGCTAGCCGATGTCGATCATCGCTTGAAGGATCCAAATAAGGATCCCTCTAGATCGTCCACACGTGCTCCAAAAATCCACAGGAACGCCGATCGTCGAACTCTGGGTGCTAGCGCGGTGATTCAACTATATCTTCGACGTCCCGAAAATCACCGCATCGTTGATCTTATGATGCACGAATAAGAACTTGATCCGAGCTCTTGGATCATTAACTTATCTCTCTAGGAAGCAGGAGGAGAAAGAGGCTCTCAATTATTCATTCCATAAATGAATGAATAGTGATATGCACACAAAAGAGAGAGAGCCTCCTATATTATTTATAGAGACGTTGATAAATACCTGGTAGGGTTCCCCATCCCCCGTTAATATCAACGTTCTCTAAATAAATAATTTCGACGGACTAAACTGTGCCAATATTATTTAATATTTTATCCCATACTTGTAATATATATATATATATAATATATTATCTGATAAAACCAAGCTATTTAACTCAACTCATTGTCCTTCTTAATATTAAACGAACCTTGAATATTAAATAATATTCGTTCGATTAATATTTTTCTTGAATTTACTAAACTCGTAAATACATTAAATAAATTCAATCCCAAATATTCGTAACATGAATATTAATGAATTTATTTAATTTTTTGGTGATCGAAAACTTGGAAAATGCTCGGACCCCCTGGCGGGGCCCACTATGTCCATATACTGATTCAACTGAATAGGGAGGATTCTTGAATACGATATTGTGTGTGACCCTCTAGGCCCTTATCTCAATAGTAGTGAATAAAATCCACAGACCAAGAACGGGGTCTAGCAACCCATCATGGGCCCTAAAGAGATAAAGATAGTCATTGCAACGACTACCAACCTACAAACACTGACTGTGTACTAAAGTCTATTTGTCATTTGACATCTTATAAAGAAGGACACACTCTTATGTCATCGTCCTTATCTTGCTTTATTATTTGTTGATCTATCCGGATGGATTTGCCTTCCTACTGATTTGGCTAAAGACTTATGAAGGCGGCGCCATCCTGATCAACCAGGCCTGAGATATACAACTTCCTAAACTTGGAAGAGAAAAATTCTTTCTTGAACATTCAAACAACGTCATACCACCAAAGACACACCCAACACAAACTACCTCGCCACGACATTACTACCATGGTTTTCACCTTGCATTAAAGTACGCAATTAAATGATATACATTGGTAATGGTCTCAATTCAGGAGAACAATACACATGTCTGTAGATATAAACAACCAATGACACCCAAAACATTTGGTGTTCTTATTAGCGGTTTTGTCCTCATGATCTCACTACTAGATATCACCAAGTGCGATCTTGATGAGAAAAAGTCTCAATGCTTATGAGCCCCCAGCACCTGATAGTCATACATCTACTGTGTCCAGTCAGTAAGATGTATCTAGACTACAGAACATATATTTAAGATCAATGTCATTGTATCTTGAGGTTCTCATTACAGCCTGGGATCTACTACAACCTCTTTACACGACAATTAACCTTTGGACATTACCATTATTATAGTGGATGCAAAAAAGTCTGCACTATAATGGTTATATATCATCATGCATATCTAACTATACACATGATATATTAATCAAAAGTACTACATAGTTGGGTATAGGACACCCACTATTTCAACACTCCCACTTTCACTAGAGCCAAATTTCTAACTAAACTTGTTAGTTACTCACATGATAAATACCATGCTTCTACTGAGTAATGGCTTTAACTGCTGGGCCTACCACATTTTCACTGCGCGGCATATCTGCTATATGCGACCTCATCGAATTGAGTAAACCTTCTCAAGATAAGGTATCTTCGAGTATATTACTTTTTTCCATTGTCATAACTTGACAACTTAGCTAGTAAGAATATCATAATTCTCATTATGATAATGCTTTTCTCACTAGGTTTGAATCCAAGAACTGGAACAAATCGTTACGATTTACTACTGCTTCTTAGCCGCTTTTGAAGCTGCAACGTACTCTGTATTTGTAGGTAAGGCTACCACAAGCTTTTATGATCTTGACTCGCTCATCTCCTTTTCCTAACTACGATACTAGATCAAATTGATCCATGGATTACTAGTTTGTGTCCCACTAAAACTAGTATACCTTCCTCTCTATATTCCAGGTACATATCATTTGTACTTTCCGAAGTACAAGATGATAGTTCTTATTGCATCACTTGTAGTGCTCCTAGAAATAATTGATATCTACCTATAATAAATTATCTCTTGGCAGTATCAATTATTGTACATAATATGGAATATGTGATTGATCCATCGCTAAAGTATATGGTATCAATTCATAAATTTTAATCTCTTCCTATGTTCTGAACATTTTAACTTGAAGAGATTAAGCCATGTGAAATTGGAAAAAGTTCTGAACTTGAATTGTTCCAACTTGTATTTTTTCAATATAATGTCACTATATGTATGATTGACTAGGACCAAGCAAACTTTGGATCTACCTGGGTGGATCCTGTTCCCTAGAACCTAGGTTTCTACTTGAAGTCAATCATTGAAGAATTACTTTTAACCTAATATTATCTAACTGTAAGATCAAAATCTGTTTTTCGTATTTTGCAGAACATATTTCACTTAGAAAACATTGGCGCTCCAACTAACCTTTGGTAGACACAAGGCAAAGATTCATTTATAATGAATTTTCTAAGATCTTGTTGCTTAATTTATTCCAGAATTGGATTTTAGTAACTTTTATCCCTTATTGGCATCATTTTATGTCATCATCTATTTTTGGTTGCGTCTTATAGACACCTTCCACGAAAAAATGTTCTTGACATCCAATGACCAATAAAAAGATCTTCGAAGTTTATCTATGACAAGTAAAATTCTAATATATTTAGGCGTACCGACTTGGTATAACCAATCGAGCCTTATTGGTACCATACTTGTACCATCCATGTATCATTTCATTTGAATACCCACCGCAGTATTCAATTTATAAGACCCTTTTCAATTTGATACATGGAATCCATTATTGAATTTTAGTTGATCTTTTCAATCTTAGGTCATTTCCATATACTGCTTACTTGTAGGATTTATTATTCTCAGTGAATAATATATCACCGAACGTGGTGAATATAAAACCATCACCATGGTTTCATTCTTTCTACGTAGTATGTGTCTCTGGAACATTCATATTCCACACGTACTTGTGGAACTTGTTCCCTATGCCAACCATTTGTGCATCTCGAGCATTAACTAAGTCCAAGTCAATTCATCTCCCACTATCTCTAATAGATATGTGAACCCTTGTATAGAAATGTAGTCTAATACTTGACTACATCTTTTCTATCTTAGGGATTTAGGTAATATCTTAAGCAACTGTTAGGATAATTAACTTAGATGCACAACATGTTTAACTTAATGCAGGTTTGTTTAAATCCTAACAAACTCTTTGCATCTAAACAATTCCTATGAAATAATGGATTTTCCATCATACTATGACTCGTATGATATCCATTTGTCATTTTAGTTATCATATTGGTTATGGGTTTACGCTGTTATTTGCAAATCACATTTTGAAATATGATGGAAGTTTCTGCAAGATGCAACATTGATACAACTTACATCATAACTTTGATGTGTAACATATGCGTTTAGGAATTTCTCCATGCTACATGTTTTTTGATCAATGTTAATATGTAAGACTCATCATAGATCCTCCTTATGAACATCAATACGGTGATGCAGATATGGTAACATGCGTTTAGGAATTACTCCACGCTACATTATCATGATCGATGATTGCTTGGTCAAGATATTCTTTGTCCTGCTGATCCGAAGAAACTCATATCTTCTGACCAAACTTATACTTCACTATTCCTTAATGACTTAAAGGAAACTTATGAAGTATCTTTACCTCTTGCTTTCTTTGTAATAGTTCAGATTGTCTTGTTGAACTAACCTCGGAAAGCTTGGTGGGATACCTTTATTTCTAAAGGTTTCTTTGTCTAAACTAAGGGTGTCAATAATACCATAGGTGTTTATCTGTGCCGAGCCTAAATACCATACTGGGTATATAGTTGACGTCCGCTTTTAGTTTTACTTGACAAAGAATCACATTGCCACAACTGGGTAGGTCTTACATTTTATGTTCATCATGTATTTCCATTTATTCAAATAGCAGTGAACTATTAGTTGAGTGTTTTACCACAAAACAAATTCATTCCAAAACATGGAATAATGTCTCATCATGTACAAATGGGCACATGAGATAAATGTTTTTGGTTATACACCACAACTTGTTCAATTTGAATCAATCACTGGGCAATTAGAATTTATGTGTTTCTCCCCAATGACTTAGGAATCACCCTTTCTCAGTTGCTTGAAGAAGACACTTTACTTCTTGTAATGTTTCACTACTTACTTGGTTATTGTATTTCAATACATATATGTGAAAAGCATATTGAATTTTAATACCCAAGAAGTATTCGAGAAAAAAATACTTTTATTTGATGAATATAAACTAAATGAGAAGCGGGTACTTTCTTCTTATATTTTAGTTTTTAAACTTCCATGAATTTATTTCATTATGTAATGAAAATAAACTCCTCTTAAATTACTATACACTTTACTTTTAAGGGCATGACGAAGGTTCCTTTGGTGTAACTTTCCATAGGCCTTTTCTCTTTGTCATTCAATTTATTCGCCATAAGAATAAAAGATGGTGTTGTCTCCAATATTCTTATTACTTGGAAAATGTTACCTTAGAGGTAATGAAGAGCTTACTCTATAAAGTTTGTTTGTATCCTTAAACAAAATTAGAGTAATTGAGTGTAAAAGGTATAAGAATGGGATGAAATGAAATATTTTGAACTGTCTTTCAATTTACACAAATAGAGTGTAATCATCACATTCAAATCTTGCTTTGCTCTCTCCCTGAAAGGATCTTGGAGATGAGACTACATGTAACATCATCCATGTCATGATGTAGCGGCTGCATCTAACATCAGACTTTGATGATAACATTATGATAGAACCATCATATGCTTGATTCATGAGCCTCCTGTAAGAAGTTTTACACCCTCGCTTCTTGTGGTGGCTTAACAGGTTGGGACACAAGCACCTTGAATTCCCGATATAGTTGTAATGTGCGCAAGCTCCTATACTACACTTGGAATTTCGTGATTATTTAGAAATTAACTTTTTACAATGTTTATCATAGTTTTATTATGGTATTGATTGATACTATCTACAAATATACTTTAGCAGATTTTACTTTTATGTGATTACCAATTTAGACACAATTGATTAATTTAATCATTAAATGTCTCCCACTAATTTTTCAAATTCTAGGAACCCTCTGTACTAGAATCAGAATACTCTTGAGTATTCTAGTGGCAAGGATCCCTGAACCTCCCTCATAGTCTACTATATAGGGCTACGACACTACTCGGAAGGTTCAAGGTAGACTTTTGACTAGCCAACCATATTAACTCGTAGTTACTTGATCTGTTGAGTGAAGCCCCAGCTTCAGAAATCATTTAATGATTTACTCAATGCTTGCCTCTAAAATTAAAAAAAACTAGATAGTGCTATATCTTTGCTGCAATTTTAGTTAATTTGACCCACCACACGAATAATAACTCCCCAGTAGTAAGAGGCACCCTCAGATGAGGCATGAACCGGCACCTCGAACACCCGGTTTTGTTCAAACTTGAATGATGGAAGGCTGTTTGTGAATTAATATTTTATTTGAGGGTTTTATTGGATTTTATCTCGACGAATTTAATCCATTTCTATTAATCTTTTTCATCTATGTTGTCGTGCTCACAACTAAACATCAATAGAAATCAAACGTCTCTTCTTTATGAATTTTATTATTTATTATTTTATGAATTTTCCCACTATTCTAAAATGAATAAAATAATGAATAAATTCATAAAGTCCAAACTACTAACCGATTGGTCTTGAGCATCTAAACGAACTAACCACATCATAGCAGAGTCATAGCTTGACTCTAGATGCAGCTCAACCTGTGTTGTAAGTCTGCTTCTCATCTGGAGCATCGCCTCGTCTTGAAAGGGTACACGTCACGTCTTGGAGTACTGCTAATCCTAGTGAGGTCCACATCAAGTCTTTTATTTTCTTCGTCTGAGGTGAAAAAATACTCGCGCACAGGCGAGGGGGACTGAGGTATAAATGTACATCTTATAAACTGGACACGCAGGTACTTATACATTTTAACCGAAAAAAGAAAGACGATGTGCAGACCGTCCATTTAATTAATTATAACCATCACACACATTTAAATAATTAATTAAAAATAATTAAAAGCAGACATTCTAGGGTCGGTGCTCAAGACCAGTAGATGGGTAAAATTAAAGCGCGATAAAATAAAATGCATTAAATCAAGTATGAGGGTTATTTAATTTAATTAAATTAAATGAATTAATAAATTCAAATAATTTAACTAATTATCGGTCATCTAATTAATTTAATTTTAATACTTAAAATTAAATTAATTAATTAATTAATTTAATTTCAAAAATTAAATTAATTTTAATCCTCGGGTATTTAAAATTATTTTAAACCATAATTAACATATTAAATAATTTAATTTAATTAATTAATTAATTAAATTAATTAATTAACCCGGGCCCATGCAAGGGAGTTCTGGGATGGGCAAGCCCACTCACGCCCGATCCTGGCTGAGCAGACCCGCCTGGTCACAGTCGGGTCAAGTTGAACCAGGTACTTGCTGCTCGGGGAGAGCGCGCTGCGTGGTCTACCGGTGCTGGAGGCGAAACCTCTCTCAGTAGTGCGCGGGAGCTGCGCACTAGGGAACCGGCTGCACGGGGTGGTCCGATTTGCAGTGCGCGGTCGGGAGAAGACCACGGTCTGCTCGCGGAGGCTAGGCAGTGGTGTGGGTGCGCCGTGTGTGTTCACCAGAGGAGGAGCAGGCCCCTGGGGTGTGGAGAGCGGCAGTGGCCAGGCTGGGTGGTTCCCGGCGGCCAGCTCCGCGACACTGCATGGGCCACACCTAGTTCTTCCCTAGCCAGGTGGCCGGCTGAGTGCGTTGCGCCGTGCGGGTCCACCAGAGCAGGAGCAGGCGGCGCTGCATGCGTTGCTCCTACTATGCGCCGCCTGTGCGAGAGGGTGTGGAAGCATGAGTAGAAAGGGAGGTGTTCAGCCAGAGAGTAATGGAGGATGGAGGAGGAGGCCGCTCGGTGCAGCAGCAGTGCAGTTAGAGGGAACCCAGTCGGCAGCCGGTCGGCTCCCTAGTGCTGCAGTAGGCCGCGCCTGTGCGGGAGAGCGCCTGGGCTGGGGGCTCGGCAGAGCGCGTAGCCAGCGCGCGAGGTAAGAGGCAGGCAGCGGCGTGCGACTCCTCACACCGGAGGAGGGGAAGGCAGAGGCGGGCGGCCTGACGGTGTCCTGGCGAGAGAGGAGGGGCGGCGGCCCCTGGGCTGGGCATTGTGCCGGGGTGGGTTCCCGGTGGCGCTATAGTGCGCCGTGCAGGAGGAGGGAGGGGGTCTGCTCGGACCCCCTGCTGCAACCTTTTTTTTGTTCGTTTTTCTTTCCACGCGGCAGCCCCCTTCCACTTTTTTTTGTTTTTTTTGTGTTTTTCAAGTTGCAGCAAGACCCCTTTTGGGTCTCCACGCGGGAAGACTGCCTTCGGGGTCTTCCTTTATATATTTTTTTAAAACTTTCTAAAGGCTATATTAGCCTTTATAGATAATAATAATAATTATATTATTATTATTATTATATATATAATTATAATTATAATAATTATAATGATAATAATGATAATAATTATAATTATAATTTCTTAAAAACTTGCATTATTTCCGATAAACGGAAATAATCAACAAAATCTAAAACCCGAGTAAAAACACGAACACGATTCATTCTAGAAATTTTGAATGACCATATCTTGGTCATTCAGAATCGGATTGAAACGCAGTGTGATCCGTTTTGACCATTTTTAAACCCTCTACTTAATTTTATGAAAATTAATTTTATTTGTCTTAGAAAATCTATGCGACTCCCTCTGATACCACAGTTAGGTTTCCGGGGCCCGCAACGGAAGCCGGTGGGCCGGGGATTTTAAAATTTTCATTGGCGGAATGATGGTACTTGTCATCACCGAAGATACAAGCCCCGGAGAGGTCTTAGGATATCACGTATATTATTAATAGAACCAAATTAAAATGAAAACATTCCCGTTTCAAATTTGAAGGCGCAGTCGACTGCCACTAGCCGATGGCGATCATCGCTTGAAGGATCCAAAGCAGGATCCCTCTAGATCGTCAACACGCGCTCCAAAAATCCACAGGAACGCCGATCGTCGAACACTGGGTTCTAGCACGGCGATTCAACGATATCTTCGACTCCCCGACGATCACCACATCGTTGATCTTACGATGCGTGAAGAAGAACTTGATCCGAGCTCTTGGATCATCATCTTATCCCTCTAGGAAGCCAGAGGAGAGAGAGATTGTCAGTTATTCATTCCATAAATGAATGAATAGTGATATTCACACAAAAGAGAGAGAGCCACCTCTCTTATTTATAGAGACATTGATAAATACCTGGTAGGGTTCCCCGACCCCCGTTAATTTCAACGTTCTCTAAATAAATAATTTCGACGGACTAAACTGCGCTAATATTATTTAATATTTTATCACATACTTGTAATATATATATATATATAATATATTACGTGATAAAACCAATCCATTTAACTAGTCTCTCTTTCCCGCTTAATATTAAACGAACCTTGAATATTAAATAATATTCATTTGATTAATATTTTTCTTGTATTTACTAAACTCGTAAATTCATTAAATAAATTGAATCCCAAATATTCGTAACTTGAATATTAATGAATTTATTTAATTATTTTGGTGATCGACAACTTGGACAACGTTCGGACCCCATGGCGGGGCCCACTTGTCCATATACCTATTCAACTAAATAGGGAGGATTCTTGAATATGCTATTGTGTGTGACCCTCTAGGACCTTATCTCAATAGTAGTGAATAAAATCCATAGACCAAGAGTGTGGTCTAGCAACCCATCATGGCCCCTAAAGAGATAAGGATAGTCATTGCAACGACTACCAACCTACAGACACTGATTGTGTACTAAAGTCTCTTTGTCATTTGATATCTCGTAAAGCAGGATGCACTCTTGTGTCATCGTCGTTATCTTGCTTTATTATTTGTTGATCTATCCGGATAGATTTGCCTTCCTACTGCTTTGACCAAAGACTTATGAAGGTTGAACCATCCTGATCAACCAGGACTAAGATATACAACTTCCTAAACTTGGAAGCGACAAATTCTTTCTTGACCATTCAACCAACATCATACCACCAACGATGCACCCAACACAAATACCTCTCCACGACATTACTACCATGGTTTTCGCCTTGAATTAAAGTACGTAATTAAATGATATACATTGGTAATGGTCTCAAGTCAGGATACCAATACACATGTCCATAGATAGGAACAACCAATGACACCAAAAACATGTGGTGTTCCTATTAGCGGGTCTGTCCTCATGATCTCACTACTAGAGATCACCAAGTGCGAACTTCATGAGAAGAAGTCTCAATGCTTATTATCCCCCATCACCTGATAGTCAGACATCTACCATGTCCATTCAGAAAGATGTATCTAGACTATATAACATATATTTAAGATCAATGTCATTGTATCTCGAGGTTCTCATTATAACTTGGGATCTGCTACAACCTTTTGACACGACAATTAACCTTTGGACATTTCCATTATTATAGTGGACGCAGAAAAGTATGCACTATAATGTTAAGATATCATCACGCATATCTAACTGTACACATGATACAATAATCAAAAGTACTACATAGTTGGGTCTAAGGCACCCACTATTTCAAAATAAGTTGCATTTCCATCCCCTTGAACTATTGTTTTCACCATGAAGATGTTCAAGAAGGTTTTTAGGTTGTGGGATGGGATTTTAATTTTACCTTTCACCATTTTCAAGATATAATAAGTGACTTAAGTGATTGGAACTGGGATATATGCCCATTTAATATTTGGATCAGGGTTATGTACCTGCTTCAATCCACCCTTTCCTACTAGTGGATACTGATAGTGCTCATGTGTGAGGGAATATAGTTGAGTATTCCCTGTATTTTTTTCATTAATTTCCAAATTACTTATATGGGTGTTTCCATACAAAACTGATGGAAATCTTGATGAATGCACATTGGTGTATGGGCGTACATGCAGCTTGCCTCCAAACATGGATGGTGGGATTTTTTTGAACACTACATGGAAAGGCTACTTGAAGGTCTGTAGAATGTGGAAAATGATTTGTGTCTGCCCATGTATTTACACCAAATTTTACTGGAGGGACTTCTGGGTTCGGGAAGGTGTTTTTTCATACTCACAATCTGCCTTCGTATTTGGTTGGTGGGATCCCTTGGATGCTATCAGATGAGTTTTCTGGATAGATGAATTAAGAAGGGTGGTCATATGTTCCCGCTCATAGAATTCCATGAAATTTGATTAGTGGGTTCCTCTATAGGGGATAGGGGAGTGGCACAACTCCCCATTGTTTGGTTGCTTCCCGTTGTGGGTTATCTTTCATCCCCGGGCCTAGATGACCTGTGCTAAACTATTAAGGACAACACCCTAATCATGTCGAGGGTTCACAACCAAAATATTTTAGTAACAAAAAATCCTGGGAGGAGGCCCTAGAAAGGATCCTTGTGGATTCTGGAAAAGGGTTTTTATAGCCTCTTGATCCGCCTCCCTAAGATATGGGAGGGACTGGTTGTTGTACTTTGGGGATAAACTCCCAAAATGGATGAAGATGGCAGTTGGTGCGGTCTGCTTCTAGAACACTAGTCATCGCTTACCGGATGATCAATGGGAATTTTTGATCTGGAGGGCCTATCAGATTTCCTCCATGTTCGGGATTATTCCATGATGAGGATACTCCTAGACTAGCACATTTGAGACCCAGAGTCGAGGATGTTGGGTTAGTGAAAATGTCCTTTTCTTGGAAGAAGACCCATCCTGAACAGTGGGCAGTGTGTACGCATGTGAAAGTTAGAAGGATCCCTTTGGATTTAAGGGAGTTCTAAGAGAAATCACATTAATACATATATATGAAAAGAACAGACAAGAAAACCCCATCAAGGAAGCATCAACTTTGAATGAAGATATGCATTATTGATTGTTTTCCTTGGACCTCATTGTTTTTGACAGAAAAAGTTTCCTGAGAGATGGGTAACACTATCATCATGGATAAGGATTCATGTTGGGTTCACCATTTTTGTTTCCAATGGAAAAAATGTAAAAACGTGTCACCCGATATTCGATTGTAGGGGTTGAGTTTTGTGCAATCATTCCTATCAGGTTTATAATTTCTGAACAACTTCAAATGGGTTTATTTATGGAACTAGAAACACGCAAAAATTTGATATCCCTAATGGCACATCTTATCAAAGGTATTCACTCATTGAAAAGTTTGGCCAATGATGTTTAAGAACTCATACTAGTAGAGATGATGGGAGGTTGGGCTCATCACACCATTTTGGGTGGAATTGTTACCAACTTCAAGACTCTCTTATAGATTTATGATATTACCGCAAATCCTTTGTTGATTTACAATAATGATGTGGGTCAAAATTGGATTAAAAATAAATTATTATCATGAATATAATTTTGAATCATCAGTCAGTATCTCAGTTTCTTCATCAATGGAGATATAAACATGTATCCAAGGTTCTCCACCAATGTTATCATATTATGTACTATTTAGAGATTCTTCGGTTGTTATTATGATGATTCTTGTTTTCATCCACACAGTGGCGTTTTCTAGAGTGTATCATTATCCATGGAAATGGGATTTGTTTTGATGTTGGGACCAGACACATGAGACATGATTCATCTATATCCTTATGAGAGGAATCAAACCCCATGTAGTTCAGTGCTAGTTAATAGGAAACATCATACCTTTTATGGTCATGTGATTAGTACCAAACCATCCATTTTAGGATAATGTGGTGAGGAAATATATTTATGAGGTTCCTAGTTAAAATTCGGTGTGGGACTTAAGCTAAAGTATATTAGGGAACCTGAAAGGGATGTGGATTCTCAGGTTGAATAAGACTATATCGGGAATGTGACCTAGAGATAATAGGGTTGATTTGGGGTGTTTGTTTTGGACCTCTAGGAGGCTACCTATGTATCCCAATTAGATGGGAATCAAATCTCACACAGTTTGATTTTGAGGACCTGCAACTATAGAGTCCCTTGGGTTGGTCTCATGGGAGAGTATGTCCATTTAAGAGGATTGAGTTAGGGATTACTCATAAAAAGGATGCCCTGTGTAAAAAAGAAGATTATTCCTGAGGAGTATTCCCTATGAAGCAGGTCCAGTGGGATCACTCCACTCATGGTGATTCAGAGACTTGTTAGGGGATTACACCTGAGGAGAAGACCCATGAATAAGTTTAATGATATGATTAATTCATATACCGAGTAGGAGGCATCTGGATTGGATTTTGGGACTTATTCATGAGAAGGATGACCTGGTGAGATGTGAGGCTTATACTAAGTAGGAGGACTAATGAGTTTGGTACATAGGTGACTCTTCTACATGTCCAAATTATAATAGGAATAAATGTTATTATATTTCAATATATAAGGTCTTACATATCAAGGAATCCTTAAGGTTTGGTATCATATGGATTCCTTGATCACCACCAACCTCTACGCCCATGTAAGTCATGATCAGTGTGAGAAACAAGATGAAGAGATAGATTTTTGGAATTAAACAATCCACTTTTCCATAAGGTTGGAGACATGTCTTGGGGACCCACACCTATAGAGGCACTCTGAAGGAAGGTGAGAGAAATATTTGGGAGAATATCCTAGCAAAAAACATGCATATGTTCATGTAAATATTACGATTGTGGCTATTATCTATGTCCATATGAGTCATGATGAGTCATGCTTGAATTTGAGATATAAGAGGAAGTGGAAGATATGAAAAACCACACAATCCCTCTTCTATTGGTGGACGAGGACAAGGGTAAGAGAGAAGAAGAAGGGTCCCAAATGTGCTTGTTCCCTCTCCTATTTCTGTTTTTGGATAGTCACATCAGACTACCCATCCTGACACAATTGTAGAGGAAAATAAGAGAAATAGTGAATCCTCTTGTAATAAATGATAGGGGATTAATGCATGGGTATGACATAACATTGGTTCCACAATAGAAGAGGAATATATTATTAATTATTGAATGGAATGGAAAGTGTGATCCTCACCCTCCCCACATGGAACTAGCAGCTCCTCATCTTAGAGATTATAAGGGAAGGACATGGTAATAGCTCCATTACCCAACACCAAGAGTTCCCTGGTACCATCCCCATGGCTGGGGTCCTTATAAATGTAGCAATTCATGATCACATGCTTCCCGATAACCCTGCCTATTAAGTAGGAAAAGTGCAGGAAGCCTATGATCGTAGGAATTCATACCCAAATTGGAGACATGTTGGCATACCTCTTTCAATGGGTTTGAAATTCTCGAGGCATCAGGGTTGGTTTCAATTTAGTCCCTATCAAATAAAGGATCTAAAGGAAGTAGTGTAATACCATTGGGTATTCGAAAATGACTCAAAGGGGGGGGGGGATCATGAAGGTCCTAGCTTAGAGAGAAAATGTGCCTCATGTAGGGGAAAAGAGGAAATGGAAGTGATTTTCACAGGGGGGGTATAAGCATATACGAGATGGATATACCTTAGGAAATAGAAATTTTTTTGAAAAAGAACTTGGGTGTGGCTTTATCCAAGGAGCTATGGGTCTCCTCATGTGTTCCTGGATGAGGCTCGTGTAGGTATATGGCTAAAGAAGGGGCCTCATGCTTGTGATTTTCCACTAGGGGAAAAGAAGTCCTCATAAAGGTGTCTTTCATTTCAGACCCTGAAGGTACGTTAATCTATTTTATTACCCTTAATTATATCTTCTCTTGGGATTTGGAGAGCTACCTAAGGTGTTTGGGAGGACCTGGTTGAAGGGGCTACACCACCAAAGCTTTCGGGATTCTTTTGATTTTCCAGTTGTACAAATGAGGATCCCAAGGATCCTATTTAAGAAAATAGGGAAACCTGGTTGAAGGAGTTTTTTCATACAGGTCCCTAGAATAGGTTCTTGGAACATGTGTCACGCCTAATGGTGGCCTGAATTTCAGTGTTTCATAAGGGTGGGCAGGGGGATGAATAGGCCTTCTGATGAATAAGTGTGTGCACACGGGCCAGTTTGGGAAATTCCCTTTGATTATTCTTGGAACACTTCACCACATTAATATTATTAAGGTGACCTTTATAATATTTCCTTCCCCCTTGAAAAAAAGTGTTTCAATAATTCAATAAAAGAAAATTTATTTCCAATTCAAATATAAAACAAAAATTTCATTATGTTAACTATGGATAGGGGCATTCAAACAACCCTAGTTTTAGGAGAGTGGTTGAACTCTGAGATTTAAATGATGAATTTAAAATAAATGGACCAATAATGAATTTTGGAAAGTTTCTGCCACATTTTATTGGTATGTAATATTTTTTAGATTCACAACACTGTGCTCAACCTTCTCTATAATGAAATAATATCATATTTTGACGTGTTTAGTGAAAGAGTATTGTTCTAAAATCTGCTTCAGTTCAGTTGAAATTTTATTATTGCACTGAATGAACATTTTTTATTGAACTACTTCACCTATATATTATAACTGAAGCATCATGTAGATAATCTATATATATAGCTTAGTAATTGGTATATAATCTACTTCCTATATACTCAAAGAAACACAATCTTGTTTCTTACTTAGCTAACTAAAAAAATTTATTCCAATATAAAAAAGGTCCTCTACTTGTGGGTTTCTAATCCACAATATCACATGATTAAAAAATATCCAAATATACCATTAAATCCATGTTTTCTCATTTTTTGAATCAAAAACCATAATTTAGAATTTTTTGAACATACCTCAATATCCTCATAATAGCATGAAGATGTTCTTTCTTTCCAATACTCTAGAATTATGCAGTCAAACATGTATCAAAAAATATGTCTAGACTTATCATAATAAGATAGTGTAAAATTATTATGATTTTTCTATATAAATTTTATTTGACCTCTATTTATCCTCATTCAAAAATTTTTTTTTCCAACTATTATGAGCATTAAAACCAGATTTCTCTTGTCTTTTATGAATTTCTCCATCACCTACTTGGAAAAATTAACTTGTGAGATAAATTTATTAAATTAAACATGATACACTTTTATCCCTTGAAATATATCAACTTAATTATCCTTGTCATTTTAAACATATAACTCATCATTTTATAAAATTTATCAAGAAAATTCTACTTTCTACCACCAAATATGATATAATGTACATATAAGATAACTGTGAACTGATCTACTCCTAAAGTTTTCACATAGAGGTTTTTATAAACTATATCTTTCTTAAACTCCATATTCCAAAGGAAATCATCTATCCATGAATACTAAGAATAAGGTTTCTTTTTAATTCTATACGCAAACTTATTTAACCTGTTAACATTATTTTCATAATTCTAAAGAAAAAACTAACTTGAGACTCTATACAAACCTTTTTATTCAATACTCCATTTAGGAATCCTATAGTCACATCCATTCGAAACATTTTGGATGTTATATGGAAAACTATTAATAAGAAGTGTCTCATATATTCTATTCTATATACTAGTGTAAAAGGTTCCTCAAGTCAACACCTCTAACCCAAGCATATCCATAACAAATGAGCCTTTATTTATTTCAAATAAATTTTCCATTTTAATATAGACTGTTCTTGAATATACACTTTTTACCAATCACATTATGATTTTTGGGTCTATTAACAAGGTCCTAGGTATAGTTTTTATCAATTTTATCCAATTTTTCATTCATGTATTTCACCCATGATTCATTCTTCACAACTACATCAAACGAAGTGGGTTCAATATTAGATAATAGAGTAGAATTATCTACTCAATTTAACTTTAGTGTCTTATTTGGAGTTGAATTTCATCCAATTATATTTCTTGTATCAACATAATCCCTTCTCTATCTTTATTGTTTCACAATTGGACACAATTATTCAATTTATTATTCACCAGATTCAATATCAGAAAAATTATTAACCTGACCATTTTGAGTGTCTCCCAAATCAGTATTTATTTTTCCCCATTGTTAAAGAATTATTTTGATGTAGATATTACATAATTTTCTTTTATTTCATTTTGAAACATATTTATATCATATATATGTACAATATCTTTGATCATATTATTGAAATATTTATAGGACTTACTCTTTATTGAGTAGCCTAAGAATATGTCTTCATCCACTATATAACTACATTTTCCATGATTTTCGTCCTAATTTTAGATGATATATTTTATTCCAAATACCAGAATATGCATAAAATAGGGTTTCCTTCAATTATAAATTTCATATGGTTTCTTCTCACCCCAAGCTGAGTAATACCATATTCTGTGTTTGGAAAATCATTGGAACTACTTATTTGTAGAAGTGATGTGAGATACCACTATCTATCAATAAAGTATTTTTTATATCATTGAGCATTAATTTCTTTCTTTATATATCCCCATTATATTAATGTGTTCTCACTGAAGAAATTTAATATTTAACACCATGATTTTATATATAATATTTTTCCTCATAGAATATACAATCCATTCTATTATCTGATTCATAATTTTCATAGTTTCTATAGTTTGATTTTATGCACTTCTTCAAAATAAAATTATGAAATCCAATACATCTATTTTTGAACATATTAATATGTAACAACCCATCATACTATGATCATACAAAAATAGGATGGAACAACTCTCTATATGAGTATATTACTCCCAATTAGAACACACATATCTATGTGAAATTTTTTTAGCAAACTCGATAAACACTTCTTATTTGGAGGGTATGTATTTTGAAAAATATTTCCTTGCTTATATGCATCAAAAATAATTTCATTACCTCCCTTAAAATTAAGAATAACTTTTACAAATCTAAATATTGAAAATTACTTCATGATTTATTGATAACATGGACTAGCCTCCAGTACCACAGTCTATTTTATTTTTCCATAGTTAAAATTAAATTATTTTTTATTCGATCAACCTAATAAAGATATTAATTTTTCCTAAAATTTTTGTTAATTAATTCATATAATTTACATTGATACTACATCTATTTAAACTAAATGTTTCTTCTAAACCTCAGTCACAATGAAGACTTAAGAAGATCAGGAAAAAATGAATAATTCCTTCAAAAATATAATATATAAATACTATTAAATTCATCATCTACCAATTGAGTTATTATCCATACTTTAATCGTCATTTATCTATAATTTTTGAAGATTTTTTTTGTAAATAATTCCTTAAAAATATTCAGTAGATTCTTATTAGTTTTTAGAAGTGATGAATACCCTATATCTAGAATCTAATTGATTTCATTTGATTATGAGTTCAAGGAAATTTTGAACAAATATGATTTCTAGTTGTTCATTATTTACATATAAGATATTCCTATTTGTGTTGTGATTTTTGAATATATCTTCTAAATTTTTAGCACAAGAAATAAGATGAAAATATTCTTCTTTAAAAGGATAAAAATTATTCTTTAAAATATATTTATTAAATTGATTTTCATGAAATTTCATATATCCCCCATAAGAATATATTTTTATTATATTATTACAATATAATAACTTATATCTAAGATTTTAGATATTAAAAGAGTCACCGTAGAATGAGTTTTTCACTGATATAGAGAATATGCACTCAATCTTCTTTATTTAATTCATATAGCTTCACCTCTTAGGTCACATTTATCTTCACCATATTTAGACATTGTGTTTCCTTAGAGAGCACAAAATTGACATTTCATTAATGGAAATATCCTATTATTTTCACCTCCTCATAAATGTACTATTTTTATATAATCTCTTAGTTGTTGATATACTCTCATTGTTTGAGAATTGTTTTTCTTTAACTACTTATCTATACTCTTAATTATTAAAAACCTTGTGTTTTATGTATCACCATCAAATCCAATACCTATATTACTAATACCATTTGGACTTTGAGAAAAAAACATTTCGTTAATATTTATTATGACTTGTTTTACCCACTCTTTCAAAAATTCATCTGAAAAATCTCCAAACTAAAGCATCTTCTTTGAACCATACATTTTAATTTCTAGTTCAACCATCATTATTAGATAATAAAATTATTCTTCAATGCTTTCAATCTTTTTAACTATCTTTTTGATATATATGTTAATATCAACAATGATCTTAGTATATTATCAAATCTTAAAATTTTAAATCCAAGATTTTTTTAGATTTTATTAAAATTTATTTGTATTCTTTAAAAACATTATAAATAGGATAAAATTATTCTTAAATATCATCCAAATAACTTGAATATTAATTCAACAAATGTCTAGTTTTTTATCTTTCTATTTCTTTTTAATCCAAGCTCTTCATATGTCCTTGAAATTCAAATTCAAGGTCTAAAACATACTCTGGTTGATCATTGTCTTCTACTTAAATTTCAGAATTCTCAATTAAATCCATAATTTCATATTATATATCCATGTTTAAATTAATTTCAACAACTTTCATTATATTTTACTCAATATCCTCTTACTATTTTCTATGAAAAGTTTCCTATCAAAATTCCTTCTATTTGAGTTCCTATAAATGAAATTTACTCAATGAGGAAACTTTTTATTTTGTTTTTTTGAGAATTAACACTCTCCATCTCCTTTATGAAGCCTCTTTGAAAACCGACCAAAAATGTTTCAAATAATCTAAATAAAAAATAAGCTTCATGTTGCTTTCCCTTAAATATTCCTTTGCGTCATTGAAACTTTCTTGCAATAAGTCATAATAAATCATCACTTACATCATCTTCATTTTCAACCTCCTAAAATTCATACTTCTCAATAACAATGATACTATATATTTAGTTGAATGTTCAAAATATCTCTTTAGATTCACATACAACTCATAAGAAACCAATTTACTATGTAATTATTCAAGAGATAATTATACATGATTTATTTATTCATGAGCCGATACCTTTGGATTGTATGTTAGTGGTACTTTATTATAATATTCTTTACTATTTAAGAATATTTTATTTCCTAACTATGTTCATGAACAAAACAAAAAAATCCGGCAAGGTAATTACTTCATTAGCACATTTATCTCTCAATAGATTCAAGAAATAAACAATTTATATGATACTAATTGTTGTACATTGTGGTACCTCCAAAAACCTTGAGGGGGGGGGGGGGGGGTATTTATTATGATGTAATACAATATATTTTTTTTAACCAAATAAGAAAATTTAAATATGTTATAAAAGACTCATTAAATTTGTTTTGTATTCACAGTCAGATGTAAAACAATAAGGGAATAGAAACATGATTTTTACTTGGTTCACCCATAAAGGATATATCCAATAAACACATATTAATGATGTGTTGATATTATAATATACCCCTAATTAATTATTATTTTATAAAATGTTTTTCAAATATTTTACTACTCAACTGGGGTCTATGGAATCTTCTTCTCCTATATACTCTAGTTTTAGGAAGGATATAAATATCAAATCGATGCACATGTCAAACTTATAAGATATCAATCAAAGGTTTAGGACCAAACAATAATGGTTTTCTTTATAATTATCTATTATTCTATTTCCATATCTTTAATGAAATGTACAACAAACTTTGTTTTTAGTCAGGTTCTTTATTATATTTCAATCTCAAACTTTTCAATTCTCAATTATATATATTCAATATGATTTTTGACTTATGATCCTATATTTATCAAGATATTAAAATTTATTTCTTCTTGTCCTATGTGTGTTTTCTCCAGTTAATTTCCCATATAGCCTCTATTTTCAATTTATAGTAGAATTTTAAATCAAACCTAAAATCATCCATTATTTCAAATCTAGCCTTTAGATCAATTTTCATATGATATAAACTACATATTTTTTAATGGATGGTTACTAGATACTGAAATAACTACAAAAAATTCCAATGATTTCCAAAAAATAACTCTAGTTAAAATTATGACGAAATAATAAATTATTGTATGAAAAACTACATCACAATGTGATTGGATTGTTTCTACTTTAACATCCTTTGAATTTTAGATACTTCTCATAATGACCTATATTTTCATGGTTTTTAGGTTTTGATATTGAAAATTCACAACCAAGTACAATTTATATGGTTAGTTATCATGATGCATAACCTTTTCCTAGCATATATTGATATGAACTTCATGATGTAAGAAATTAAAATCCAGAAACCCTCGAATATACCAAGATTCCTTCATGATGTGAATTTTTATGTCACTTTTTTGCTTCATAATTTTCATATTCATTTGGAAATTGACCATATTTCTTTATAGTACAAAACTAAATTTACAATGTGAATCTTTAAAAACGTACTCTAATAGTCTTCCACTTCCTTCATGGAACATTAAGATTTCAATAATTACAAAATAATTTATATAAGTGAAAATATTGATATGACATCCTATAAAAAACCCTTTGGATTTAATTTTAAGTTTTCCTCTTAGGCCGGACCAAAATCTAGTAAAAAATTCCTCATTATGTCGTCTATAACCTATATTATTCTCTTAGTTTTCCCATCCATTTGTTAGTAGAATATTATAATCAACCATAATTTCATCCCCCTCAATATCTTCCACAACTAGAATATAAATTGAGCATCATATTTATAGATGATCGTTAATGGTATTCTATGGAATTGGATGATATCCTCCTCACAAAACCATCCCAATATATTCAGTAATCTTTGTTCGTGAATAAAATGGAAGTTGTCCAACTTGGTTTGTTAGTCGATGATAACTCAAATGAAATTGTGACCCTTTAATCTATATGGATTTTTCTGTGATAATTTCAATCGATATACTATCCCACCCCCACTCTAGAATCATTTTGATTTACGAAAAACTACTAGAAACTAGTGCTTGGACATCATTTTCAAAAAAGTTAGTCATCACGTGGAAAAATCAGAAAGAATCCACATCACACTAAGATAAAAAAAGTAATTCTTGAGTTCTTGGTACATATTTTTTCCTAGGTATTTGTACCACTGAGGTGGATGTGTAGAACTCTCTCAGCACCTCCTTACAATATCCAAATAGTACCATTGTCCTTCCTTAAAATAGAATGATGTGCTCACCACTTTTAAAAAATCCATTTGGTACATAGCTTGAGGATATCTAGTTTCACAGTAACTCAAAATCATTATCTCCCAACTGGACCCCTTATGCAGTATAAAAATTGTGGGGCCACCACCATTTACTGAAGATAAGCTACTTATACCTCATTCACCAAGGATAACTATATCATCTTAGAATTGTCAGATGCCTCTCTATTTTCCAATCTCGATATATTATACTAATGGAATCAAACACCACATTTCACTTCCCTAGATTATAGAAAATATCAAAGTCATAGTTTTATAGGAACTCAAACCACCACCTCTATATTATATTAAGATATCTACATGGGAATATGTATTTGAGACTCTTGTAATCCATGGATACTAAAAACTATTCACTAATAAGGAAATATATCCAATAATTTAAGGAAAAACCATTTCTTTATGTTTCAAATCATTGGATACATAGTTATAATTTTTACATCTCAACTTTTGAGACCCATAAATAGTCACCACTTACATATGAATCATAACATAGCCAAACCCAACTTCAAAGACCTAATAAGGCACCAATACTCAACCCCTACCTTATATAACCTTATAACATGATAACTCATCAATATTAACCTAAGATCCCTAAAATATCTCTTTCACACCTCAAAAGAAATTCTTGGTTTCCCTTTTCAGTAAATGATCATTATATGAGATGAAAACATTGAGATGTTTTTCATAAATATTTAATAGTATTCTGTAAAACCAAATAATCTTCTCACCTAAAAAAATCACTTGGGTTGATCTCAAGTGAGAAATACCTCTACCATTGTTGTTTCCATAGCTAATCCACCCCTTAGATGACAAGTCCTAGGAAGTGGACCTCTCAAATCCAAAACTAACACTTTGAGATCTTACAATGGATCTATTTCTCTTGAATAAAGTCACAGACAAATCTTATATGCTCAATAGTCCCATAATTTATTGTTGAAAAGATTAGTATTTCATCAATTAAGACAACCCTAAGGTATTCTAGAGTAGGTTGGAAGATATAATTGCTGATTCTCATTAGCATGGCTAGAATGTTCATCACACCAAAGGGAATAAAAATAAAGTCATACTATTCACATCAATACTAAAATTAATTCTTCAAAATATCCTCCTAAAAAACCAAAATTCAGGGATATTTTTACCTAATATTAGTCTTTCAGTAAAACTTCACTCATTTTTGATGATCTAAGAGGCATTTGATCCTATAAAAGGGTATATTTTCCAAAAATTTACCATATTTATGTTGTGACACTCAATATTACAACACATGATTATATGAACCTTTTTTGTGAACAATATTGGATCCACTTAATGGGAAACATTAAGTCTAATGAAACAATTCCCCATAAGGTCCTCCAGTTTAACCTTCAACACTTTGATTAGAGAGGGAGCCACATGATTTTCTATAAATGATATTTGAGTGGTTCCGAGGAATAAATAAATATAGGAGTTGATCTCCAGATGATGGGGAAATCTGAGTGCATCCTCTAGGAAGATGTTCAAATAGGAATAAAAATAATGGTTTAATTGAACCTCTAAGAGTCTTCTAAATGGTTTACCATTGGGTTTGGTCCCACACATGAGCATTCTGCCAATGACATGACCCTAATGCCAGCCGACAACTAACCAAAACTAATGAATCGACACCTGGATACCATCCGAAAACTCTAACTACCTGATTATTATATATTAAAAATTTATCTACTAAGAGGTACCTCTCTATAACCCTGACATTGGTGTGGACACAAATGGGAACAATACTGACTTTGATATCTCTAATATGGACACAATCAAACATCCATGCTTGAAGGAGTTCATTGAAAAATATATTGAGGGAATTACTTATGAGGTTAGTGAACCTAAACATGTACTAGGACATAGAAGTGTTACACTACTACAACAACGAAATCTATTGGGTAAATATATACCTCAACATATATGTGTAATAATATCCATGAAAGAGTTTTCCAATCACTGTCCATGAGAGAGTCACCTCGTTGTGGGTCAGAATGATCAATGATTACTAGTGACTCACTATGCTATAGAGATGGATAGATTCTAGAACCACCATATGATCAGAGGGTTTCTAAAAATGTTAGAACACTTATATAAAAATATCAATACAATCCTTCACTATCAAAAGGTCATGGTCACCTAAGAACATAGGTTGTTACTACAATTGAAACTCATCAAGTTCAGTCAACATATTTGTATCCTCATCGTTCCATCTTGAAATCAAATTCTACATAATAGGTGAAAGAACACCTAGTTTTATTGTTGGAGGTGGTACTACTTGCTATATTATAGATTCAGGAACTTCTCCTCACTCACCTGGTGGGGACATATCATGATCTGGTCCTTATATGAAATCCTTGTCATATAGCTGGTCGATGATTGGAGGCTTGATCACTTATAGAGGCATGTCATGACCATGTTTTAAGTTCCTAGATAACCATCAATGTTGTGACATATTGCAATTGATAAGATTTACCAAATCCATTTAATCTTATTTGGGGAATTAGATCAAGAAGTACACACAAATAGTCAATTGAACATTATATGATTCATCTACCAATTTCTTATTCAGAAAAACAACTTCATAAGAGCCATGAGATGATAAGAAGGTCAGAAGCATAATGGGTAAAGGAATTTTTGGCCAATATTACAACACTGGGTTACCTAGAGTAAATAATAAACTCAAAACCCCTTGACATATTTTCCCTAAATTTCCCAACAAATATCATATCCATCTGACTCCAAGCATAATACATAATAAAAAACTAATATGATACCACTTTGACATGGTTCAACTGATATAGGATTTAACGTCCCAAAATTACATGTATTTTTTAAATTATATGGAATTATTTCAAGACTAAGATCTAAGACAGAACATGATTCCAAGTCCTGGAGTAGTCGGAATATTTTTCTGAACTATTTTAAATTTCATCTAAATAAACATGCGAGAGGGTTTTTCTAACTTTTAAATCGGTGCTAGGATCAAAAATCTGTGGGCACCATTGAACTCGAAATGTCAGGATTTTCATAGAAATGACCTTGCATTGATTGACAAGGGTTGATAGAAAACGATTGTTTTCATAAGTTTTAAGAAAAAATTATATAAACTTAAAAAGTTTATTTTATTCAAAAGATGTTTCACTACAACGCAGTGATGAGCTGACTGTTTCATTCAAAAAATGAAACAACATAACGACTATTTAACTGAATCATAATAGAAACACTATTTCATAAATGAAATAGAGAGACGACACAATGAATCTGTGTAATAGAAATGATGAATTGTATTTCTCTCTTTTAATGAGATGATGGGGTTGGAGAAACAGATTTAGATCAGAAAATTCTTCTAAAGAGTGAGGAAGGAATTTTCACCAATGGAAAATGCTGGAGAATAATAAAGCGGTGATGGAACCCTTAAATATTGGTCCTAGGACTAGATATCGACAAATTCCAATGACTTTGGTCAGATCATGAATCCCCGCAGACAGATCACAATCAGAGATGATACTTTCTTTTGATCGAAGCTTCCCCAGGCAGGGGTTTACTTTTTGATTTGATTTTCCCAATTTTTCTTTCTAAACAATGAATGCGGATCAACCCAAGAAAAGGTTGATCTGTGAGTCACTTGTTCTTATAGGATGGTTTTTTATCTCTGGGTCTTTTTTATTCAGGGTTATATTGTTTATTGAATCTTGAACCTCCCACTTTCCATGTTTTAAAAACTCTAACATGGAGTAATCAGGCTGACATGAACAAGGCCTTGATTCTTATATACTTGGGTGTTCATGTGTTCTTAATGGAAACACCTTCGAATTTATGGAGAGGTGATTTTGGAGGCCGCATTAAGGAAGATGGTGCCCCAAGGAGATCGGAGGTGTAAGAAGTTCGGGGATCGGACCAATGGAGTAGACCTAGTGGTCCATAGAAGGCCCTGCCGGTGCATCGACATCAGTGGAGGTGGCCTGCGGTGATGGATGTGGGTGGGTGGAGGTGCACCACGATGGCATACTGAGGTGGATAATGCAATGGTGTCATAGGGGTATGATGATAGTGGACCAACATCTGGTAGAGGCAGACGTGGACGGCCAACCGTGTCGGTGGAGTGACTCGCGGGCATGCGGTCCAGTGGGGACTGTGTGCTAGACAAGGGGTGGCCAGCTCCTGCCTACCGCATGTGCTCGAACCGGATTCCCAATGGGTGTCCAGACTAGATGAGACTAGGTTGCTTGGTGACCCGGTCAGGAACACAAGTCAGACCACTTTTGTAGGTTAGGATGGTGGGATAAAACTGGGCCGTTGTGCAGCCTGGACTAGGAAATAATAGGCCCGCCTGTTGCGGGCTAAGCTGGATGGAACTGCGTCTCTAGGTGACCCAGTAGGCTGGACCCATGACTGAACTGGGCCAAGTCATGCGGGACCCCCCGTGTTGGGTTGTTCGGGTCGGTCCGACCATGTAGGACTAGGCCTATACACAAACAGCCTCTGTTTACTAAAACACCAATATCTTTTTGACATCGTGTCTGATTGGCGAGTCATTTGCGGCATTGTGACCCTCGTGAAAAGACAGTTCTTTTGGAGTTCTTTAAGGAGACATACATGGAAGTTAAAATATGACAACTGTCTTAAGTAATGGATTCTACTGGAATCAAGCACACAACGTTTAGGAATCCTGGGTCAGGCTAAGACCCGAAGAATAATGAAGAGTGGGTCTAAATGATCCATCAGTACTAGATGATAATTGGACCTATGTGGACCAGCTACAAGAAACCCTGTGTAGATCTTCTACAAGGGACCCTATGTGGATCAACTATATGTGACCCTATGTAGATCAACTATGAGAAAACCTCTATGGATCAGCAACAAGAGTCCCTGTATAGATCATCTACATGAAACCCTATGTGGATCAGCTATAAGAGGCCCTATCTAGACCAGCTATGATGGCCTATGTGGGAAGTAGCTCTATGTGACCCGATAGGACCATAGTGGGGAGTGAATCTTTGTGACCTAGCCAACCCATGGTACTCATGAGGGATGAGTAACTCAGCAGTCCAAGGTGTTCAGTGTATGGATAATAGTTTTTCTTTACATACTTTATATTATACCTGCATGATCTTAGAGTACCTTGTGTATAATTTCCTTTGCGGTATTTCTCTTTTGTTTCGGAATCCCTACAAAGTATTTTGATACTTACCTATGCATGGGCTTTTCCCACACGTGTTTTGTATGGTGAAGATGACATGAACTTTGATATAGACCTCAGTGGCCCTGGACCAGGCGTTTTTCAGTGAGATACAACTGGAAAGATGTACTTCAATAGCTTCTGACATCCACTCCTTTCCTATCCTTCAGGTGGGGTATTTTACATACATCTTACTGATATCTTTTGTACTTTCCCATTTTCAGTTTGTTTTTTATTGGGTTTGTATTCTAGCCCATTTGAGTTACAACTTGTACCTTTACTCAGTGGTTATTTAGTGGCATGCATGTTTTCCTTTCCATCTATTTGGGATGTGGTTGTGTGTGTGTGTGTACATATAGGTACTCAGGAAAATGCCTCATAATCATGGGATAATGCCTTCGATGCTAGTCGGCCCCCACTGTCTTTCAAGAGGTGGTCATGGGGTAGTCACGACACGGGCCCTAGGGGATTGGTTTTGAGAAAGTGGAATCAAAGGAGGTCAGTTCTACATGAAAGACTAAGAGTATATGGTTTTGTATTGGGGAAACAGTGGTGAGTGTTTTGAGTCCCGAGTTCAGGCCATGGAATCCAGTGTTGGTGTGATGGCCGACGTATGCATACACAGAGAATATAGAAACCTGCTTTCGGAATTGGTACATGGAAACACTGGTTGTGCAAAATTAAGGGTATATGCATCATGTATGATTTTGAGTATTTTCTTCTTGTCCTTCTTGAGTCAGCTCACTAGGTATAATCTATTGACTGTGGTACATCTTGATCTATTTCAGGATGCCTCTACGTAGAAATCCATCTGGGATTATAATAAGTGATTGTGGGGACATCCCACCTAGCTATGAAGCGTCAGTTCAGGGACCAATGCTAGATATGGCCCCACCAGGAGGTGCACCAGTGTTACCACCACCCTTTGATCAACAGTTACTACTGACTCTACTGGTAGAGGACGAATGCAGGCTCAGTGCCTTGTATGAGTTCTAGAGGCAGAGACCTTCTAGTTTCATGGGTGACACTAACCCCCCAGGTGTCCAAGGATTTTCTTGAGGTTGTGACATGTGTATTCCATCTTGTGAGGATGCCTCACGAACATATGGTGATCTTAGCCACAAACGTTCTTCCGGGTTCAACAAAAAGATGGTGGAGCTTAAAAATTCGGACACAAGATGAGGCGACCCTCACTTGGATGGATTTTGGGAACCTCTTTAGGGAGGATTTATATCCAATAACGTCGCACTATGTGTGCATAAAGTAGATACATCACCTACAAAAGGGTAGCATGACAGTAGCAGGGAACTTAGAGAGATTCATCGGGGTTCCTCTCTACTCTATAGATATGGTGCGAGAAACATTATTCAGGGCCTGAGCCTTTGAGCAGGGACTGCTCTGGGAGATAAGGTCATCCATGGTGTCTCTTAGCATATGTACTCATGCTGGGGTGCTGGAGCGAGCCATAATTTTAGAGAGCTTCCTAGTAGAGTAGGAATCGATAGCTAGATCAACTAGTAGACACCAGGTGACTGTGTATTCAATGGTGGAAAGAAGGTAGCAGATACAGGGGCCCAAGAAGGTTCGGCTATTCAAGGGATGACCCTAGGGTATATGGTCTGTAGTGCGGGGCTCCCATAACAAAGGGAATCACTATGCGGCTAGGATGTGCTTCTCATGTGGTGTGCAGGGACACATGACTCGTGATTGCCCGAATCACCACATAGACGATCAACAGAAAGTCGAGGGACTTCCAAGGAAGAGGAATAGGTTTGATCGAGGAGGTTCATAGAGAGGATGATGTGTCATATGAGCAGGTCGAGTGTTAGGAGGTGGGCTTCAGTTTAAGGTACTACCAAGACCACCCTTAGGTGGCCCACTATGACCTCAGGGAGCCGGTGGACATGGGCGAGGCCCGCTTTAGGCGATGGAGGACTATGAACACAACACTCTAGAGATAATTAGAGGATTAATCTATGTATTATCCACCTTGCCTACAGTTCTTATAGACATAATTTCTAGTCACTATTTCCTTTTCACTGACATCATTAGAGGCTCTAAGAATATAGTGGATCCATTGGATTGATCCTAATGGTTAGAGACTCCTATGAGAGGGGATTCAATGATTACACACTAGTTCCGGCAGTGTGAGATTACTCTTGGAGTTGAGAGATTTTTCTAGGATCTCTTAGTAATGGAATCGAGGCACTGCAATGTCATCGTGGGCATGGAATGGTTATCCACAATCAATTCTCAGATTGACTGTTTTAGGCGTAGAGTGAGGTGTGTCTGTGAGGATGAGACCACATCTTCCTTAACTAGTAAGAAGGGAGATCTTGTAGCACATGATGAACTTTCTCGGAGAAGGGTGCAGCCGATCACTCACCTATTGACCAGACCCACCCTCAGTGCAATGGATGAGGGGAGTCCTCACTTTCCTATAGTGGTGGATGAGTATGAAGGCATCTTTCCTGAGGATGTTCCAGGGCTAAACTCATCTCAGGGAGGTAGACTTATAAATCAATCTTTACCCCATGATGACACCGATATCCACACCAGTATATCGGACAGATCCCATGGAGCTTCATGAATTGAGGGTACAGCTGGAGGACTTATAGGAGAAGGGCTTCGTGAGACCCAACATTTCACAGTGAGCTTCCCCAGTTTTGTTTTCCAAGAAGGAAGATGGGAGTTTAAGGTTGTGTGTGGACTTAAATCACCTAAAATAGGTGATCATGAAGAAAAAGTATCTAATTCCAAGGATTGATGACCTCTTTGATTAGATAAAGGGAGTGAGATTGTTCTAGAAGATAGACCTCAGATCAGGCTATCACCAGCTTTGTTTGTGGGATAAAGATATACCAAGACAACCTTAATATGCCAGTATGGACACTATGAGTACTAGGTTCTACCTTTAAGCATGACCAATTCCTCATAAGTGTTAATGGGACTCATGAAAAGGGTCTTCCCACCTTACCTCAATTATTTCATGGTGGTCTTCATTGATGATATCTTGGTGTACTCGATGTCCAAGGAGGAGAACACTACACACCTGCAAATAGTTTTGGATACACTCCTAGAGCACCGAATTTATGGTAATATCTCAAAGTATGAGTTATTGATATGATAGGTCCATATTCTAAGACATGTTAGATCATAGTCTAGAGTTTCAGTGGATCCAGTGAAGATAGTGGAGGTGATTTCTTGGGAGCCACCAAAAAGTGTGATTGAGGTGCGGAGTTTCTTGGGTCTGGCTAGGTACTACTATCAATTTGTGCCTGACTTTTATAGGGTAGAAACAACCTTATCAACTTTGAAGAATAAGGGATACCCCTTCGTGTGGATGGAGAATTTCCAACAGAGTTTCCAAGAGATAAGGAAGAGACTGATTAGTGCCCCTATCTTGAGACTACCTGAGAAGGGATTGGGTATATAGTTTTCTACGACACATCAAGATAAAACTAGGTTGTGTTATGATTTAGGAGAGAGCAGTGATCACCTATGGTTCATTGTATTTGAGGAAGCATGAGCAGAACTATGAAACCCATGAAATGGAGCTAGTAGTAGTGGTCTTTTCTTTGAACATGTGGTGGCACTACTTGATGGGGAGCAGTTTATAGTCTAATCAGATCGCAAAAGTGTCAGGTATATCTTCTCCCAGAAGGAACTGAACTTGAGGTAGCGACAATAGATAGAGTTCCTATAGTACTATAGATTTGATATAGTCTATACTTCTGGAAAGTGGAATGTTGTGGCAAACACGCTCAGTAGGATGTCTGGTTTGTAGTTACTGAGTGAGGTGATAGAGTAGCTAGCCGCGATGCAGATATCCTTCATGGATGATGATGGAGAAGCTTAGAATCTGTTGATTAATGTCACTCCCCCACTCTTAAACTGAGTTAGGGATGCACAACTTGTGGATGTTGACTCTTAGGCCCTACGTGCTCAGTTATCCTTAAGACATGCTCTTGATGAATTTTTGATAGGAGGGGAGAACATCATCATTTTTAGAGGATAAAAAGTAGTACTAGTGAAATTGCGAGAGGAGATTTTGAGGTAGTTCCATACCACCCCTTTGGCGGTAAATCCAAGAGTGGAAAAGATGTACCAGGATCTCTAACATCAGTACTGGTGGCTAGGGATAAATAATGTGGTGTTAGAGTTTGTTTTACAGTGCCTCACTCGTCCGCAAGTAAAGGATTACCATCAGCTTCCAGCAAGATTAGCCCAAAAAGTTGAGGTACCAGAGTGGAAGTGGGATGGTATATCGATGGAATTCTTTATGGGATTACCATGCACTTATAGGTTCCACGATACTATCTGGGAGATCATAGAATGACTCACCATATCAACTCACTTCCTACCCATCTGAGAGAATGGATTCGTAAAGGGATTTGGATAACTCTACATCCAGAAGATAATGCGACTTCATGGGGTTCCTTTGACGATTGTCTCAAACTATGATGCTCACTTCACATACTGGCTATTGAAGGGATTATAAGAGGCATTCTGGACTGAGCTACACATGAGCACGAATTTCCATCTCTATAATGATGGTTAGAGGAGAACTATTTATGTGTTGGAGGACATTAAACATGCTTGTATCTTGGACTTTGATCATAGTTGGGAGTACCACTTTCCACTGTGGAGTTTTCATACAACAATAGCTATCACTCCACCGTTGTCATGTCACCATTCGAGGCACTTTACGGGTGGCCTTTCACATCACCTCTATTTTAGATAGACCTATGGGGAGTCAGCACTCATGAGTACAGAGTTGGTATGAGCTACCATTGAGAAGGTGTAGATCATCCAAGAGCGGATGAGGACTCCACAGAGTAGGCAGAAATCTTATGATGACAAGAGATAGAGGCCCTTGGAGTTCCAGGAGGGAGACCATGTGTTCCTTTAGATCTCACCCCAACGAGGATTGCGAAGATTTATCTTGGGAGGAAATTTATCTCATAGATTCATCCACCCTTTCCAGATTCTGAGCAGAGTTGGGGAGGTGGCGTACCACATAGATCTTCCCCCATAGATGCACCGAGCGCCTAATGTTTTCCATGTGTCACAACTGAGTAGGTACCCACATGATCCATCGAACATCGTCGACTAGGGAGAGATGAACATTGACGACGAGGTGATGTTTGTTGAGTTCTATGTGGACATAGAGGATCGATTGGAGCAGGACCTTTGGGGGTTGTCTATTCCTTTGGTATGCGTTTGGAGGCAGCATGGAAATATCCAAGAGAGTACATGGGAGTGGGAGACTCAGATTTGTACTCAGTACCCTCATTTGATTATTTAACCCCTCTTTTGGATTACGAGGATGTAAATACCTAAAAGTGGGGGTAATGTAATGTCCTAGAATTCCATGTAATTTTTTAAATTATATGAGATTATGTCAAGATTAGACTCTAAGACCACACAAGATTCTGAGGCCTGGACTGGCCTGAATTTTTTTCTGAATTAATTTAAAGTTCATTTAAATAAACGTGTGAGCTGGTTTTTCTAACTTTTAAACCAGTTCTCAGATAAAAATATAAGGGTACCATTGAACTTAGAACTACAGGATTCACTTAGAAATGACCTAACATCAACCATATAGGGTTAAATGAAAAATATATTTATTTGGAAATTTTAACAAAAAATTAAATTAAATTAAAAAGTTTATTTTATTCCAATTTTTTTTCACTATAACTCAGCGACATGCTGATTGTTTCATTCCAGAAATGAAACAACATAACGAATCTTTAATTGAAGTGTAATAGAAACATTGCAGCATGTTTCCCTATTTTAATGAGATGATGTGGTTGGAGAAATAGATTTAGATTTGGAAATTCCTCTGACGGGCGAGGATGTAATTCTCTCCAACGACAAACACTGATGATTCATAAAGAGGTGAGGAAAAACTTGACAAACAGACCAAGGACCATAGTTCGACAAATACCTATAGCTTCGAGTGGATCGTGAAACCCCATGGACAGATCACCATCTGCGATGATCCTTTCTTATGATCAAAGATTCTCTAGGTAGGGGTAACTTTTTTATTTACTTTGATATGTTCTTATTTCTAGAACAAAAAACGTAGATCGACCCACGAATAGGTTGATCTGCACATCTCTAGTTCTTCCAGGAGGGTGTTTTATCTCTAGGTTTTTTCTTTAGGGTTAGATTGTTTATCAAATCTTGAACCTCCTCCTTCCCATTTATTAAAAATTCTAACATGGAGGAATCGAGCCAACATGGACAAGGCCTCGATTCCTCCACCCTTGGTCGTTCATGTGTACTTCATGTATGCACCTCCGAACTGATGGGGAGGTGTTTTTTGAGGCCACAATAGGGAAGACTTTACCCCAAGGAGCCAGGAGGCACATGAAGTTTGTGGATTGAACCACCATAGCGAACTCGGTGGTCCATGGAAGGCCTCGTCGATAGAAGCGGACTACAACGATGGCCACAGGCGGGTGGTGGCATGCCAAGATTGCATACCGAGGCAAAATGTGCATCCATTTGGCACCTCAGAGGTGTAGTAGGGGGCCACCGAAGGAAAACATGACCACCCAACCACGTTGGGAGAGCAGCCCGCAGCACGCTGTCATGCGGTCCAGTGGGGATCGCATATGGAATAATGGGAGATTGGCTCCTTTCGGTCATGTGTGCTCAAACGAGATGCCCATCGGGCATCTGGGATTAAAGAGACCGGCCCTCAGTGCAGGCATGGCCATGGGTGGGGGGGGGGAACCGGGATGCTAGGTGTCCTAGGAATGAACACATGCCGACTCACTTTTACGGTTTAGGCCGGTGGGATAAAATTGGGCTGCGGCGTGGCCTATGTTTTGAAAGAACCAACCTTCTTGTTACAGGCCAAGCTGGATAAAACTAGGTCACTGGGCAACCCAATGGATATGACCCACGACCGAACCGGGTTGGGTCCAGCAAGGCCCAATGTGCCTAGCCTTGTGGCCAGGGCAGACCGACCCGTCCTAGACCCGAATCAGGTCAGGTTGGGTCGGTTAAACTGGGCCTGGTCATGTGGGACCCACGGGCCGGGTTGGTCAGGTCGGTCTGACCATATCAGATCAGGCACAAACATAAGCAACTCCTGTTTATTAAAACGCCAATATCTTTCAGACCAGGCATCTGATTAGCGAGATATTTGCGGTGTTGGAACTCTCGCAATGAGATAGTTCTTTTTGATTGATCTAGGTAGACTTTGATGGAAGTTTAAATATTATTAATTGCTTGAGGAATGTATTATCCCGAAATCAAGTGCACTTCATGCTGGAATCTTGTGGAGGATGAGACCCGAAGGCAGCTAGTGAGCGGGTCTAAATGACTTTACAGGCCTAGATGATAAGTGGACATGTGTGGAACAACTACAAGAGAAACTATGTGGATTAAATTCAAGTGAACCTATGTGGATATGCTATAAGATACACTTTGTGAATCAGCTATAAGAGACCCTGTGTGAATCAGCTATAAGAAACCCTATGTAGATCAGCTAAAAGCGACACTGTGTGGAGCAGCTACAAGAGGAACTGTGTGCACATGCTATGATGTCCTTGGTGGGAAGAGACTCTATGTGACCCAACATTCCCAAAGTGGGGAGTAGCTCTGTGTGAGCCAGCTGACCCACAGTACTCATTAAGGATGAGTACCTGAGCTATCCAAGGTGTATAGTGTACAACTGACAGTTTTTCTTTACATACGTTAGATTATACCTATGTGAGCTAACAGTACCTTATGTACAATTTCCTTTGTCGTATTTCTCTTGTGTTTTGGGATCCCTACTGATTATTTTGTTACTCACCCTTACAAGGGCTTTGCTCGCACATGTTGTGTCTAGTGAATATGACATATGCTTCAACAGAGACCTGAGTGGCCCGAGACCAAGCAGTGGCCGGTGAGATACGATAGGTAGGTCATACTTCCATAACTTCCGACATCCACTCCTTACCTACCCTTCAGGTGGGGTATTCTATGGATGTCTTATAGAAATATTTTTTTCGTTCCTATTTTCAGTTTGTCTTTTGTTGGGTTTGTATTCTAGCCCATTCTACTTACATCGTGTACCTTTAATTAGTGGTTGTTTAATGGAAATCATGCATTCCTTTACAACTATTTGGGACATGGTTGTGTGTGCATGCATGCGTACAAGAACTCATGAAAATGCCACCCACTTCTGGGATAATTCTATTTGTTCTAGTCACCATCCCCTGGCCTTCGAGAGGTGGGCTTGGGGTAGTCATGACATGGGCCCCGAGGGATGGGTCATGATAGAGGACCCACCTCGATCAACATTAAGCCAAGTGTGGAAAACCAATCCCTCCACCAATATTCTGAAAATTGGTGATTAGAATGAAGTAGTAATATCTTATAAGATGGGAGACCATATCCATATATAAAAATACATAATCTCTAATATTTACTTATGGAAACAATTATGAGAAACTAGATAATTAAAAAATTGGAATTTGAATAAATGCATGTGACTCATGATAAAATCTATAAAAGAGTACAAGTGTATCAATCATAAATTAAATTGAAAAATTAATTATTTAGGAACTCTAAAAATTGAAAAAAAATATATAATACTTTATGTGAATAGGTATCCATAGAAAACTTGAACTATACATGATTTTTGTTTGCTACTTTTACCTCAATGTACCATTATTCTCCCACTTCATTAATACCATGCCCCCCCAAGGTCACCACCAAAATAGATTTCATCTTCATAAGGTAGGACATGTGTGAGAGAAATACCCATGTAGTGTTAAATATATAAATACCTAGTAGGATTCCTAGAAAACCACAATAGAGTAAATAGAGGCTTAGTAATCTTAAAACCACTTGGGTAGAAGTTAACCTTCTTAGGGAAGATGAATTTGTAAACATAATAACCACATATAATTTAAGATAAATATCTTTAGAAGCCAAGTCCCACTTTCATAACCCATATAATCAACATTATCCACCAACTAGAGAAACTTAAAAATCCAGTCCACTGAGCTAAACCAAACCCACATCATCTCACTAACCATAGTGGGGGTCCTGCACCTCACCCAAATATGGGTTGGTCAAGGAATTATCCAAACCATGACGGAGGATCTTATCCTCATCGAACAAGGTCATCAAAATTGGGGGGGGGGCTGCCTAAATCAGAAAATAGAGGACCAGTCCCTTAATGATTCTAGTAACACAATTCGAGGGAGTACTAAACTTTTTTGACCATTTGGAGGACCCAAACCTTTTCTAAAGAATTGGAGTATAAAATATATGCAAGAACTATAGATGAACCATACCCCATAAATGTGGGGTGACCCTATGTGGGAACCATTCCCTATTATCAACACACAACTAGGGGAGTACCGAAACCTGGGAAAATCATTGCTCATCAAACCCAATCATTGTAACTTGTTTGATGGATTTAAGGATACTAAATTTACCAAATCACTTAACATATTACCTATGATTTTGAAGAGGGGTGTACCATTTAATTATAGGAAGAAAATAGTAAAAATAGGTAATATACTCACCCTAGTATGTCATATATGTTAAAAGATATATAAATTACCGTTAATGATTCATACCAAATAATTCTCTCTATGGATCAACAAAATCAAAAAGTGATACATACTGTCATGTCACAACACTTGACCCACTGGTTTATCATTTTAACAAAACTCTTTACTCTATAACCAATAATCATAGATGACTTTTCCATACTATAACCATAAATTCCCACAACTACCACCTTCACATTATATCCAAAACCAATATGCCACGATACAAGATATATAGGATTAGATTGTAACTCATGACCTATATATAAGATTTACAATAATAAAAACATCAATTATTAGGAACCACTTGGATGGGGTGGTTAGGGTGCAACCTGGAGTATTATTGTGGGTCCCACTTATGAAGGATAGTGGAGAACACAAGACTCTACATTACAACATCACTTTAATTGTCATGATGAAAAATGACCCTACATAATACAGACATACTATTACCATTGTTTCTATTATATAACATTAATTTAATTCCATTCATTTATTGCTGATACATCAATACTACATCCCACCCTTAAGAATGGGATTCTTATTTACCTAATCTTGAGAAAGAGTAGGGTATTTTAAAGGTATATTTGACAAGATGATATTGAATATTAAAAACTAATTAACAAGGTTTGATTTCTATAAAGTAAGATTATCAAAGTGATAGATATGGCTATACAATAGTAATATTATAAAAAAATGCATACTATTAATTATATTCATAATTTAATCATTCATTGATGAATCATGGTATTAGAAAAGAGTCCTACCTTAAATATCATTCATTGATGAAACCTGAATCTGTACTGTAGGAGCAATACGAAATCCCCATATAATTGTTTCGAGTCAAAGGATCATCCAAGATGACTATGGATCTAAGAACGCACCACCATAGGATGAGGTGTTGAGGTATAAAAAAATAAAATCCTAGGGAGAGTGGAATCAACCACTATTTTATAATAAATTATTGGTTCAGTCCCATCATCATCTATGGAAAATGGTTGCAACATAATTACCCAAAGCCTAACCAAAACCACTTTGAAATATATAATTTCACACCACAATATACCTCAGTTAATATAAGATCCAAAAACCATGGCTTGATAAAAAACCTTCGTAAATCCTTGAAAAATCAGTCAACTCTCATAAATTCATGCGTTTACCCCTACTATGGTGAACCATAAATTGACATAGTGCAATACCGCCTGTATGAGATAAAATTGAAGGCACTACACACCTTATGCCTCCCTCATGAGACCAACCTATGTGGAACACAATCATCACACCATAACTTAAAAATCACAACACAAAGGGACAATAAAAGTGTAAACTAAGATATAAACCTCAAAGTAGACTATTCAATTCAATATTTAATAACGGATTTTTGAGAAAAAAATAATTTTTTTACATCAATGGCCATCCATGTGTGTTCAAAAAGGGGCCACAAAAATATGTTGAAATTAGTAAGTGAGGGTATAAATATTTTTTGTTTCATTATGAGTAATTTTAATAAAATTTTGGATAATATGTAGGAATAGGGAGATCATAGTTGGAGTTGAAAACATATTGAAACATTTAAATAGACTTTCACTTAATGAATACTACGTGTAGGGATCTGAGTAGAACCAATAGGTTTAAGATAGAGGGTCACATGACCTCATGCATTCCTCCCTATATGTAAGATGATAATAACTAGAAGTAAGGGTCTATGTCCTTCAGTGGGGAGATTTTACCATCAGTATCATGTCATATCATGAATAATGGAATAGAATAATAAATAATTTAGTGACAAAAGTGTAATGTAAAAACTAAATAAAAAAAGGATATATAAGTAATAATGAATCCTAATGTGGAAATCCACACCAGAGTATATTCTTCGACCGATTTATGAATAAATAAAACTGTGGTAATCCTAAAAGTCTATCCTTGTCCCACCTCCAGATCCATTCTCCTTGGCTTAACCATCTATCATGGGTCCCTTACCCATGATCATATCTCTATGCATTAAATCTATGAGCACATAAAATTTTTGGGTAGGGTGTGAGTAAAAGACTCTATAGAACACCACCAATGCATCTTTAACCAAGTGATATCAAGTATAAAAAGTTTATTTCCAAGTAATAATAATCGTGAAACAAGAAAAACAACATACAATCTAAAATCAAGTGATCATGTACAAACCAAGCTGCCACAGACCTTCGACCATACCTTCCTTGGCTCCATACTAAAATGGTATTGAGAAGATGTTGGAAGTAACCAAACTATCCACCCAGATAGTGAATCAATTTCTCAAAAACCTAATGAAATCATGTGTTCATGTGACTCAGTTTTCCCAAAGGTTCCAGTATTGCATGATGCTCCCAAATCAATTAGGTGTCATGTTCATCATGAACACAACATACTACTCTCTAATCAACTTGGAATAAATTATCTTGATACATAAAAAATGAGTGAATCCCTAACATGGAATTCAATTTTATCATTATATCTCCACCTTATGATCAGGTTCATTTTCTACACCATTTCAATTCAAGATCACCCCCTCTAAGGGATAATCATTCTATGATAGTCCTCCTATTTTGATCACCAAGAAATGGTACATAAAATTAAGGTAACATAAAAATCAAGGTAGAGAATACATTTCAATTATATCAACATGAGTATAAGTAGTAACCCAAAACAACATGTGATCATAATCAAACCTAGAAAAAATATAATCTAGCAATACATATGAAATAAATATTAGAACAAGCCTCACATCTACAAACACACACCCATGTAATCTAAAACAATCATGTTTATTATTTATACAAATAAAAAAATATATCATGGTAAAATTTGTAAAAAAGACCCCCAAAAGGTAATTAACATCCTACCTCAAGGTTATAGACCTTGACATCAAGGTTCAACAAGGATTTATAGATGCAATATCTTTAGAGTAATGCACCCAAGAGGAGGGAAAAGAAAGGTTCTGACACACCTAAATATCAATGGATTGTTTTTGATTGATCAAAGGAGGGATCATAGACATCATGAAAATAAAAATGGGGCCACTCATACTCGGTCAGATGACCCAAAACAAAAGTAGAATGGTACAAATGATTTTAAGGAAGACAACCCATGTATAAGTTTGTAATAAGGAAAAACTCTCCCTGATTTATTCCTTATAAGAGTATATACCAAATGAGTAATTATTGATTTTAATTTTGTCTAGTATTCTCAAATTATCTCATATTTAAAATCATTTTAATTATTGTTCAAATATTCACTTAAATACCTTGAATAGTTGGGCTTAAATCATACACATGATATTTAAATAATCATGTTCTCAAATCCCACTTATTTAATAATTATATAAATTTTCATATCTTCCATGAAATCTTATATGTAGTAACCATCCATGTATAAATCATCAATATGGTTCTCAATCAGTTACATTGTTGAAATGAATATGTAAATCATGTACATCGTTGAATCATAAAAATAAATCTGATATGTGATTGAATTAGGTACATGAATCTGCTTCAAAATACATTTTTCTATGTTGACTATCTACATGATTCGTTCAGATACATAAATCCACTAAGTGATCCATTTGACTATGTGAACAGGTTCTGTGAACCATTTGGCTCGGTATATCGGTTATGTGAGCTAGTCGGCGATGTGAAATATTTGACAATGCATATCGGCTACATGAAACATTTGAATTCCCACAATAATATTTTTAGAAATATTTATGGGTTGAGGATGTAAGAAAATAAGTTATAGTAATATTTTAAAAATTTAAGAATGTTACTATTCTCCCCTTCTAATGACCTCTTTTCCCCAAGAAGTTTCTATAGCCATCCTTCTCGAACAACATAGTCCACTGAGCCCAAACATCTGACTCCCACCACATCATCTATCCTTAGATCCATACATAATACCATGGGATATAGAAAAGTTGCACCATATTTCCTTGAATGAATTTATCACTCCAGTCTACAATATATATCAAATGCTCCTCGTATGATGCATCAGGATCCAGGTCATCTTCTATGTATTCGATGACATGCACAAGTTCAACCGTGTACCTCTAGAGATGCTAAAAATGGAACACATCATGCATAACTTAGTAGTGATAATGAATATACAAAATTTAAAAGACCTTCCAAATGAACTTATTGATCTTACAGGGGATACCAAACCACAATGTGTGGTCCCCTTACTTCTAGAAATGACGATTCCCCAACTCAGGTGACACTGGAAAGAAAAATAGATCACCAAAAAAACTCCCAAGGTTTCCTCCTATGGCCAGTATATGATATATTCTTTTTCTAAGTAGCGATCAAACTAATATGAATCAATTTCCCTCTATTTATGGTCTCTTAAATCAAAATGGGCCCCAGGATCGCAGCCTCACCTACATTATTTTAGCAGAACAGTGAACGACATGACTTATGGTAAAGGGCCCCATAAGGTACCATCTAAATCAGAGCATGTTAACTATTATTTTATAAGAATTTTTTTTATTTGATAATCCCATGATCTACTGATGTTTATTACGTAGGCACGAAGCATATCCCCTAGTTATCAAATCATCCTCTACGACTGTTTGCTTGTCTGAGGATGGAACACTGTTCCCAATCTCAGTTAATTCTCTATGGGCTTCATCAATCCATTCCAAAATCATGATGTAAAATGTAAATATCTATTAGATAAATTTATTAAGGTAACTCCATGTAATCATATAATCTCATGTACATACAACATACTCATCCAATCCACAAAGTGAATCTATCTAATCGGTTAGAAGTGATAAACCATTGTTAGCTAATCGATAATCACCTAGACAATATAAATAATCCTTAGGGTCCTAGGTAACCCTATCATGAATCCTATCATGATTTCATACCACTAAAATATATTGAATAAGAGTGGTTAGATCAAATAACTAGGCTATTGGCACTCGACCTTTACCCTCAGGCATTGAGAGACAAATCTAACGATGTCTCTTTTCATCACTAGCCACCAAAATTTTCACATGAAGTCATGGAAAAGTTTCATCATAGTGATATGAACCACCCATATAGAGTTATGTAATTTCTTTATCATATTATATTTTATATAGGTAGGGATTACTATTATCCTTTTCGTGGATATTACATCATCATCGTCAAATGACCACCTGGGTATCAGGTCATATCTAGATAGATTTTTTCGCATCATAGAAAACTCTGGATCAACACCCTATCTAGTAATTAACTAGTACTCCAAATAATATGTTACCACTAATGGATAATAAGTCAATCATCCCAAATACTCAGAATTATATATACACCAATCGACCAACAAGATAATCCGGTTCCACTACCCCTGAAAAAGTCCACTCACCAAGCTCTTTCTCAACATGATTCTTATAGCTAAGTAAATTTATAATATTGTTAACTTTTCCTATTGCATATGCCATATTAAAGTAAAAAAATTTTAGGTACTCACCCCAGTGCCTCTTCCTCAAGATCAAGTCTCCATGTGTGAATATATTATGGAGGATCTTATGGTCAATGTAGTCAAAAAAATATCTCACAGAAGTGATAGTTTCAGCAATACTTCAGAGAATGGACCATGAATTACAGCTACAAGTTGTGAGTATGGTAGTTCTAACCATAAGGAAACCACCTCCCCTACTTTAAATGGGTCCAAGTATATACTTATATTAGACTTAAAATGGCCCAAGAACTTCATATCCTCAATCCAAAAGTCACACTTTGATAACATGGTGTAATGATAATGTGATTGAAGCATACTCAAGACTCTCTCAAGATGTATTGCTCGATTCTCCTGCATTGGTGAGTAGATGAGAATGTCGTCAATAAAAACATTGGACAATGATTATAGGTAGGGGTGGAAGATATTTTTCATGAGAGAAAAGAACAATTTGGGTTAATTCTCCAGTCTGAATGAAATCAAAAAGTACTCATGTATCCCATACCATGTCCAAAACATCATTATTGAGAAGCAATCCTCTCAAACCCAAACCTGGTGCTATCATGATTGAAGATTGATCGTGGAGAATAAACAGGATCCTCATAACTATACAAAAGGTTTTTTATCTTTGGGAAAATGATTTCACTTCTTCTCTATCATCTAGTTTAGCTTATAGTAATCAATGTATAGTTAAAGACTAGCATCCACCTTCTTGTAGAACAACACATGTGCACCTCATAGAGAAGTACTTGGAATGATAAACCCCCTTTGATCCAAGTTATCAAGATTGACCTTGATATCTATATAGTCAAATAGATCTATATGACAGGAGGGTATATAAATGGTTTGTGCACCAAGAACAAGCTCCATGGTGAAGGCTAGCCCTATATCCAGATGATGTTTTATGAAATTTTCTAGAAACAAAATCCCGATAGAGATCTATGACTATAGAAAAATTCAAGGGGACTGCTGTTGATCCTACTAAAAGAACCAATCCCACTATTTACACCATGATCATCTCATGAAAACTCAAGTCTGGGACAAATATACTTTCCCATAATTCCCATTCTTTGGTCATTAAGAACCAATCTCCCTTTAGTGAAGTAAACAAGACCCTTCTCTATAACAATAATTGTGATCTCAGAGGATGGTTATCCATTCCATTCCATGAATCATGTCGAGGGTCTTAATCTATAAAATCATGAATTTCCACCAATATCCATATTCAGAGACCAATATAAGACACTTTTGGAATTTCTAGAGATTTTCGACTTTCTTTCCCAGTGGTGTATCAAGGGAGACTAATTCATGTGACAACTTAACTACTAATTTTAGTCGAACTACTACTTGTGAAGATATGAAATACTGAGAATAAAAAATATCATACAAGGTAGTATATAATGTATAAGTGATCAAGACCATACATCATATATTATAAGATCCCTCACCACCATCATCTCGGGTTTGATCCACTACATAGACTCAACCCACCTTAGATCCAAGACCCAATCCCTAATAAGTATGACTTTCCTAAGTCATTATCCTATAGGATTGCAGTTGAAGATGCTGGATGGATCCCTGGGCTGAATATCATTCTTGCCCTACACCCCTTTGAAACCTAAACCTCGATGGTCTAGCATATAACTACTAGATATGTCCCATATTTCCACATTCCCAACACTAGGTTCGGGTTTATCTTCATACCATGCTATAATGTACAATATTCCCATAGTTGAAGCCCTCTGAGTCATCTACTGAAGGGGTTGAAGAGTCTAAACTCTACTTCTCCATCATTCCATTGCTCTGCTATATGTCTCAATAAATCCTATTCCTATCATCGGAAGAGGTACTCATGGATGTAGTGGGAGGTTCACTTGAACGAGCATGCAAGTGTAGAAAAAGAGGATATTCTAGACTATCTTCCAAGATTCGCTCGATGGTCAAGTATTTCTATATAACATTTGGGTAAAAATATATTTATAATATCCAGACATACTTTATAATGTTAGGATGAAGTACAATCTTGAACTCTTGGCCTTCTGCTCACCACTCCTTATATTGAAGAGGTGCAAATAAAATAATCTCATTAAATAGAGGAAAGAAAGCAGCCACAATCATGGATCTCTACCATTTCTCCATGAACTCATGTTCTTGGTTTATAATCAACATATCAGGAAAGCATTACCAAAATAACGGGTCTTTGAAGGCCTCCCAAATGAGTCTCTCACACCATCCATCCTATCTCATAACTCGCCACAAATTCTTGGAGAGTCCTTGTAGTATAAAATCTTCTAGTTTCAACTTCCAATTATCTAGAATCTCAATGAGGTCAATGTTACCCTTGACTATATCCACCCATTCCTTAGCATCATGTGATCCTCTAGTTCCACAAAAGGATGGAGGATTCCAAATCTAGAAATCCCTAATATAGTCAACCATGGAACTCAATGTAAGGACTCTTTGATGGACTGGGCCTACCACCTACACAGTTGGGGAAAGTATGTTAGTGTGCTCTAAATCACCCACCTTCATAAAAGGTTTTGGAACTGGGGTGTTGGGTGCACCCAAACCGATGTCATTTTGTGACACCTTCCATTTTCAAATTTATTTATTCTATTTTTTTGTTGGGCGTCAGGTCTTTCGGGTTGACACCCGCCTTAAACTATTGGGTTCTTATTTAAAAGCACATGATTTGGCCTTGACAACATTCAGTGCACTATAATCAAAACCACGCGGCCTCACCCGAGTTATCACACGACCTCACCCAGTTAATTGCATGGTTTGATCGGTGTTCAAGGAAAGCTTATAAAATGTAATGAATAAAGAAATGGAAATAAAATAAAAAAAGAAGTTTTAATAAAATTTGAGAAATTATATTGATGAAAATAATAAAAATATTGTTTGAGAATATTATTATTATTGTTATTAGTGTTAATAATATAAAAAAATTTAATTAAGTTTTTATTAATATTGTAATAATTATTATTTTTGTCATTATTAAAAGTTCCAATAACGTTTCCATCATTATTAAAAAAAATTTATTAATAATAATATTATTATTAAGAATGATAATGTGATCTAAGGATTTTAATATTATGTTTTTGTTAATATCCTTATTATAAATATTAATATTATTTAGGTTGGTGAGTACGCACCACACGACATTGGAAGTCATGTGGTCCACCTGGGTACCCGTTCAATCACTTCTTGAACAAGAGGAGACCGCCACATGGTCTGCACATGGTCACTTGAGCCGTGCGGGGTAATCATGCAATCAACTTGTAATAAAAATATTTAATGCGTTAAAGAGGGAGTGAAATAAAATAAGAAACGAATTAAATTTAAGGATTAAATTAATAAAATAAATAGATAGAAGTGAAATAGAATTTTGAGAATTGTTTTAAATGATAATAATAATAATATTATAAGAAGAAATTTATTATTACAGTTTTTAGTATTGAGAATTTTAATATTATTAATCTTATAAATTTTAATGTTAAGAATGTTTTTTAAGAAAATATTATTACTATAATTATTATTATAATTTTTTTTGTTTTAATTAGATTTAGTTTTTTAGGGTTAATCTCTCCCCCTTTCCCCCTCCACGCAGCCCTCTCTCCCCCCTCTTGTGCAGGTCGCACTCCACCCTTGTGCACCTCCTCCATGCGCACCAACCTCCACCACCGGCCTTCTTCCTCTAGTGAGGCACCCCTCGCAGACGTCTTTCTCCGTCGCACGCACCCTCGCTCGCGCACCGCTGGCTCGCGCTACCCCCACTACTCGTGCCCCACTCTCCATGGTGTGCCCCTCTCCTCGGCCAATGAACCTCCTTGGTCGGAGACCTCCTTGGCTGGAACCCCCTCATCCAGAGACCCCCTCTACTTCCCTCACACTACACTCATGCAACCCTTGCACCGAGTAATCTTCTTTACCCTTTCCTTAGGGTTTTGATTTAGGGTTTCAGGTAGTTTAGGGTCCGATCTTGATAATTTTGGTTTGGTCCTTTGTTTTAGGGTCTATTTTCGTTTTCTTGTTGTGTGCTTGATGCACAGTTGAAGTTCCACACCATTCCTCAAATATCTCTTCACCTAAGGTAGGTGGTTCCATGGTTAACCATTATTTGATGAATTACTTTGCTTGTTTGTTTAATTTTTTATGTTTTATGAAGTATATGTGGGGCGCGTATGTGGTTTCAAAAGAGTTTTTACATGCGTTTTGGGTTATATATATATATATATATTTTACTTGTAAAATTCTTCACGTGCTAGGTGAAAACCCGTGCCTGCATTTTGGAAGGATTGTGACATGTTAAATTAATTTATTAAAATATATTAATGGTGATAATCTTGTTTTAACATGAATATATTGTGTGTTTGGTTTTAAAGTGGTGTTTTAAATGAAACTGAGTGTATTGTGAGTGTAAATTTATGTTTCACCATTTGTTAATATTTTATGAACTACTTAAATGGTTTGTTAAATTAATTACATAGTTAAATGTTTTAATTACCATTATAGAGTCTGTGTTTAATTTTTAAAGTGACAGTTTTGTACAAAATTGAGTGCTTTTGTGTGTGGAAGCCTTTGTGTGGCACTTGGTGTCATTATGTATAGTATGCAATTAATTTTTTAAACTATGTGCAAGATGCGAAATGTGTTTTGATTTAGCAGTAATGTGCAACTAATTTGTAAAGTGGGGTTTGTGTGTATTTTTGGTATAAAATCATTTAGGATGTTCATTGAAATTGTTTTATAATTTTTATAATGGTTTGATAAATTATTTAAAGGGGTGATAAGTATATTTGGAAAATGTTTTGATGTGCGTTTGTTTTCTAAAATGAATTTTCATGTACAAATACTGGATTGTGTTGTGAGATGTTTGGTTTGGTGGATGAATTGTGAAAAGGTATTTTATAACATGTGGAACTTGTTTGAGCACAATAGGGAATTCTGGGTATCTAGGTGGGCAGACAAGGACTAGTATGCTAGTGATCCCGTGGGGTTTGGCCATAGTTTCATGTAGTGAGATTGACACTTAAAACACTAACTAAACTGTGATGATGATGATTGGGGACCAATAGGTTATGGGTATGTTCCCTACTAATGGATCATGCACGAGAAGGTTATTGGCTATTTGTCATGGTTACTTTTACACCGAGATATGAGGTACCTAGGGCCCCACAAATGACTAGTACCTAAGGGTGTTCCCGTGACTAGTGGTCAATGATTATTTTTCACTTACAATCGGCATACGGTAGGTTGGGTTGGTAGTTTTTTTAAAGTAAATGTGTTTCCTTTAAAATTGATTTCTTTGAAAACTGCTTTATATTTTAAGTTTCACTCATTTAAAATTGTTCTGTTTTAAAGTTGTTTTCTTTAAAATTATCCTAGAATTTATATAAAATAACAAGCTTGAAAATTTATTTGTCATTTAATGTTTAATGTATGGAATCTCTACCTGGGTGGCATCCTTCTGGGCTTTGGATAATACCCTGCATACACCTTTGGGTGTATGCAGACTCTGTTGTCTCTTTGTTTCAGGATAAAGTAGGACGTGTCATGTTGGCAGTTTGTCCTTCTAGTGGTCTTGTTTGTGGACCTTGGTGGCAGCAGCTTGAGGATGTGGACCCTCTATTTGCATATAGGTTTGTGGTGTGTTTTTGGTTTCCCTTGGGGTCGTTGTCTTTTTGTACATTTGTTTAGTTTTAAAATATAAATACTGGAATTTATTAAAGGTCTGTTTGGATAAAATTTTCAGATCTATTTTTTGAGTTAATATTGGTTATTTTTATATTTCTAAATCAACTAAATAATTCCCTTGTGTTTAATTTGATACCCGGGTACTTGTGCTAGCTCGTGGAGATCAGGAACGCTCCTCGGGTCATATCACAGACTGGGTTGGGCACCGAGTCAGATGGAAACCTGGCTTGGTTCATGAAAAAAATGGTATCAGAGGAGGTTTTTTCTCTTGGGTTGGGTTCTTTTGGGATGGAGTCATGATAGACTGAAGTTAAGGTTGTCAGGAATCAGCGTCCTGGCTATGAGCAAGGTGCATGGCCAACACACATCATGGAGGGACTCGAGTTACCAGGGTAAGTTGAGGCTTGTCTGAGGCTTTGGTCATTGTAGTTAATCTCATTTAGGGGAAATGAAAAAGGCATAGTGTCAGTGTTCCCAGTGATCTCGTAGGGTCTGGAAATCCATGTGGTTTCGAGGACACTTTCCAAGAATACTCTCTGTGTCGGTGGCATGATTGGCGTATGGCCAACAACCATATGTCCCAGTCACTCACCTGACACTAGTATCCTCTTGCATCATCCCTTATTTCTTTATTTTGAATTCATGGAAATTGTTTTTTTAAGTGAAAATGATTTAGTCTTTGAAGTTGTTTTGTAAATGTTGGATTTGAGGCATTTCGAGCTAAGAATCCTTTTTTACTGATTTGTGTCTCAAGTTTGAATTATTTTTAAATTGGTGCGAAAACGTGTGGATAGTGGTCTCTCTTGAAAAGTGCTTCAAGAATCCATTCCAGTGGTTTTCCCTATACATTTAGTGTCTTCTTGTGGTATTTCTTAGTCATTGGACAAGTTTTATTGAGTACATGGTTTTATTTCTTGACTAGTGTACGCCCCCAAAAAGCATTAGCATGCGATTAAAGTCCAGTCATGAGAAATTCACCATTGGCCATCCCTCTAGTTGATCGAAGGAATCTCTTCTTGAATTCTATAATTGAACCCACCTCTCCTTTTTACAACTAATTGAATCCTATCGCACCGAGATGACAGATGCAAGGGGAGTTGAATGGAGTTTTAGTCTCTTTGAGTTGTCCAAGTTGTCATGTATGTAGTTTGACACCGTTGTGTCTGAAGGTCCCCTGGAAATGGTGAAAGGAATTCCAGTAGAGAAGGGTGAAGGCAGTTCAGAATTATTGGTGCTAGCCGATGTTTTGAAAGGCTTCTAGTGCTTTCATCGGCCGTGAGGGTCATGTTTTATGACATCGTGCAGTGCGAGTTCTCTTTGAAGAGAAAGAGTGAATATGCCGTGGGCGAGTAGTTGGATGTCATAGTGATTCATGTTTGTTGGTCTTGCCTCGGTTGTGGTATGGTTGTGCGTGGAACCAAGAGGAGAAGCTCAGTTTGGGAATCTTCAATACCTGAATACGAGGCAAGAGATGATTCAAACATCAGGGCTCCAACCATAGGCCTTAGAGTGAAGTTGGCACGTGGTCAGGAACCAAGAGAGTGTATGGGACCCTGACCTTGTTTTTTTCATCGATGTTGAAAGTAAAAGTAGTATAAATCATTCCCTATAGTTGTTCAACTCCGAACGACCCATCTGGGTGTGTGATGTTTCACATGGCTATGAGGAGGCGTGGTTGTCTCATTACCTTAAAGTCCTAGGGGTTGAATCCCACCATATTAAATCTCTTTTAACAGTCCTTATGGGGTCTCTTTGGTTGAATTGGTCTCAAATTTGAATGGTTCTCATCCTGGGATGTTGAGATGTTGGTTTGTCTTCGGCTGTGGTTTTAAATCCAGATGGTTGGGCCCCACCCTCCCCTCCCTTTGGCGGGGTCTTGGGTCAGTGCTAGGAAGCATTTGAGTTCGTGTGTTTTCGTTGGTGCCGACGATTGTGAGACCCATTTGGGGACTCATTGAAACTCTATAGAAATAAACCGATATTTCCCTATTCTTATGGTAAGGAGTCCGTTCGGGCCTCCCCGTGTTAGTTTTACAGTCTCATCTCGGGCGTTGATAAATTTCTCATGGAGGGGAGACCCATCGGGATTCCCCATCTTGACCTTTTAGTTATGATCATATAGATTACTTGGTGATAGGTGATAAGAGTGCTTCATGGATGAGTTTTGATCTTGTGTGTTAACTCCAATCAAATAGTGGGGTTTTCATTAAATGGTTCTTAAGGGGTTCGGTTCGTGAAGTGAGTTTCTATGGGTGCGATAGTTCCTTTCCTTAATTGATCAACTAGAGGTGTCCTAGCTCTTTGGGGCGGTCGAAACATGTCAGAAAGCCTTTTTATGCATTTCTTTAGGTGGTCATTTAAGCCACTTTTTCTAAACGCAGTGCCTTTTCCTTTCTCCAGCTTATTTATTTCATTGGTATCTTCTTTGAACTTTAAGGGGGTTTTGTTTTCTAATTTGAGTCTCAACCTTAGTTGTGGATTTCTAGGGATGAAAAGCTTTATGGTGGGGATAATTGTCACACCTTCCATTTTCAAATTTATTTATTTTATTATTTTTGCTGGGCGTCTGGTCATTCGGGTTGAAACCCGCCTTACAAGTTTGGGTTCTTATTTAAAAGTGCATATTTTTGCCATAACAGCATTCATCACACCATAATAAAAGCCACATGACCTCGCCCGAGTTACTACACGACCTCGCCTGGCTAACCACATGGTCTGCTCAATGTTCAAGGCAAGCTTATAGAATGTATTGAATAATGAAATGGAAATAAAATAAAAATAAGAAGTTTTAATAAAATTTGAGAAATTGCCTTGATGACAATAATAATAGTGTTGTTTGAGATTATTATTATTATTATTATTATTATTATTATTAGTGTTAATAATATAAAAAATATAAATTAAGTTATTATTGATAGTGTAATAATTATTATAATTGTCATTATTAAAATTGCCAATAACATTGTCATCATTATTTTAAAAAATGTTATTAATATTATTATTATTAAGAATGAGAAAGTGATCTAATGATTTTAAAATTATGTTGTTGTTAATATCATTATTATAAATATTAATATTAGTTAGGCCTGTGCACAGGCACCACATGACGGTTAAAGTCGTGTGGTCAGATCGGGTACTCGTGCGATCACTTCTTGAACAAGCAGAGACCACCACATGGTCCGCGCATGGTCGTTTGAGCAGTGCGGGGTAACCGTGCGGTCACCCTGTAATAAAAATATTTAATTCATTAAAGTGGGAGTGAAATAAAATAAGAAATGAATTAAATTGAAGGATTAAATTAATAAAATAAATAGATAGAAGTGAAATAGAATTTTTTGAATTAGTTTAAACGATAATAATAGTATTATTATAAGAGAATATTATTATTATTATTGTTTTTGGTATTAATAATTTTAATACTATTAATCTTATAAATTTTATTTTTGAGAATGTTTTTAAGCTAACAGTATTAAAATAATAATTATTATAATTAGTTTAGTTTTTTAATTACATTTTATTTTTTTAGGGTTAATCTATCCCCCATTCCCCTTTTCCTTCCTTCACACAGCCCTCTCTCCCCCTCTTGTATAGGTCATGATCCACCCTTGTGCACCACTTCTATGCGCACCAGCCTCCACCTCCAGCCTTCTTCCTCTAGCGAGGCACCCTCCACAGGTGCCTCTCTCCCTCACACTCACCCTCGCTCACACCCTGCTACCTCGCATGACCCCCACTGCTCACACCCCGCTGCCTCGCGTGACCCCCGCTGATCGCGCCCCACTCTCCACAACGCTCCCCTGTCCTCAGCCAGTGAAGCTCCATGGCCGGTGAAATCCTTAGCCGGCGCCCCCTCGGCCGGAGACCCCCTCCGCTTCCCTCACACTGCCCTCACGCAACCCTTGCACCAGTTAAGCTTCTTTACCCTTGCCTTAGGGTTTTTATTTGAGGTTTTAAGGTATTTTAGGGTCTGATCTTGATAATTTTAGTCATGTCCTTTGTTTTAGGGTCCATTTTAATTTTCTTGTGGTGCGTTTGATGCCTAATTGAAGTTACACACCGTACCTCGATGATTTCTTAACCTAAGGTAGGTGGTTATTTGTTAAATATTATTTCATCATTTTCTTTGCTTGTTTGTTTAATTTGGTATGTTTTATAAAGTATTTTTGGGGTGCATATGTGGTTTCTAAAGAGTTTTGACATGCATTTTGGCTTAAAAATAAATAAATAAATATATTTTACTTGTATATTTGATTATGTGTTTGGTGAAAACACGTGCATGAATTTTGGAAGGTTTTTGACTTATACAATTGATTTATTAAAATATATTAATGGTGAAAATCGTGTTTTAACATGAATATATTGCGTGTTTGGTTTTAAAGTGATGTTTTAAATGAAATCAAGTGTATTTTTAGTATAAATTTCTATTGCACCATTTGTTAATGTTTTATGAACAAGTCAAATGGTTTGTTAAATTAATTTCATGGTGAAAAAGTTTTAATTCACATGATTGAGTATGTGTTTAATTGTTAAAGTTGTAGTTTTGTACAAAATTGAGTATTTTTGTGTGTGCAAGCCTTTGTGTGGCACTTTGTGTCATTCTATAAAGTATGAAATTGATTTTCTAAACTATGTACAAGCTGAAAAATGTGTTTTGATTTAGCAGTAATGTGAAACTAATTTTTAAAGTGGGTTTTGGGTGTATTTTTGGTACAAAATCATTTAGGATGTTTATTGAAATTGTTTTATAATTTTTATAATGGTTTGATAAATTATTTGAAGGGATGAAAAGTGTTTTTTGAAAACATTTTGATGTGAATTTGTTTTCTAAAATGATTTTTCATGTAAAAATAGTGGATTGTGTTATGTGATGCTTGGTATGGTGGATGAATTGTGCAAATAGTATTTTATAACTTGTGGAACTTATTTGAGCATAATAGGGAAACCTAGGTATCTAGGTGGGCAGACTTGGACTAATATGATGTTGACCCCATGGGGTTTGGCCTCATTTTCACGTAACAATATTGATGCTTACAACACTAACTAAACTGTGATGATGATGATTGGGGACCACTTGGTTATGGGTATGTTCTCTACTTGTGGATCGTGCATGAGAAGGTTATTGAATATTTTCCATGGTTACATTTACACCAAGATATGAGGTACCTAGGGCCCCACAACTGACTAGTACCAAGGGGTGTTCTCGTGACAAGTGCTCAATGATGATTTTGCACTTACCGTCTGCATACAGTTGGTTGGGTTTGTAGTTTTTTTAAAGTAAGTGATTTGCCTTTAAATTTTCATTTTTTGAAAACTACTTTATATTTTATGTTACACCCATTTAAAATTGTTCTATTTTAAAGCTATTTTCTTTAAAATTATCTTACAATTTTTATAAAATAACAATAATGAAAATTTATTTCTCATCTAATGTTTAATGCATGGAATCTATACCCCGATGGCATCCTACTGGGCTTTGGCTCACACCCTGTATACACCTTTGGGTGTATGAAAACTCTATTTTCTATTTGTTTCAGTCTAATGCAGGATGTTTCATGTTTGCAGTTTGGTCTTCTTGTGGTCTTGGTTGTGGACCTTGGTGGCAACAACTTGAGGATGTTGATCCTCTTTTTGCACGGAGGTTTGTGGTGTTGTTTTGGTTTCCCTTGGGGTGGTTATCATTTCTGACATTTGTTTAGTTATAAAATTTAAAATTTTGAATTTATTAAATGTGTGTTTGGATAGATTTTTCAGATCTTTTTTTGGGTTAATATAGGTTATTTTAATATTTATAAATCGGGTAAATCATTCCCTCATGTTTCATTCCATACCTGGGCACTTGTGCCAGCCCGTGGAGATCGAGAACACTCATCGGGTCATGTCGCAGACCGGGTCGGGCACCAAGTCAGATGGAAACCTGGCTTGGTTCGTGACATATCTAGTGGTCCCATCATCCTTTTATGAGGTGAGATCATCAATAAGATTAAGGTAAGAATTAAAACATAAACTTTTATGTACTAACTAATCTAAGATATTTGAAAAATATTTCTCTGGGTGTCTACTCGTAACCCAATGTGTTACCCTCCGTTCACTAATCCAAGTCTTTTCCCTCCATGTTAGTCACAATCAACATATAGATACAAAAAACACCATCATGTTCTGTACAACTATTTAATTCCCACAAAGATATATCAGAACAACAAGATAACAAATATATCACACAATAGAAAAACTATCCAAATTAGACAGAACAATCAATGAATCTAATTGAAGGACTAATATGCAAAACAAAATCTAGTATATATGTGTAATGTTGATCTATGTACCTTGTCATGATACATAAACACACCCATAATATCATGAAAATAGTAAAAAAAGTCTTTTTGAGGGTAATTTGAATATCTGTTACAGATGTGATAGCTAGGAACTTGGAAACTCCCCTACCCGAGTCCCACATAGCTATCTCATTTTTACTTTATCCTTGGTTAGTCCAAAAATTATAGTATAAAAATGTGATTTGATAACATTTTGTAATTATTTAAGCCAAACTATCTAGTCTAAGTTGGAGGGTTTCACGACTTCATGCAAAAATCCCCATATGCAAGAGGATTCTGAGTATAAGTAAGGGTCTAAGTCCATTAGTGGGGAGACTATACCCTTATTATCATGTCATAAAACAAATAAATAAATATAATAATAAAAAATTAATTGATCGTAGTATCATTCCAAAATTAAATAAACAAGAGAGAATATAAGTAATAATATCTCATAAAGTGGAAAGTCAAACCAGAGCATAAGGTGAGGCTAATTAATGAATAAATAAAACTGATGTGATCCCTAGAGTCTGTCCCAATACCTCCTCTAGATCCATATTGCACATCTAAACCATCTATCATGGGTCCCTAACCCTTGTTCGGATTTTTATACATGAAATGTAAAAGTGCACTGAAAGACCCAATTAAGGAGTGTTAAAGACTCAGTAGGATAAAACTAATTCATCCTTAACCAAGAGTTCTCAACCATAATAATAGTATTCCATAATAATAATATATTCAAAACAAGTATAACATTTTTAACATCCCAATTCTTCTATGAAATTTGGATCCTTTAGATTTTAGTTTTAATCCTCTTTTATATACTTATATTTTTTTTAATGAGTTCATGGAGGTTTTTGTAGTGTATGAGGCATGTTTGGAGCCCAAAGCCCCAAATTTTGGATTAAAAAATCTAGGTTCATGGTTTTTTAAAAATGTGAACATATTTCTATATAGTTATTTTATAGTCTATAGGTTATTGTAGTTTCTTGGACAAGGGCCACGTGGGATGAATATGATTTTTCTAAACTGTGTGCCTAGCTTGCATGGGTAGTGCCTCTTAGAAAGTATAGGTTCACGATTTCAAAAATTATGCAGCCAAACCATGCACTACTTTAATTTTGGCTGAGAAGTTATTTTCCCCCTCGATTATTTATATCTCTCACAAAGTTTTTCTTCCTTCTCCTCTAAAAATGTCTCTTCTCCATTGGAAGGATCTCAAACTCTCCAAGATAGGCTCTAAAGGTCATCCATAATTTGGACTCCAATAAAATTACTGTCTATCACATTAGTTATCCAACAATACTTCCATCAATATTTTACATTTTTTTCTCAGTTTATGTCACCTTATGCAGTGTTAGATCTATTCATTCTAATATAAGTTATTTTTAAGAATTTTGTCTATTCTTATATTTTCTCCTATCCCAAAGAAAATAAAAGTCTAATACAGGATGAGTGTTCATCTACCACTATAAGGTAAGTGGTTTATAGATTTTACCTCAAGTTTCATCATTTATATTTGTTTCTATTGTTCTGTACACTAGTTTTACCCATGCATTGCCACTAAAATTACTCTACCTTAATTCAGTTTCCCATCTAGGAACCTAAGAACTCTTTTAGTCCCACTTATAATTGTTGGAGGTTGATGAACTCAATATAATACACCCCTTAGGTGTGCCATGTATATTCTCATGTGACCCTTTATATGTTATTGACCAAAACACCATTTTGTGTGTTTGTATTGAATTCCAAAAAATGGATTTCAATTATTTTAAATATGATGGACTGTTGTATTTTATATGGAAAGAATGATCACCAGAAACTTATTAAATATCAATTAAATGAATAAAGTTAATGGGACCTCCTATTAAACATGTCATTTATAAATGAAAGGTAATGGATTGAATTAAATAGAAGTTGTAATTTGGCACACTTATTACATGGAATTTGAATATTTATTAAATGTAAGGTTCCTACTATTAATGTGGACCTTTTTGTTTTTAAAGGAGTTGTTGGACTTGATTAATTCCTTTATTCATTATATAATGCCTTGAGAACTCAAAGGAGGCCACCTCAATTCATTTACATGGATTCCAAAGTAGATACCCACCTTGGAACTCAGTCTTTGTATTATTTGTACATGAATTACTCAGTGTAGTTTTGAAGATTCACTCGCTTCATATCCTGAAATTTGAATGCCTTGGATACACTCCTTGAATTCATATTGATTTCCTCAAACACATCACACTTTGGATTTTATCCTTGGGATCCAGTCATGCTTAACATGATATTTATGGTGGATGTTCTCCATGGACTTAGTTGGGTACTTTTTCCCAGTTTAATATGGAGTATGTTCCCCTAGATTACACTTAGAACCTTTTATCTTTTCTACATAGTTTATATGTTGTGGGATGGCTTGACCTTCCAATGTCAAGGATGCCTTGTTTAATCTTGGATCATACTTAATTATTATTTTATATTTGACTCCTTGGCTTCACATTGGGATCTATTTTATCTTTTCTTATAATTTTACACCTTATTTATATATGTTAGACCTTGACCACTTGCAGGTCCCCTATTCAGACACTATTGGCTTCTGATGAAGTAGGTATGGCTAGTCGGGCATCCCATAGGATGATCAAGCCCGACGTGGTTATTATTTTAGTCATTTTATTCCACTACCTATTTATATATATTCACACAATTATATTTATACTAACCTACTATATTTTTATAGACATCATTGGTGGTGGACTAATGAGTATATCTCCCACCCTGTTCAGGCTTCTAATTGGTACTAGGAAAGACTTAATGAATATATCTAGGAAAAAAGGCAAGGATCCAATCATGGATGCTTGATTTTATCAGAGCATGAGATATTGGTAGCATGTAACTAATATTTTTATCACGATGCTATTAGATATATACTTTTTCTTCTTTTGGTTATTTTGTTAAACATTTATGTATGTATTACTAGTTCCTTATATTCCATATCATTTTCTATATAGACCCAAAATTTGACATCACCACTAACATATGATTCTACTTATCATTGACCATCTATTCATCTTGTTTTGTATGTTTTGTTTTATCTCTTCATCGCTATTATCATGCTTCCTATATTTATCTATTTATTATACTATTGTGCCATTATTATCATGTTGGTATAGTCTCCTCACTATACACCCTAAAACCTTGTTGCTAGCTAGCAGCCTCTGGAATATGGGTATGCGTGCCTTAGGACACGTGGCTTACCGAATCAGGGAACCGATATAGTGGCTTATAGATCGGGATGACATGTTGCGATTATACCGACTTCACTATTGGGTGATAGACATGATTTATGGTATTTATTATTATTATTATTATTATTATAGAATCTATTTAATCCTTGGCCCGATATGACATGGAATCATTTTTCATACATCATCATAGTCACCTTATATAATTGATATGTCATGCATATTCCATTCCATGTAGGTATCCATGTTTGACTATATAAAACATGTTGAATATTCCTTGAGTGATATATCTATTATTCACCTAACGTTTTCTAAGGAAAAATGGATGAAAAAATAGGTTTTGAAAGTGTATGTATCAACCTAAATGGTGTTTTCCCATATATATTGATGTTGGTACCTTAACTAACCAATTATCACATGTTTTAGATGTGTAAATGAGGTTATATAGACTAAAACATTAGTTGATTTTGAAAACATGAATGAAAATTTTAATTTAAAAGTGTGTATGGATCTATTAATTGAGAATGAAAATTCATCTAATCGAGTCATATTTTATGAACTATTTCATTCTATTACTGGATGTTGGGGTCTGGATATAGTAACATAAACTACCAATTATAATTTATTAAGAATTTAATTTTATAAATTGGGAATGGTACTTCATCTAACCAATATACTTTGTAAATATTAGAATTTATGAATCCTAACTTAATTAAGTTTCCATTAAATGGGGATACTAATTACAACTTAAACATCATTTTCCTCTATAACTTTAATTGAAACTCCATATACTAGAACCCATTTAATCAAAACATGGAATATAAGAAATACCATGACCTTAGACTTTGGGTAGTTAGGTTAGTATGAATTGCATTGTAAGAATTTATGTTATAAAATTTTTGCAAGAAACTGCTTACACCTTTTATCATGTTCTATGACATGTTCATGAAAATTGTAGATATATTCCTCCATGATGGTCTCAGGTAAAGTGCTAGGAAGGTGGAGAAACCATGTACCTAAAGAAGTGGTCCCTAACCCACTAGTATTGACACCTCATTTTATACCTGATTTGGGTGCCGAAACCCACTTTCAAAAGGGATTCCTATGAATAATGAATACCATGTAGGAATACATACACCTTACATATAGTATGACCTAGATGATTCAAGAGTTTATACAGTAACACCCACCTAATTTTTTTGGGGATAGTGGACCATAGGCCTTTGAATTATGGATAGATTCCATTATGTCTATCTCTTAGAATCTGGAGAAACCTTTTGAGGGGTGATTAATGCTTTAAATGTATATGCTTTGTTAATCTTTCAAGTGGTGGTGGGATATTTATACCTAGGTAGATTTTCATCAAGACATGGTATGAATAGATTTCTAGGCTAGATTCTATGACTATTTATTTCCAAATATGTTGAGAGGTGACCGATCTAAAGAATTTAGAAACATGGAGGAATGTTTCCTATCAGTTATGGATTACTCAACTGTCTTAACTATGATTTAACATTTCACCTCCTTTCACCCGTGATGAGATTTAAAGAGTGATGTGTTCTATGTATGGTCTAACGTATGCCATCTTATCTTAGGTAAAAATCTTCTGATTGACTAATGTTTCAAGAATTGTGAACCTGACCCTTATCAGTGAGCACAACATGAAATAATATGATGGTAAAGGGAATGGTGGTTTAGTTTTGTGATAGTTTAGTAGTTCATTTAGTGGTAGGAGGTGTTTGTTGTAGGGTTATCGATAGATTTGTGGTAGCCAGAGTACCTACACTATTAGTTCTATGATATTCCATTAGTGTGGAAGGTAAGGTCATGTAAATCCTTAGTGTGCCCAAGACCTAGTAGAGTGTCAGGATTGAAGAAGAATGTCCTATCTTCAAAGTTTTTTTTAGAGATTTACAACTATTATAAGTGGGAGAGTATTAATAACATCTCCTCTTTTTAGACTAGAATCAATAGCATTGTGCTAGTCTCAAAGCTAGATGACCACTATCTATACAGGCTGAGGAGGTGGAATTGTTCGAGGTGGAAAGACTCATGATATGTAGAGTCAGCTAAGAAGACCCACTTAGGGTAGTCATGTTTTAGTTCAAGGATATAGATCATACATGATATATATATTTTACAACTTATACAAAAGGTGAAGGGTTCATGACCATCAATAGTATATAGTATAATCTTAGTAGCCTTTACTTTAGTGTCTTACCCTTTTGATATAGGAACTTTTCATTCTTTTATCTCTATGTCTATCATGAAAATAATTTTGCTCAAAATTAGGTATTTATGTAGAGTTGTGACTTGGGATATATAATTGGGTAAATTTTTAGAAATAGTATGCCAATGTAGGGATTTCCCCCATGATATTGGTGGTTAGCACTTCCTATGGAACCTCTTCATCCATTAGATGAAGGGCATTGATATAGTACCCATGATTGACTTTTTGGTTCCCTATCATTCCCATATATACTATTATCATCATAAGGTGTCCTTATCATCACCCAAGTCTGGTAGATATATGTATAATGGTGAATCAAATGTTCAGGGAAGACGAGATCGACCAAAGCATCATTGGTTTGGAGGAGTGACAACCCATATTACCAGTAATTTACTAATAGGTTGGGGAACATGTTAGAAATAATTTCAACCAAAAGTGGATCATTTTAGGGATATTTCTTCTAATAAATTTTATGGATTAACTCATAATAGAGAGGTATATTTCACTATTGATCTAGTTACAGGAGCTACACTAGTGTCTATACCGCCTTAAAGGATGAGTACTATAGAGTTCTTGGAGCTCAATAGACAACTAGAGGACTTGAAAGTTAAGGGTTTCATATGACCCAATACTTCAACATGAGGTTCACCCATTATTTTTTCCCAAGAAGGAAGATGAGACCCTTTTGTTGTTTTTTGATTATTTGAAATTGAATTAGCTTATAGTTAGGAAAAATTATATCTTACCTTGTATCGAAAAACTCTTCAACCAGCTCCTAGGGGCTTGGTATTTCTCAAAGATTTATTTGAGGTTATGATATCATCAGCTATGAGTTAGGAATTCAGAGATGCCCTTTTTTTCTATTGTAGGTATGTCCTTTATGAGTATTTAGTTGTTCCATTCTGGTTGACTAACTAACAAGAAATTTCTATGGCTCTAATGAATTGGGTTTCCCCCTGTATTTGGATTAATTTGTGGTATTATTCATGGAATAAATATTGGTGTACTGACATGATCGACATAAACATTGAATGAATATTGAAATAAATTTGAGTAGAATGTGATAAAACCGACTGTATGATATGGTCTCCAAATTATACCTTTTCGATAGACAAGGTTCACTTATTAGGTCACATAATATGTGAGGTAAAAGTATCTATTGACCCAAAGAAGGTGAGATCCATGGTTTCTTGAGAGCATCCCATTTACATTAATGAAATTCATAGTTTTTTGGGGCTATATTTATATCATAGGTTATTACTACATTAATTTTTAGACCTAGTAGAACCAATTACAAGCTTGGATAAAAAGGGTGTTACGTTTATATGGTTAGAAGCCAGTGAGAAATCCTTTCTTGATTTGAATAGATGATTGAATTAAACACAAATAAAGATTATTCTAAATCCGAAAAGAAGTAAACCAATTTTTTTTAGATACATCAAGAATTTTGATGGGATCCATTATGATATAGGAATATTGAGTCATGGGATACTAGCCTCATAATTTGAGGCCTCAAAAAGATAATTACCCGATGTACGATCTCAAGTTAGAAGTTGTGGTCAATTCCATTCATTGTTGGATAAAATATATTATTAGAGAGTGGATTTTGGTGTACATATACCACAAAAGAATCAAAAATATATTTTCATAGCAAAACCTAAATATTATGAAATTAATTTGGGTTGTATACTCGTATTCCTTCAACATCGAGCTTGCCTATATGCTTGGTATATGCAATGAAATACCTAATTATCTAAGAAGGAAGACTCAAAAATTGATAGTTTAGGAGGCTATTAGTGAGTTTCAGGTTATGGATATATTTTTAAAGACTCCCATAGAGGAATATGACCGTCATGGGAATCCTATACTCAAAGTATTATCAGTCACATATTCAATTTTGGAAAGAGTGAAGTTGGGACATATTTCCGATCCAAAGGGTTTTTTCCCTGACAGAGAGTATTTTAGATGAGGACCCACCATGTGGTTGGGTTGTTGATAGGATGAGGCCTTGCACATTCATAGATGTGTCTAGGTTCCTGAAGACATCTGAGAGGAGTTTATGAGAGTGTTTCATTCCATATATTGGGTAGCACATCTCAGCCTTAAAAAGATGTACTATGAAATAATCTTCCAATATTTGTGTCTGGGAATAAAAAGGAAGATTGTAGGGTTTTTTACTATGTGTTCCACTTTTCAGAAGGTGAAGATGGATCCCCAGCGACCAATGTACTTATGAAATATGTTACCCATTCTAAAGTAGAAATGGGATGATGACACTATGGAATTTGTAATAGGATTTCTGAGGTCACATTGAGGTAGTGATGTTGTATGGGTGATCGTTGAATGGTTAATGAAGGTCACTCACTTTATACCAATCAAGGAGACTTTTTCAATGGATGAGTTTGGAACACTTTATGATTTTGAGATTATACATATTCACAAGGTTTTATGTACCTTCATATTAGAAAAAGATTCATGGTTTATATCATGGTTCTGATAGGGGTTTTAGAGGGAATTGGGTTCAAAGGTACTGCTATGTACATCCTATCACCTTCAGACCAATAGGTTGTCCGATAATATTATATATGTGTTAGTGGCCATGATATGAGCATGTGTCATTGATTTTTTAGGTTCTTAGAAAAAACAATTACTACTTATTGAATACATTTTCAATAACAGTTTCTATGATACCATCCGGATGGATCCTTATGAGTCCCTATATGGAAGTCCATTCCATTCTCCCTTATGTTGGTTAGAGGCAGAATAAGCAGTTCTATTTGGAACTCATCTCATTTTCGTGACATCAAAGAAGGTACAACTAATTAGAAATCATCATTCTTAGAAGAAGTGTTATGCTAACAATTTCCATTATCTTTCTAACCCATCTCACACTTTTGATCCTAAAGTAGTTGAACTAGAGGATGATGATTATTTTGAGGAGAATCCTATTCATATCATGGATTAGAGCATGAAGTCCCTTCAAGAATTTTTTGTTCCCTTAGTATGAGTGATATAGAAGAAAAATTTTATATAGGATGATACATGAGAGAGAGAGAGAGGCCAATGTACATGCTCAATGGATTGAACTTTACTCAGATGATTTCTTACTATCCTCAGAAGAGAAACATAGGGATGTATTGTCTTAAGGGTGGAATATTGAAACATACATGTTTTTCTATAAGGTACGGGTCCTTTCAATTTATATTTTAATCCTCTTTTTGTATACTTATAAGTGTTGTTAATGAGTTCATTGAGGTTTTAAGAGTGTCAGTGGTTTATTAGGCACCTATAACCTCAAATTTTGGTGAAAACATACCAGGAGAATAATTTTTTTTTAACCATACACCTAGGGCCACATGTTTTGTTTAAACCAGGTGGGTTTCTATAGTTAGATGGAAAGGGGCCACCTGGGATTCACACAATTTTTCTAAACCATGCACATAGCATGTATGCGTATTAACACTTAGGTATTATAGGTGCATATTTTAGGCACACATTTTAAAAAACCATGTGGCCAAACCATGCACCACTTTAAATTTTGGTGAAAATTTACTTTCTCCCCTCCCCTTTTATACCTCTCCTACTATTTTTCTTCCTTCTCCATGTACAAGATCCCTACTCCATTAGAGGGATAACAAACCCTCCAAACAAGGATTTGAGGATCCTCCGTCATATAGACTCTGACTAGACTATTGTATATTTCATTGGTTATCTAATTCCATTCCCTTTGATTCATTACCTTCCTTTATCATTTTATCTCACTGCCTGTGTAATTATTTCCACACATAATAATATGCCCTATTTCTAAGCCTTATTATTATTATTATTGTTATATTTTATCTATATCTAGACCAAATAAAGGGAAAATATTGGATGTGTGTTCATCTACATCCATAAGGTAGGTGGTATGTATCTCTTACCTCATGTATCGTCATTTATATTTGTCATCGTTGTGCAATATGCTGGTTTTACAAACATGTTTCCCCTAAAATTAATCTAAATTAAACATGTTTCCCATCATGGAACCTAATGACAAATTTAGATCCTGTTATAATTGTTAGAGGTCAATTAAATCATCGTGCACCACCCCTAGGGTGTTCCATGTATATTCCTATGTGAAATTTTATATGTTATTAACAAAAATACCCTTTGGTGTGTTTGGATTGACCACTAAAAAAGGGTTTTAATTATTTTAAAAAATATGAACTATTGTTTTGTGATATGGATAACATGATCACCCTACACTTATTAAATTTAAATTAAATGACTATAGGTAAGGAAACATCCTATAAAACTTGTTAATTACAAATGAAAGGTAATGGATTGAATTAAATGAAAGTGTTAATTTTCTGGGTTATTATATTTCCTTTGAATATTTATTAAATGAAATGTTCCAACTATTACTATGGACATTTTTCTTATTAAAGGGGTGGTCAGACTTTAGTCAACCTTAGATTCTCGAGGGAATTCCTTCATCACCCACTGCCCCCCAATTCATTGATCCGGTTTCGATGAGAGATACCCACCTTAGAACTTTATATTGCTCTTACTATTACATGAATGAATAAAAATCATAATAGTGATTCACCCACATCATTTGTAAAAAAATAGAATACCTTTGATACACTTATTTGATTTATCTTGATGTCCTTAGACATACGATTCATTATATTAACTCCTTGGTATCTAGTCATTATTAGCCCAATATTTCCCATGGATGTTCTCCATAAAATCAATTGTAAACTTTTTATTAGTGGAATTATGAGGGATCCCCATATATTACACTTGGAATCTTTTATCTATGATGCACAGTTTATGTGTAGTGAGATGGATTGAAATTCTATGGTCTATGATGCCTTGTTTTCTCTTGGTTGAGACTTTATTATTGTTATGGATTGCATTCCTTGGATTCAATTTGGATTATATTTTATATTTTATTCCACTTATGCACTTAATTTATATATTTTTGACCCAGAAAACTTGTAGGTCCTCTTTTTTGACACTACTGGTTTAGTTTTAAGAAGGCACATTCATCCAAAAATCCCAGGAGGATCCTGAGCCCAACATGGTTATCATTTCAGTAATTTGACTTCACGGATTATTTATATATCCACACACTACTATATTTATATATATTAATTATATTTGTATATATTACATTGGTGTTTGCCTAATGAGTTTATATTTCTCCATGTTTAGGCCACCGATTGGTACCCAAATAAACTTCATGGATGCAGGTAGGGACAAGGAAAAGCACCCATTCATGGATTATTGATTTGGTTATAGCATGGGAGAAAAGGGACGAGCCTTGGCTTGCGATTTTATTGGAGATATCCTTTTTGGTAATTTTGGTTCTTTTTTATACATTAATATACATATTTCACTTGCCATGTATGTATGATCCTTTTGAATATCGATATAAAATTTGGCATCATCACTTATATATGATTCTTCTTATCACTGACCATCTATTAATATTTTTTTGGATGTTTTTTTAGTTTTTTATCACTATTATTTTTCTTCATCTATTGATCCATTTATTATACCACTTTTCCACTCTAATAATAATGTTATAGTTTCCCTATTGTACCACTGTATTCCCTCAATACTAGCTGGAAGCCTCTAAATTATGGGGAGGTATGATTCAGTCCATGTGGCCAACCGAATCGTGGCACCGATATAGTGGATTCTAGGTTGGGATGTCATAATAATATATAGTCTAACATCGATCATTCATGTGATAACCAAGCCAAGACAAGCCCTCAACCATTCCTACTTCGGATTCATGATGGAAGGGTAATGAGAAACAACATGAAGTAACCAAACAAGCCATCATGATAGTGAATTTATTTCTCAGAAACCTAATGTAATCGTGCATCCTTGTGTATCGGTTTTCCCAATGGCCTTAAGTATAGCATGATGATCACAAATCAATTAAGCATCAAGTGCGCCCTCAAAAAGGCATGATACTCCCACATCAACAAGGCATCAACCAGATCGATATATAGGTAATGGGTGAATCCAAAATATTGTATTCTATGGTATCACCATACATCAACCCTATGCACAGGTCCATCATCTCCATCCTCAAAATTCAAGTTCACTCCCCCTTCAAGGGATAATCATTACATGGAAGTCCTCTTATTTTAATCACCAAGAAATTATATCACCAACAAAGGAAATATACAGAACAAGGTACATCATATAAGTAAATAATATCAACATGAGTATAATTAATAACCTATTAATATATGTGGTCATAATCACACATGAAAAAATATACTATAGAAATACTAATGGAATCAGTATCACAACGGGCCTCATAGTTACACCCACATGCACATTTTATCTCAATCAAGAACAATTATCATTTATGGTAATGAAAAAAATATATCACAGTAACATGTTTAAAGAAAGATCCCCAAAAATGTAAGGAAGTTTCTACCGCAAGGTTATCAACCTCGACATCAAGGGTCGCCAAGGATTCCTAGTGGAGATTTCTTCCAAGTGCTACACCTAGGAGGAGGGAAGAGGAGGGTTATTCCATGCTTTAAAATATGAGGAAATATTCTTATTGATTCAAGAAAGATTCACTGATCTCATGTAAAGTAAATCGAGGCTACTCATACTCAAGGGGATAACCCAAAATGAAGGCTGAATGGTTCATGTGATTGGAAGGAAGAAAACCTTCATACATGTTATCTATAATTAAGACCCCCCTAATTTCTTCCTCATAACAGGATATAACTCCAGAGAAGTTATTTATTTTAATTTGGATGATAATTTCAAAATTATATCAGATTTAAAATCATTAGAATTCCCATATAAATATCCACTTAAATCCCTAAAGACTCTTTCTTCAATCATCCATTCACTATTTAAATATTCACATCCTAGTTATTGAATTATAACTGACATTTCAATGTCTTCCTCTCAATATTATGTATAGTAATCAACCACGTATCAATCAACTACATGGTTCTAAATCAGCTATTTAACTAAAATGGATATGTGAATTTCATATGTAGCTAAATCAACTATGTGAATAATTAAGCTATGTGAATTGGTTACGCAATACATTTGAATATGTGAATAAACATCATGAACCATTCGGCTATGTAGATCTTCTATGTGAATTAGTTACATGAACTATTCAGCTATGTAGATCAGTAACATGAGTCATTCAAAAATGTGAAACATTCAACTATACCGACTGAATACACAAGCCATTTTGCTATGTGAAACATTTGACATCCTAAAACCAAAAGTTGTAGGACTATTTAAGGGTTGAGGGTGTAATAAAAGAAGTTTTGGGAAAATCTAAAAAAATTGATAATGTTACACTACATGAACTTGGTTTTAATTATTTCAAATTTACCCATATTAATGTTTTAGACCTATTTCTAAGGTGAAGAGTTGTTCAATGGAGCATTAGGGAGAATAGTGATAGATTTGATGGAGTATTAATAGGTAGTACACTTTTTTGTGGATTTTTCAAGGGAATTTTAATAATTCCCCACAATAAGGGTAGAATAATAATTTTAACCTTTTAAATGACCTTAAATAAAAATTTTCATGACATATTTAATCTCATAATGTGGTATTAACCTTTGTGTAAAACCTTTTTGTGAATATGAGGAGTTTTTTCCAATGTATTTACTAAATTTAATTAATTTATTAATTAAATATATTGTTGTTGTTTATTCAATTTTTCATAAAAATGAGGATATGTTGAAAACCAAATAATATAATATAAATTTCATTTTAATAATATATTCCAAGATAAAATGTTTCATTTAACACCAAAAAAATGTGACACTAGGCTTTGGGCCCATTGCATTCATGAGTTTCTATAAATAATAAATATTTCATTTAATCACTTATTTTTACATTAATTTAAAACAGTTCATCATAGGATTTTAAAATAATATGTTGGTCCCTTGATATAGGTTTTATGAAATACTTATTTAATACTATTTTTTTCAATTCATTATAGAACTTTATTTAATATAAAGTTTTACTTATAAATTAAGTTATTATTATTATTATCTGAAAATAATAATAATACTAAGATATTTTTTTGTTGTCCATATGATATTAATTGTCACTTTCTCTCCACAAATAGTGTAAAACCTTTACCAATTGTAATTCATGGTGATTTAACCATTTAGTAACATAACAGGGACCAGTCATCATAAGTGTGTATAGGGGAAAAGGAAAAGGACTTAGCCTAATGTTTTTTTCTAGAAGAATTGATGATATAACTATTATGATTCACATCCACTAAAACCCCCCATGGTTAGAGGTTGATTCAATAAAAAACAATGAATCCTTCCTCTAATAGGGTGTGGGTGGGAGACTAGCATCATGGGTATAAACCATTAATTAAATCTAATAAAATAAAATAAAATAAAATCTTATAATCCTGATATATTATAACATAATGCATGTAATGTTAGACAAGAACAACAAGTCTCTAAAATAAATCAATAAAAAAACTTCTTTAGTAATAAATCTAACTCTGAATGATCACCACATCAAGTGATAACAATACTAAGCCTAATCACCCACTTTATCCAATCAATTTGTAAGAAAAAACATAGATGTAGGAGTGCAAATACAAGTATAATTAGTTTGTTCCACCCAAAAAAACGTTTCAATTGTGCAATTAGTATACTAAATCTGTATAGAATAGTAAATAAACCCATTACTTATCCTAGTTCAAATATCATTATAACCATACTGTTCATCACTCAACAAATCTTCACACAATCAGAATAGTATAGTAATCATGAGAGTATATTAGGAAAGGACCCCTAATATAACTTCCCTATAGATCAAGTCACCCTTGTGTCCAAAAAATATATGTCTTGATGCTCTCATACCTTCCATATCCCACAATCATATCCTCATACCATATATTATCCAAAATAATATAACCATAAATATATACCATATACTTTAATAACATACCACATACCACATAACAATATAACTACCTCATAATCACATCATTACCAAAATGCTACATCAGATCCACATCACTACATCACCACTACATCACCTTATCACTACTACACAACCAAAAAAAATTATGAGAGAGAGTGGGAGATGAGGATCAATAATTAATTCATGTCACTAGACTAGGGTGGGGGTTTGTTGGAAGTAAAAGAATGTACATTGTATATTTAGTGATGAGTTTTTTAGGATTTAATAACACTTATTCAAGCAATTAAAGACTTAAGCTAACTGTAAACTAAGATCTCCAGGATATAAAATTGAAACCATGTATAAAAGAGAATTAAGAACTTTTGTACCTTACACTATTATTGTCCAAATATTAGATCATCAAAAATAAGTTTTATTAATATCACTAAAAATAAACCAACAAGATCCTTCCTCTATAGTGTATCCATGAGTTGATGAATCCCCGAACCTTTGGGAGAGACTACCATTTCAACCATGACATTCTAGTATCTCATGTGGAAAAAGATGATTGTGAAGAGAGTCCTAGAAGGAAGATTCTGAAGGATGGTTAGGCCACTTGGAAAACTATATGAATGCCTCCTCTTATAGGAATTTGATATACTCCACAAGGCTTCCATAAATTTAATGAAATGTCATTTTAAACTCATGTAATGCATGAATTTATAAATTTTTTAACCACATAGGCCATTGACTTAACATTTATGTGTATTCACCTTCCATATTTTTCATCATAAAATCATTTACCATCAATTATAACTTATGTGGAGGGGAAATAAAATGTTAATACTTAACATGCCTATAAATGTGTATAACATTCCAAACCCATACATTGATATTCTAGGGTTTTTGATATTTTTTTTATTTTTTCTCATTTTAAGAAGTGGTTTTAAAATGATTTTACAAATTATAAAAGTATTTTCAATGTTTTAAAATAATTTCTATTATTTAAAGAATAGGTTTGTAATTTTGAATGTAATAATAAACTCTATTATTAATTATTTTTGAGTTGGTTTTATTATAATTTAATTATATTTTATTAAAACCCAACCCTAATTCAGTTCCCCTTCTTAAGTGAAGGTAATATTGTTTTTCTATAAGATTTATATGGGAAAGCCTAGGTTTTCATGAGTTACATATGGGTAATTCCCATAATCATAGTTATGTATAAAGGTAACATGATTATCAATAGTCTATGTAAATGTATATTTGATCTATGTAAGGGTATCTATGGTTTCTAAGGACCTACATAAAAGTCTTATCAGTTTTCTACACCACGTGTAATGATCAGAAGATTTTTTATTGGTCGAGTGACGGTATCTTCTACCTCACATAAGGATTCAGAAGAGTTCTATTAGATCATATAAGGGTATTACCTTAGTCTTGTAATGGTAATCCTTCACTACGTACAAGTAATACTCGACCTATATAAGTGTTAGCCCACAGTTTCCATTGTCGCGTAAGAGTACACTGCAAATTCTTCACTTCACATAAATATTTATGGTCATTTCACACATAAAGGTTCATGAAAAGTTCTCTTAAGGCATGTAAGGGTACAAAAAAAGTTTCTATACATGAATAAGGGTATTCGACCATATAAGGGTAAAACTATGTTTCCCTTACACAATGCTTGGGTTTCAGGTGTATGTTGGGAAGTTTTCTTAAAATCCCTTTTTTGCTTCCCCGACCCTTCTATAATGCGTTTTCAACATACATTAATGAAGATATATATATATATGTAATTATTTTTTTTAATTTTTTAAGAAGAGAAAAAGTCATATCTTGACTCCCATGATTTTAGGAGTCATAAAATGAGTCTTGAAAAGTAAATTAAATGGAAATTAATTAAATTAAAATTAATTTGAAATACATTATTGATGGTTTGATGATGTTTCTATAGATCCATGAATAGATATATGTGAATCTTAAAAATGTGTTTCCTCAACTTGTTTGATCCTCTCTTCATTTCCCTCATGTTTGGGTGACCCAAAACTCACCGTCCAATATATTTAATTCTTCTATGAAATCATCCAGGGATTCTCTTTTGTTTCTTAGGATTCTATCATCTCCCTTTCTTATATATTTTTGTTTTAGCTTGAATGCTTATTATTCTACTTATATGGGATCTATAAACTTTTCTTTTATAATATTAACATATTATTTTGAAATTTTTTAGTGTTCTCTATTTATATGGATACAATTAAACACAATCAAATAATAATATAAAAAATAATCTCATCAAGAAAGATTATATGATTATCTGGAAATTTTCATAAATGAATATGAAATTAATGTTGTGTATTATTATTAATAAACAATTATTATATCAATTATTTGAATAGAATATAAAATTATGTAGTTAATGAATTACTCTAATAATAAATAGAAAATTTCATGTTGTTGGGTAATATTGATAACAAGATAATTTCATGAATAATTCTTATTAATTAATTCATTATAAGAATTAATGAATTGTGATTGAGGAATAATATAATATTCTAAGAGAACATGTGACTTAGCTCAGTTGGTGAGGACTCAACGAGTGCATCAAAGAGACCCGAGATCAAATCCGGGTGGAGAAATATTTCTGGGCACTGTATCGGACACTGTATTAGGAACTATAGTTATACTGTAGTAGGTCCTGTTGTAGGTACTATTCGGTACTAGAGCATCAGAAACTATTCATCCATCTGGGCCTCTGGGCCACCATTTTAGTCCTCGGCTTCTGTATGGCCTTTGGGCAACCCAAGGCCTTCATGCCAGTTGTCTATCAAAGCCTTCAGAATACCTTAAGGCCTTATGGCCACCCTAAGGACTTCAGGCCATAGGATTATGTAGATGACCAGTCATACTTTAAGGTAAAAGGCTCCCGGTGAGGATTTAGGCAGGCACATTCACTAGAGCAGAGCTAACCAGAATTGGAAGAACGAGAGTGTATGGCTTTTCCATCGGTATCGGGCCTGTGCAGCTTTTCATAGTATAGATATCTGACCATACCTATATATTTGGAGTGCTGATATCATCATAAATTATACTGGGGAGGACCATTTCCAAGTTTTCTTTTATGGGGTGATCTCCTCTAAGACCTAAGGGTCATGTAATTATCTCTAAGCCTTTGGTACTTATAAGGGTTCTAACTCACCACTTCAAAGGTGTATTATCAAACAATAATAAAAAATGAAGGCCTTTGGGCCATTCTGGCCGACTGACCATTCCATGAAATCTAAACAATTACTATCATGTTCTTAAAATTATTGAAAGATAGATAATATATCATCACATGAAAAATAATTTCTATTGTATAAAAAACCATAATTTTTTGAGAAAGCTAAAGAATTATCACATGATGGAATATTTTTTCTAAGGGATGAAATTTTATATCAATGTGTTTATGAAAATACATAGATAAATATTATTATCTTTATGAATTTGGAGTTTCATGAAGTGAATATATTGTTGTGTTAATATTTCAAGATTTGAAATAAGGTTATATCACATGTTTTATAGGTTGGGTGATAACTTATTATAATCCTTATCATTATCTAGGAGATAGGAATAGTTTATTGCATATTGTAGTTTAATTTTTATTTGTAGGAATAAATGAATTTACATGGAATAAATGATGTTTGTTGTATAATATTACTAATAGATATTACTATATCAAGAAATGAAATATAATTTCATTAAAAATAGATTATTGTTAACCTTGGATTTATTATTTCTAGAATTTTTTTAGACATAAATAATTTCATGTTGTAGAATAATTATGATTATTCTAAAAATTATCCAAGAGATAGAAGTAGATAATCAGATGTCATAGCGTAATTTCTTTTGATAATATCAAAATTATAACATTCCGTGATGTTAAAATACATAAGTAATCAAGATTAGAAATATTTTATTTACAATTACTTATAAGAAATAATTAAAATGGAAGTAATCTCATATTTATATAATTTTATAATTTTATAATACGTAGATCAAATTATTGGTTACGACAATATGATTTACTATGTTTATAGTTACATCTTGATATTTACTAGATAGTGTTCTATATACTTGGATGTATAATTATTGTTTTTTTATCATGGTTGAATGGTTGAAATAGGTAAACAACATAAATCTATACGTTATTGTGAATTAAAATAAAGAAACTGGACAAGAATAATTACTTCTCATCTTAGAATTTTTTGAACACTAAATAAATTCTTGAAGCATATTTTTGTGATTGTAGCTAATTAAAGATACTGATACAGTTTTCTTAATGTGGAAAACCAATTAATAATATAAAATTTAATTCAATAATGAATTAAAATGGTTATTTTTATATATGAATTGACTGGAATTGAGAAAAACCATTCTTGATTGCAAGATGATTGAATTACTTGATACTATAGCTATAGTTCCCTTTAAAATTACTTGGGAGAAAATAAATTTGATATGTATGAATTCTATCGAATGTAGATCCTTGATGTGAATGATTTATAATGCAATATGATTTATTATAATGGTGGAACAATGTTCTAGTAATGATGATGATTGTGGAATGAGTTTCCAGTTATGATAATGATGTGGGAATGAGGTGACCATTATGATGATGATGGTGTCACAGGGTGTTGTAAGAGAAGATATTGGCATGTGATGCTAGATTTGATTTTATGTGAAGTGATGTCAGGGATGATACCTGGGTGGTTGGGATCAGTTAAAAGTATGAATTATTCCTTAAAGATTACTTATATCTTTCTAATTTTCTTATGGATGATGACCATATGTTATTTATATAACCAGTATCTAACTACAAGATGAGATTTGATACTGTAAACCACCAGTGAATATTTAAAGTGGTAGATTAGACTGATTATAAGAGTAATAGTATGTTTAAAAATGATATGGAATTATTGAATGAATATAGCGGGTTATTAATACATACTTATGATGATTACATGCATGAGAATACAATAAAAGAATAAATAGTTCCATCAACACTTGGATGAGAATATTAAAATTTTAATATTGGAATGAAAAAGGAATAATAATAATTAATGGATAGTAAATTAATTAATATTTTAATCGATTTTTTTATTCTTAGTTGATATGTGGACCTAATCATTGGAAACCTATTGTACTATATAATTATCGAGACAGATGAGTCTATGGCTTGGTAGTATTCCTTAGTGTAGTTGTGAGATATATTTATTCTTTATATTTGGTTAATTCATTTGCACAAAGCACATGTAGGAAGTGAAAACAACAACCATAGGTTCTGAGGGTGTTTTCCCCCACATATTTGTTGGAAAGGATACAAATGGTTGGATACCCCTCTCCCCTCTTATATCTTCACATGTAGTGTTACATGTGGTTTTTCATATGGGTGATTTCCCATACATGTTCCTTGTAGGATGTGATGGATTGAGGTTATTTAACATGGATTTATTCTATATATAATATCCTAAGTATTATAATTGGTTTTTATATACATCATACGATGGATTATGGTATAGTACGTAATACACAAGCTGTGGTGGATTCAAAAAATAAATTTTTTCCATACAGATGATGTGGATGTTATGATGTGCTAAATGGGGTGCATGGAATTATATGGTTTCCCATGTGTTTTTAGGAAGTATTATTTATAGAAGTGATGATGGCTTCAGAAGTGAGACATTGGGACATGACATTGGAAAACCAATGGAGAAGTGGTCATGGGGTACCCATTTCTCTATATATATGTTCTCAATATTGTGGTTATACATCTATGAATTATTTGGTGAGTAAACCATGATGGGGAAATGAAAAAAAAAACAATATTCCTTACTAGGAAATGAGTAAGTTTCATTTATTTATTTACTAGGATTCAATATTCTTCTTTAACATTTTCTATGAGAGATTTAACGGAAGATAATATCGAGTATACATGTTATGCTCTCCCTATATATATATAAACTTAATTTCAAATAATCTGGATTTGGTTAGTGATTGAGCTAGAAATTACTAGTTTTTGGAGTTTTTCAGTAGTTGTTGGAGCTTCATGGTCACTACTGTTAATTATCTCTTTAGTATTTTCATTTTAATTATATCTAGATATGTTTAGAACCACATCGTGTATTAGGATTTCTTCGTTATTTATAATGATCCGGAGTTTTTTAGGGGTAATTATCATATTATCTATTACTTATTAAATATTTATGAGGTTAATGACTCTCATACATGTGATTAAATACACTATATTTTTATCACCAACCCATGGCCTTTGGGATGTGAGCTTTAGAAACCATTATCTATCTTTCTCTATTTCCTGCCTGTGATGGGTACCTCTAGAGGGAGGGTGCTTTGGTAATGTGGTATGAGAGGTGGTGTCTTAGTGATATGATGGAGCTTGAAGTAATGAACATGTGAGGTTACATGGTTTTATAGGGAAATGGTATCAACTAGGATTAGGACGTGTTTTTAACAAGGGAGACCAGATAAGATATAAGATCTTAGGATCCCTTATGATTCGATATAAGGAACTTAAAGTTTACTAGACATGATAAGTGAAGTGGTGATTATTGCGGAGTTGATACTAGGGAAAGGATCATGTTTCATGTGGGAATACACCTGTTATTGAACTGGGAAGAAAATGTAAAATTGGATAAAACTGAATCAACTAATTAACCTAACAAATGTCTTATTTCTTTGGTTAGGAGTCCATAACATGTATTATTTTTCAAGAATGGATCCAAGTAAACACCCCACATGGGTTATTACAAAGTATTTTAGTAATATATGTTAGAAAACTTTTCAGAGTGGAGGATGAAAATGAAACTTCTCAAAGGAGGACACTCCAAAAGTTCTAGTTCTATATTTTTTAGATTTGTTGAGGTTTCATTTTAGATCATGGGACTTATGTTTTTATGGAATATGTGATGATATACTTGACTTTAAATAATTCTCTAATGAAGTACTAGGTTCCAATTACCGTCATAATGCAACGTAAGATTACTTGGATGTAGTGTCTCTTATTCCTCAAGGATTATTAGGTGTCATCTGTTTTTTAGGGATATTATAAGGTTTGTTTTCAGTCTAAGTTTTATTCTTTGATCAAAAATTAAATGTTTTCAACTTGTGATGTTTTATCTTCGCTTTGTATTTTTTGAGTTCTACTGTTGATGTGTTGTGAGACCTTTATTTTTCCTTCATGATCCTCAAAACCTTTCACTATTTCCCTTTGAGGTGAGTAGATCAAATTATCATTACTGATTGATTTATATCCCTTCAGAGTGATTATAGGTAAACCTACACATTTTCTCAATTGAAACCCAACCATTAAATACTTAATCTATAATTATTTTTACCACTTAAACCTTTAGTTTACAATACACACCTAATTGCCTTCAGATATGGTAAGTATAACTAATTCCTTAAGCCTAGTCTTGAGATGGTGGTATAACCTATTGAAATGTATTCTATGATCTTTTTCATATCATTCTCTAAATATCTTTCTATTCTTGGTGATTTAAAGATTTGGTTCATAGGGAGGGGTTTCTAACGTCATATAAATTCTATACTCTTCTCTTGGGTTTTTTGTTGTGGTGATTTGGTCTAGGGGAAGGAGTTATTTTATGTTTTCATTTGTTTTGATCAATATACACTTTATTTGATCAAGTTTATATTCAACCTGGTATGATGATATAGAATATTATATATTTTTTATTTATATTTTCATCCAAATTTCAGATTTATTTTTTCTCTATATTGTGAAGTAAATTCTTATATGTTATGGGATGTGTATGTGATTTTTTTATGATGTGACTATGGTATTGTGTTCTTATATCCCAACAAGGGATTTATATCATTTTGGTAACATGTTTTCCGAAATATAATATATGAATATAGGGGAAACTTCACCCACATCGATACATTATTTTTCATGATGCATTTTAAAATCATGTGGTTGAGTTAGTGCTGACCAAAATGGACAATATCATGGTGTAGTGGATAGGTTACTTAGATCTTTATTCTTAGGTAAACTACATTTATATTTATATAAGAGATGTGTTAGTTGAGGAATATAATGTGGTGTTAATTTGAAACTCTCAAAGTTAAGGGAATGGACCTATGGTAAATGGTTATTGGGATGTTATATCATTTATACTTCTTGCATGAGTGTTCTATAGGTACTTAATGTTCTCATAAAAAACATAGTTAAAGATTGAAAGATGGATAATGTGGATTGTTCAAACATAACGTTTTTTTATGATTCATGTCATATCTTAAATTAGGTTCTCCAATTTTGAAGTTATGTGTATTGAAATTAACTTGCTAATGATCAAGGTAGAGTTTTGTTAGTTGAATAATTTTTTTTGATGAAATCATATGGATTTTCTATATATGTGAGTTTACATAGAAAGAATGATATATAAGGAATTTCAGATATCATTCTTGGAAAATTTTAAATTTATCAAAATTATCAATTGGTTTAACATGAAACATTTTTGAGTTTTAAATAACAATGGTGGGTAGATTATTTAAATTATGCATAGCATGATAAAATAAATTTGTTTATTTATCGGTAAACTTAGTTTTTTGACTAGTAATATCATGTTTTTGGAAAATTAACTTGGGTGTGTCATACTTGGAATTTTTCTTAATTCAATGTAATAATATTAAATGATACCTACTTGGAAAAATTGACTTTTTTTGGTAACATGTTTTCTGAAATAAAAAATTATAGTTTTTCCATGAAACAGGAATTTATATATATTAGGTTCATGGGTGTACAATTACATTAAACACATAGACACACACAAACCACACACAAGCTAGAAAGGCAGGACATAGACCTTGAATGGATATCCCACCAATAAAGACTTATTTATTCAATACATGGCCTAAATGCCTAGTGGGAATGAAGACCATTACATGGCTCAAAGTCCATAAATTAGATCTAAGGCCTAGTGTAGTGACATGCCTACATCATTCCTCCATCGCCATTTTCTTTTGTCATGCCTGCATCACTACCTACTTTCATCATGCCTACATCACCACTTGCCAGTGGAAACCCACCCATATTTGAACCCGAGTCTAATGTGGGATTATTGGGTTCCTTTACCACTTAGGTAAGCCCCCCCAACTACAATAAGAAACTTGCATTTATTTTATAAGTAGATTTAAAAAAATTATTAGTAGTGTTTTAAAAAAAATGGATTTTTGATGACACCTTATTATGAATAAGGATTAAAAAGGTCTTCATTTAAAAGGATTTATAACAATCTAGATCTTGAATTAAAGTGGCTTAGTGAAAGTTTTTATCACTATTATTTTGAAAATTTAATGTTTTTTAATATGATATGTTTTGATACATGCATAGAATGTAAAGAATCGGTTGAAAAACATTTTTAATTTTTGAACTCTTTAACCAGTTACACTTAATGAGTTATAGTTGTGGATTATATAATATTGTTAGTTAATTTTCATTAAATCATGCTAATATAATTAGTTCATTATATTTTTATCATGATAATTTTTGAATATTATGAATTAAATTTTCTATCATGATACATGGGGATAAATAATGTAAATAATTTCATTTGATAGCATGAACAAGGAAAATTATTTAAGTGCTATATATAAAAGTGTTTTATCCTAAATGTAGTTCAAATATTTCTATTTATATTAATGTGATGTGATTGTTTTTAAATCCATTTCCTTATATATTGTTTATTTGTGGGAGTGATTGTTTGATTGATATGAATTTGTTATTGGGTTTGTTATGAATATCTATATGGACTTGTTTATGATTGTGTGATATTGATTAAGAATGAGGTTCAAAGATACTTGATCAGTATACAAGTTATTTAATGCTTGATTTTATTTGGATGAAGTATTTAATATCATGCTAATATATGAGGCTGATTATCCTCTTTGATGAAGAGTTTTGTTAAGGTAATTTTTCTTATTTAAGAGGCATCTCCCCTAGGATATTATTTGGAGATAAATTTTAACATTATTGCATGGTAGTACAGTTTTTTCCTATAGATTGTTGTAGATATTCTAAATATAGTGATATACTTGAGAGGTATCTCACTGGGTGGTTAAATTACCACCTTTATATTCTCTCTCCATCCATATTTTGTTTTAATTGTAAAGGATTATATATATTTAATAGGTATCTAATTTAAAGGTCCTAAATATTCCAGATCCATCGATTATAATTTTGGGATGTCTAGTAGTTCAGAAGAGTTTTTTCCCATTTTATGAATTGATTTGAAAACGGTTTTTAAAATTATGAAAGTGTTTTTAATGTTTTAAAAGCATTTCTTTTACTTTTATAGATGGTTTAGAATTACGAAAGTAATAATAAACTCCATTTTAATTTTTTTTTGATTTTTTTTCAAATTTAATTATATTTAATTAAAATATTACCCTTACACAGACCCCCCATTTTACGTGAAGGTAATATGTTTTTTCTATAAGCTCTGTAAGGATAAGACTTTGTTTTCATGTGTTATGTAAGGGTAATTCCATCTTCTTTTTTGTGAGTAAAGGAAACATGACTCTATATAGCCTATGAAAAGGTGGTTTTTATCTATATAAGGGTTTTTGTGGTTTCTCATGACCAGTGTAAAGGTCCTATCATTTTCTTAAACTTTGAGTAAAGGTTGAGAAGTTTTCTAAAGGCTATCTGAAGGTATATTTAGCCTCATGTAGGGGTTCAGTTGAGTCCCCTCAGCTCACCTAAGGGTAGTTATATATCCTTATAAAGGTAATCCTTTACTACATGTAGGTAATAATAAAAATATATAAGGGTCATCCCACCATTTCCATTCTCACATAATGGTGACCCACAAAATATTTTGTTCAAGTAAATATAGGTCATTTCATACATAATGGTGCATGAAATGTTCTCTTTCGCCACATAAGGGTCCAAATAAATTTCTTATACTTGCATAAGGGTAATCATATATGTGTGGGTAAATCTGTGTTACCCTTACACAACACTAGGGTATCACAAATTGGTCGGGAAATTTATTTAAAATATAGTTTTTCACTTTCCAAACTCTTTTGTTACCCATTTTCAGTGTCAATTAATGAAAATAAAAATGTAAAATGTTGATTTAGATTATTTTAAGACGAGATGAAGTTAGATCATGTATCCCATTAGTTTAGGAGGCATAAAATGATTCTTTCAATGTAAATTAAATGGAAATTAATTAAATGCGAGTTAATGAGAAATAAAATATGGGATGTTTGATGGATCGTTTGTGGTATCCACAAAGAGATATATGTGAATCCTAAAAATGATCTTCCATAAATATTTTGAGTCTACATTTATTTAACTCCAGTTTGGGTGACCCATACACCACTTTAAAAGATCTAATATCATTATAAGAAATCCATTTAGGCTTCTCTAATTTTACCTAGGCTGCTATCATATCCCTCTCTCCTCTATTTTGGGGGAAACATTGATGTTTATTATTCTCATGGTAGGGGATATATAAACCAATATTTTATACCATAGAAGTTAAATTTTAAATTATTTATACTCCTCTACTTAGAAGGATTTAGTTAACAACAAATAGATAATAATATATAAAATATTCACATGAAAAATATTATATGATAAAAATGAAATTATAATAGTAGAAGATGAAATTCATGTAGTGTGTTATTTTTAATGAAATTTTATTACATGAAAAATTATAATAGAAGATAAAATTTGGTATTAGATTATCACTTATAATAATAAATGTGAAATTTCATGTTGTAGGTTGATATTTGTGACAAAATAATTACATGATTAATTCTATCAAAATAATTCATTGTAATCACTAACAAATTGTGACTAAGGAAGATTATAAAATTCTGAAAAATTTATAATATTATATTTTTTTTATTTAAATTAACAATATATTTTGAATATAGTATGTCCTTCCAATAATTTATATTGGATAAAATCTATAATTTTCACCTAAAGAGAATGAATTATCGCACATTCAAATATTTTTTCTATGACCAAGAAATGTAAAGGAATCTGTTAATGACATGTCATAGATTTATATAATTTTCTTTAAGAATCTAGAGTTTAATACATTGAGTATATTGATCTTCTAATATTTTAAAAATAGAAATAATGGGATATCATATGTTTTATAGGTTGGGTGATATATTATTATACTCCTTGAATTTATGTAATAAAGAGATACAGTTTATCACATGATATTTCCAAATTTTTATTTAATGGAATAAATTAATTTACCTAGAAGAACAAATTTACACTATTGAATATTATTAATGTGTTATTAATATTTTAATAAATAAGATGTAATTTTATTTCAATTAGATTATGGTTAACATGTAATTATTATTAATTATTAAATTTAATTAGAAATTAATAATTTCATGTTTTAGAAAACTTATGATTATTCTGTAAATTATAAAAGTTATAGAAATAGATAATCACAGGTCATAGAAATAATAGAAATTAAAGCTATAGACACGGACCTATAGCAACTATTTATTGGTCAGTGGAAATATCTTTCTAATTTCCACAGTTTAATTTAATAACCATTTCTATATCGCATGTTTTCTTATTTGGTATCGGGGTCCCCTGATTTGCTACTCTCACGCTCCTCCCGACTTCTCCTCCTCCAAGCTTCTTCTCCTCCCAACGAGTTCTCCTCCCCGACCTCGCATGACCGTAGTTCCCTACTCCCCAACCTCGCCTGACCGCGGTGCCTTCCTCCGATGATGACTTCTCCTTTCTAATGTTTTCTCTTCACCACGACACCCACCTCTCTGACGACTTCTCCTTCTCGACCTCTCCTCCCCAACCTCACTTCACCGCGGCTCCCTCCTCTCCAATGAACTCTCTCATAGTGGCGAACTCCTACCAACGACCTCTCTCACAGTGGTACCCTCCTCCCCAAAGACCTATTTGACCACATCACCCTCCTCTCTGATGACCTATCACCACGACGCCCTCTCCCTGGATTCCAATCAACACAGGTGTTTTATACCATATTATTTTATCAATGTTCTGATTTTAAGGTTGTACTGTGATTTGAATTTCATGTGATGGTTATTTAGATCTCTATTTCTCTTGTATTTATACAATACATGGGTATAGTATGAGTAGAAATTTAAGGAATATTGATGTGATGATGTTGAACATATAAGGAAACCATACACAGTGATGGTGATATAAGAATTATTGATAATGAAATATATGGGATTGGAGTCCTAGGATGTTTTATGATGTTTAATGTACTAATTCAATAATTTTTTGGATTTAGAATAGTTTCAAGAATGTTTAAAGATGTTTGAAGAAGGAAAAGTCACATCTTGGAAGAATTTATTGTGTTTTTATGATTAAACTACTATTTCAATAGGATGTGAATCATCAAAATTATTTTTCTACTATATATGTATGAGTAAATAATAATTCTAGGAGAAACATGGGATTCAATTTGTATAAAGGGGAAATATAAAATAATACCATGTTTCTATAGTTTTATGTATAAATAATGTCGTTGTGTTAGGAATGGAATAAAGATTTTGTCATAATTCAATGAATATTAACATGAAATAAGGGAATACCTAGAGATTTTAATATAATAATAAAACTATTTCATTGGGTGTTATAAAGCACATGGTGGGTAAAATATGTATTAAAACATGGATAATATGAGTGGAAAATCATATTAGAAGATTTTTTAGGATTGCATAATCTATATACAAAGATAAGTGACCCAAAACATGAGTTTTAAAGGATGTTATGAACTTCAAGTAAGAATGACTAAAATGGGAAATCAAAGAATCCCCACACCATGTCGGAAGCAGTTTTGAGTGTTGTATTTTTTGGATTTCAACAATAAACATGTAGATAAGCATGGAGAAACATTTTTTGTACTTTTTCATTTAATTTTTTTACTATTCTATGACCAGTCTTAATGTAATCTCAAAATAGAAATTTTATATAGAGGCTACACTATATATGTTTGAAAAATATTGGTTCACCCAAAATTGACTAGTTTTAACTTCGTAACTATTTAGAATTTTTCACCTAAACTTCACCAACCTAAATGTAGTTCATTGGTGAAGATCTATACAAAGACAATCCAATGGATATAATTGAAGAAGTGGATGTTCAACATATTTAATTTCTATAATTTTAATTGGAAATTAAAATCTCCTCACATGAAAATAGAGGGAGAAGGCTAAAATAAATAGAGGATAAATTATCCTGATAGTATAGATAAAATAGAGGACATGAATAGAGAGTTCCAATATGGATGTAGGAATAATAAGTAACGTGATCATCAACATGGGATTTATTGAATATTTGAATTAAAGAGATTTATTATTTACTAAACATAATTTTATTAAATATTTTATTTGTGGAGATAAAGTTTTTTGTATAAAAGAAAAGAAAAATCTGAAGATAAAAACTAATGTTCTACTGATCACATCTAGTTGATTGGTTGAAGAATACATAATACAACAAGAGAATTTCCAATTTTGAAAAATCTATATCTAGATTTTTTCTTCTATTTGATGTTTTTCTGAAGAAAACTGATTCAACTCTTCTCATAAGGATTTGTTTAAATATAGCAGTGTGCAGGGGGTGTGGGGGTGCAGGGTGAGGGGGGAAAGGTGTGTGGGGGTGCGGGGGGGGGGGGGGGGGGGGTCTAGGGGGCAATGTCCAGGGAGGGGTGCATGGGGTACAGGGGGAGGGGGCTGTCCAGGAGGGGGGTGAGAGGTGGGGGGGGGGGGCAGGGAGCAGGGGGTTTGGGGGTGTATGGGGGAAGAGGGTGTGGAAGTGGAGGGGTGTTTAGGAGGGGGGGTGTCCAGGGCGGGGGGGGGGGGGGGGAAGTGTGCAGGGTGGGGGACATGGGGTGCAAGGGGAGGGGGCTGTGCAGAAGGTGGGGGCGGGGAAAGGGTGTGGGGGTGTAGGGGGGAGAGGGTGTGGGGGTCCAGGGGAAGGGGTGTCCAGAGGGGGTGTCTGGGGGGGGGGCAGAGTGAAGGTAGGGGTAGGGGGTGCAAGGGGAGGGGGCTGTCCAAGAGGTGGGGGGTAGGGAGCAGGAGGTGTGGAGGTGTAGGGGGCAGAGGGTGTGGGGGTCCAGGGGGGATGGGTATCCAGGAGGGGGGGGGGGGTTCCGGGGGGGGGGGGGGGGTAGTGTGCAAGGAGGGGGCAGGGGGTTCAAGGGGAGGGGGATGTCCAGGAGGTGGGGGGGGGGGGGGGGGTAGGGAGCATGGGGTGTGGGGGTGCAGGGGGTAGAGGGTGTGGGGGTCCAGGGGGGAGGGGTGTCCATGGGGGGGGGGGCTGTTTTCAGGGAGAGGGGAAGGGATGCAAGGGGAGGGGGCTGTCTATGAGGTGGGAGGGGGGAGCAGGGGTGTGGGGATGAAAGGGGGCAGAGGGTGTGGGGGTCCAGGGGGGAGGGGTGTCCAGGAGGGGGGGGGGGCATTTTGTAAGTAGGGGGGTATGGGGTGCAAGGGGAGGGGGCTGTCCAGGAGGTGGGTGGGGGGGGGGGGGGGGTAGGGAGCAGGGGCTGAGAGGGTGCTGGGGGGGGGGGGGGGGCAGAGGGTGTGGGGGTCCATGGGAGGGGTGTCCAGGAGGGGGGGGGGGGGGAAGTGTGCAGAAAGGTGGTCATGGGTGCAAGGTGAGGGGGATTTCCTGGAGGTGGGGGGAGTAGGGGTGATAGGGTGCAGGGGGCAGAGGGTGTGGGGGTATAGAGGGTAGGGGGGTCCATGCGGGGGGGGGGGGGGGGGTCTGGGGGGGGGGCAGTGTGCAGGGAGGGGGGAAGGGGTGCAAGGGGAGGGGGTTGTCCCGAAGGGTGGGGGGAGCAGTGTGCTGGGGGCAGGGAGGGGGGAAAGGGGTGTGGGGTGCAGGGAGAGGGGGGTGTCCATGGGGGTCGGGGGGGGGGGGTGTCGGGGGGGGGGGTGTCCAAGAGGGAGGGGTGTCCAGGAGGGGGGGGGGGTGTCCCATCCGATAATTCTATAAAAAAACATTATAGGTCATTATTCAAACACCTATGTTTTAATGTGGGTGTTGGATGTACACCAAAATAATCTAATGTGGTCATAAAAAGGTGTGACTATTCATGATTTTTTATAATTTGAAACATTTATGAATTCCCTTAGCCATTATATTTGTTATGATTTTTTATTGACATGTTATTGATGGTTACTTATTATCTTATGAAATAATGAATATAATGTTAAGTCATTTTCTTGATTATTTATTTATTGTATGTTTATATGCCTGATAATGGATAGATACTATATGTACAACGTTGATTAGATCACTGATTAATTTCAGAAGGAGTTACGATATTTCTTGTACTTTGCATTCATTAATGATTTAGATGGTGGATTGATTCGATGCCCATGTTTTGATTGTGTTGGAAGACCATAGTTAAATCGTGAGGAAGTGAGTTACCATATCAATAAACAAGGTTTCCAAAAAAAATTATCACGTGTGGAATCACAATAGAGAAAAAGTGCAAGTGGTGAATGACATCGATTCAGCGGAAAGGATTGGTATGAAAAATCTGATTTCTGATTGGTTTCCTTTTGATTCTGAAGCCAACTCCTCATGTAGACCAGTGCGAGAAGAAATTAATACTAGAACAAAATTTTCTTCTATTAATCAAGATTATGATGTTGAGAGTGTTTGAAAGATGATGGAATATTAAAATACCCTAGTATATCAGGAATGTAAAAAAAATAGTAAACTAGAGTTTTTAATGTGATTATATCATTAAAAACAATGTATGGATTTATTAATACTGAGGTCAACTATCTCTTTACATTTATTAAGGAATTACTTCTGGATGATGCATGTATTCTATAAAATGATTAAATCTGATCAAATTTGGTTGACAAATTTGGATTTTCATCTATTAATATTCATTCTTGCCCCAAATATTGTTGTTTATTCTGGAAGGAAAATGCAAAGTTAAGTCAGTGAAAAAAGTGTGGCACATCAAGGTGGAAGACTAATAAAGACGAAATGAAATCTCGCATACCAGAGAAAGTGATGTGGCACTTCCCTTTAATTTCTTGGCATCAAAAACTTTTTATTTCAGAAAAAATGGCAAAGAATATGAGATGGCATGAAGATGAAAGAAATAAAGATAACGATGAAATAGTGAATCCTATAGACGAGTTGGCTTGGAAGAAATTTAATAGGTTACATCTTGATTTTGCAGCTAGCCCACGAAATTTTAAATTGGGATTATCCTGTGATGGTTTCAACCCATTTCACCAAATGCATACTGCACACAGTACTTGGCCTGTCTTCATTCACATTTACAACTTTCCTTCATGGATGTGTATGAAGAATCCATTTACTATCATGATTATATTGATATCTAGACCCAGTGATCCTAGAAATGATATTGATATATACTTTCAGCCATTAATAAAAGAGTTAAAATAGCTTTGGATTGTTGGTGAACAAGTGTACGATGCATTCAGAAAGGAGTAATTTATGTTTCGTGCAGCTTAATTATGGATGATAAATGATTTCCCTACCTATGGAATGATGTTTACTTGGAGTACTAAAGGGAAATTTTCCTACCCTATTTTTATGAAAAATACACATTTATGAAGATTAATGTTTCGACGAACTTTTAGCTTCATAGGGAATTAGTGATTTCAATCGATGGATCATCCATATAGGAAAAATTGAAGATAGTTCGATAATGCCGTGGAGATAGATGATACACCTCAACGAATGTCAGGGAATGATATTGTTAAAGAACGTGATGATTTTAATTATGTTCTTGAAAAAAGTCCATAAAATATCAGAAAGCAAAAACACATTAATTTGAATTCCAATAGCAATTAGAGAAATGAAAGCATATTCTTTGAGTTTCCATATTGGTCATAAAATTTATTGCATCATTGTTTGTATGTAATGAATATTGAGAAAAACATTTGTGAGATGTTTCTACAATTTTAAATTTCAAAGGAAAAACAATAGATGATTTTGGTCTCATCATGATTTGATGGATTGGGGTATACGAGAAAAACATCATCCTGATTTAATTGTTAAAAATAAGTGGAAAGTCCCTATTGTCTATTATTTGATGAAAAAAGTGGATAAGAAAAAATTTCTTCATGTCTTGGAAATTTTGAAGGTTCCAGATGGTTATTCAAGTAATATTTTAAAAAGGGTGAATAAACAATATGTGAAAATAAAATCTCTTAAAACCCAGGATTACCATTTCTGGTTACATGTGTTGATTCCTATTTCCATTCAGAATTTACTTTCACATAATGTTAGAGTTTCTATGATTAAGTTATGTCATTTTTATCGAGACATTTATGCCAAAATACTGAGTAGAAGTGTTGTTCATAAATTGTAGAGAGATGCACCGATTATTCTTTGCGGCTTGGAGAAAATTTTTCCACCGTCATTTTTCACATGTATGTTACATCTGACTGTGCATCTTCCCACATAAGTTCTTTTTGGTGGTCCTGTTTCAACTCAGTGGATTTATCCTATAGAAAGAATGATGTTTACATAGAAATCTTATGTGAGAAATAAATATCACCCTGAAGGCTCTATTGTGAAATCTTATTTAGCACAAGAATGCTGGATTTCAGTTTATCTAACTTGGGTAACGTCACTACGAGGTCTAATATACTAATGAGAACTGAATATGAGCAATATGATCCCATTTAGACTGCATTTCCTTCACTTACCCAAATAGGGGGGATATCTGGATCATACTCGTTGTGTAATTTAAGCAGGGAAGAGTGGGAAATGGCTCACTGTATAGTATTATTCAACTGCGGTGTTCTTGATGATTATATCAAGTAAGTAAACCAAAAAATATGAATTTTATCATTATTTTATTTCTTTATATTTTTTTACATTTTTAAGCTCTCATATTTTAGATAACATTTAGAAATTATAAAAAAGAGACATCACTCTCTATCTATTAAGAGGAAGGAACTATTGCACAACAAAGAATTTGCTGTTTGGTTAAAGTCAAAGGTAATAGATTTATTTTCTTCTCATAACATAATCGCATGTCTCTGTTTAATATTCAATATTGGTATATTTTAGGTTTTAACTCTACCAATGAATGAAGTATCAGATGATGTAAGAGTATTGTCCTTTGGTCCAAATGATGTGGTACATGATTGTAAAGCAGTGGTTGTCAATGGATTTAAATTTGTTATAAATAGATGTGAAAAAAAATGGCAACACACTATGATGGTGTCACGATAAGCACGACAATAGACTGTTATATGTGGGCATCAGATAGACAACCTCGGTCAGAAAATATATCATATTATGGTGTTGTTGAAAGAATCATTTTATTATATTAATATGCACATGGTCGTGTCACAATGATAAAATGTAAGTGGTTCGATTCAATGAAATGAAAAGGAATGCATATTGGTAACTGTGGATTTAGAGTGATTGATAATAATCGCCAATTTCACACCGATGAACCGTATATTCTTACGTCACAGGCTAGACATGTGTTTTATGTAACTGACCCGTTCCAACAAAAATTTGGTGTTATTGTTGATGTCATTCTTAGACATATTTTTGATGAAGGCATGGATGACAATGATGTTGTGGATGAACCTATCAGTATTTATTTGAATGTTTCATTTGATGACACAGATGAAGCAATTTCTAGAACATATTGTGAACTAGAAATTGTCACAGAGCACACATAACGTTGACACATATGTAAGTATTTACCTGACATTATCGTAATATTGTATGTGTTTTTTTAAACATCCATACATGATATCAAATTAACTTGTATATTTTATACCATTATTTAATATAAAACTATTTATAGTCTGACTAATTTATGTTTAAGCACATCTATAGTAATTCTTGAAGATAGAAAAGTCATGATATTTTATCAATATAAATATCACTTTGAAAATGAATCTCATTGTTTTATGATACAATTGTTTTATTTTAATTTTTTTATTATTTCTATTTATTTGAGAATATTATTTTAAATTTCCAGGTCAAAATGTCTGAATATGATGATAATAGAAGAAATAGAAGAACAAAAAGAAATGAACAACATATGTCTCATATGGCCAACACTATAAGTACAATTTATTTTTGAATATTATGGTCTTTTATATTATTTATCTTATTTTCATTCATTTTATTTTATCATCTATGTTATTTTAGGATACTTCATCGAGGAGATAGTTGCATTATTCTACCGTGGCTGATAGTATGGTGGGGGTATTGATTCTACAGTTCAACCTACTACTATGACACTTGAATCACTATAAGGTCATCATCCCATTATGCCACCTCCATATTATCCATACCCACCTTTTTCATATCCCTTTCTGCCCGCAACTACATCAGATGGTAGTTCTCAGACTCCCATCCCTCCTTATTTTCCATTCCCACCATCCACTGTACATGGAATTGTGCCCCCATATATCCCACCGCCATATCCATATCCATATCCACCCTCATCTGTATAGGGTTATCCATCTACTATATAGAGTACTCCTACTGTAGATATCCCACCTACCACAGAATCTAATCCTCCTCTAGATGCTGCACTTTAGGGGTCAGCAGATCCCCCATCTACTAGTATGTGTTTAAACATTATTGTTTGTGATTAATGATAAATTCACATATATTATTATCCATTATTAACTTTTTTCATGATTTGCTCCAACCTCCACCAAACGGCGAGGCCGCACAAAAATGAGAGAGGTTTGGAATCGACACATGAAAATCATGGTTGAATACAATGAGGATGGAGTTATAAATAAAAAATGGTACAGAATGTGAATTCTTTATGAGAACACTTTCTAGACACAACAATATCATTATAGTTCAACCAATAATTTGGAGGGAAGTTGGAGAACAAATAAAGGACAATGCCTGGGCAGAGATCTGGGTAAGTAATGTTAATCACATTATATATATATATATATTAATTTATAATATTTATTAACAAATATTTTTCCCATTGTAACTCCGATATAATTTTCCCAATGTACAAAATGCCAAGGCTATAATATTAATGGATTTAGGTTAAATGTGGAGAGAATACAAGTATGAATTATATGTTGGTTGGAAAAATAGAGTTGACATGGAGCTTGAATAAGTACCAGTGATTCATGATTTCCCAATATCACAATACAAAAAGATGATCACCTATTGGAAGAGTCCAGGGTTTAAGGTATTTGTTAGATTTATATATATATTCATTTATTTATTTGAAAATGAGTTTTATTTATGTTAATAAAATTATATAATTATTTTTTATAGGAAAAATTAGACCGAAATAAAAGAAATAAGAGTGGAATGAAACATGTTTATACTCTTGGACCCACTTCACTCCTAGATCTTGAGAAAACACATGTAATTTAATATTTTAAATATTTATCTTCATTTAGTGTAATTTTTTTGACCTCTAATTTTGATTTATTTATTTTTTTTACATTATAAAACATTGAATATTGAGGGTCCCTTTCCTCGCTCTACTGTGTTTTGTGCAACCAGAAAAAAGAAAGATGGTAATGTGCCCAATACTGACACCGAGAAGGCGATTATAAGTATATTTCAATTTCTTTTATTTTGACTTAATTTAATTCCTTATATTATTTTATCATTTTAATTTATGTTTTATATCAATCAATAGAATTATTTAGAGACATTGGCAGAAAAAGAACCTGACAACTTGGGCCCGAATGATCATCTACATCAGGTATTAGGAGATGGGAATCAGGGAAGAGTGCGTTGTCGACCTGGGAAGAAGATTGTACCATCTCAATACTGGTCTACTAGAAACATTTCTTCGAGTATCAGTTCTAGTTTGGTCACAGTGGAACAAATGAATTCTACAATCAAAGAAGCAACTCAAAAAGTAGAAAAGGTGATATTTGAAAATATGATGAAAGTTATGTCTGCCATTTATTCTATACATTCACCACAAGCAGCTACAACGGTTGACACATGTTTGATGTCGATAAGTTCTATTAATGTAGATCCTTCTATTGGAGCTAGAGCTAGAGCCAGATCCAGAGCTGGAGCCAGAGCTATAGCCAGAACCGGTCCTAATGTCGGTGCCGATATCGATGCTGGTGTGGATGATGATGCTGGTGGTGTGAGAGGTGCTGATGGTGTTTCTGTTGGAGGTGTGGATGAAGGTTATCATGAATCTGATGATACTGATATTGAGACTCACTATTGATGTGAATTGTATTTTTGAATTGTTAATATCTATAATTTTATTATGCAGTGAGGTTTCATTATTGTAATACTAAATTGTATTGCGGTGTTTCTGAATATTTCTACATATATTGAATTTTTCTGTTATGAGATATGTTTGTTTATGTGGTAGTTAAGTATTTTTATTATTATATTTAATTGTGTCCTCCTCTGACGTGACCATCGTACCTACTCAATGACGCTTCTCTGAGGCAGCCCCTCTATCTCCTCCAGCACACCTCCGACGATATGTAGTCCAATTTTCCATTTTTTTCTTGAGGCAGCACCTCTATAAATTTCAATGACCATATTGTGAGTTTGATGACATGTATTGGTGTGGAGGATATGGATGCATTCTATGCAGAGAACCAACAAGGAAACAGAGCCGATGCAATTGGTTTTCTCCCACGAATTGCAACCAGGATTGACGTGAATATAAAATTCTGGAGGTAATGGTTATTTTATATCATTTTTTGTAAGACATTAGTACCCATTTGTTGTCTTTTTATTGGGTTTTCATGGAAATCCTGTGATAAATTGTTTTTTTGGATTCTAAATACTCAATTACATTATAAGGGTGCAGGGGGTGTGCAAGGGGGCAGTGGGGGGGGGGGGGATGACATGGGTGGGGTGTGCAGGGGGGTAGAGGGGGTGTGCAAGGGGGCAGGGGCTGTGCAGGGTGGGGGGGGGGCAGGGTTGGGGTGTGAAGGGGGTGTGCAAGGGGGTAGGGGGGTGGAGAGGGGGTGATGACTAAGGAGTGGGAAGGGGGGTGTGAAATGTGGTAGTGGGGGCCGGGGGGGGGGGGGTGCAAGGGGGAAGGGGCTGTGCAGGCACCATTGGTATTGAATGTGATTTAATATATGTTAAGATTGTAAGTGCATTTTAACAATTCTCATTGTTTCCTTCCTTTTTGTCATACTTCATTCTCACATGCATGCACTTGCATCTATTTATGTTTTCAACTTTTGTTGGGTTCTATATGGCCGGGTTTTAGCTGAATCAATGATTGGGGTGAGCGAGGCCAGTAAATGTGCACAAATTTTCAAGGTTTAAAATCAACTAGGTTTCCATTTGTTTATGCTTATTGAATTTGAAACATGTATACTGAATACTTTTAGACATTTTTTTCACCTATTATTTTCAGGTATTTGAGGATTCTTATAAGTCAAAATTAAGCATCATAATCCTTGATAACATTGAGAGGTAATTACAATCAATTTCAACGGAATACTACTTTTGGTTCTTTCGTTTGATAACCACTATTCTATTCTTTTTAGTACAAGATTTCAGAGTATATTTCCATTGGACCTTGTTTTTCCAATATTATTTCTCAAATGCTGATGGACCTTTTTAAATGGCTTCCTCCCCAGGCATTATTCTCATCCCTTTTATTAGTGTAACTCATTCCGAATATATCTTTATGAGGTTTTATTTGTATCAATTTCTTCACAAGAACTGTATTTCTTATGTGTATGATTTTTCATGATAGGTTGTGCCTATGGATAGGGATGCATGCTATGTAGAGAACCAGCAACAAAACATAGCAGGGCAGGGGCAGGGGGAGGGGGCAGGGGGAGGTCTGTAGAGCAGGGGGAAGGGGGCATGGGGGAGGTCTGCAGGGTATGGGGTGGGGGAGGGTGGAGGGGGGCAGGGGGAAGGTGGGAGATCTGGAGGGCAGGGGGCAGGGGGTGGGGGGCAGGGGGAGGGGGTCGGTGGAGGGGTGGGGGGGGGGGGGTAGGGGGCAGGGGGAAAGGGGGAGGGGGTAGGGTGGAAGGGGGCAGGTGGGTGGTCTGCAGGGGGGTCTGTAGGGCAGGGTGGAGGGGGTGGGTCTGTGGGGAAGGGGTTGGGGTAGGGGGTGTAGGTGTAGGGTGGGGGGGGGGGGTGCTGGTGCAGGCTAGAGGGGTGGTTAAGGGGGGATGTTTTAGGCTAGGGGCTGGTTTGTGGGGGGAGGGGGTGTAGGGGGTGGGGTGATGGTGCATGCTAGGGGGTGGTGCGGGGGGGGGGGGGGGGTGTTAGGGGATGGTTGTGGGGTAGGGGACTAGTTTGGGGGTGCAGGGGGGCTGGTACAGGCTAGGGCTGGGGGTGTGGGGGGGGGGGGTGCAGGCTAGGGGGCAGGTTTGGGGGAGTATGTAGGGTGGGGGGGTGTGGAGTGGGGAGTGGGAGGGGGTGAACCCTGGATTGTACTGACATTCACAAACCCATGTTGTTCATCTAAAATCCAATGAGGTAGAATTTGGGACAAATGGGTGTTAACCACACTAGCCAAAATAGAATTTTATATTTAATTTAATGATTTTGTTAATTTAAAAAAAACTGGTCATAAGAACATCACGGTGTGACCCCTGGATAATGATATGACTATCCTTATAAACACATCATGGTGTTACCCCCTATCCCACAATGTATTTCTAAAAGAGATATATAAGCTAAATCGAATTTTTATATGATAAAAATGGCTGATCATATTTAATTATTGATGGAATTATAAATGGATATACATCATATCATGTATGTGATAAATGTATATATCATATCAAATGATTATGGGATATAGAAACAGGTATGAAAATATGATTTTCATACCACTTCCATCACAATAATAAAGCATGATTGCAGTAGTCATAAAGTAGGCATAGAATGAGATTTCATATCACTTCATTCTTCATCCAATGAAATCATAATATACAGTTATCTTAAGTCAAAAATAGTTACTTCATGGATTTTTCATGCCATTGGATTTGAAATTTTTTGTAATCTAGGATCTTCCACATTTTCTGTAGGGATAGGGGCAGGGGGAGGGTGAAGGAGGGTAGGGGGCAAGGGGAAAGGGGGTCGGGGGTAAGGGCTGGGGGCAGGGGGGAGGGTGGAGGGGGGGGGGGGGGGAAGGGGGTGGGGGGGAGGGGGCGGGGGGAGGGGTGGGTGGAGGATGGAAGGGGCAGGGGGCAGGGAGCAGGGGGCAGGGGGGAGGTCTGCAAGGCAGGGGGAAGGGGGCAGTGGTGAGGTCTATAGGGCAGGGGGAAGGGGGGAGGGTGGTGGGGGGAGGTCTGTAGGGCAGGGGGTAGGGGGAAGGGGGCAGTGGGTGGGTGGAGGGGGTAGTGGGAAGGGGGTAGGGGGAAAGGTGGTGGGGGGAAGGGGGTAGGAGGTAGGGGAAGGGGGCTGGGGTAGGGGGCAAGGGGCAGAGGTATGTCTGCAGGGTAGGGGGAGGGGGAGGGGGGAGGTCTTCAGAGCAAGGGGCAGGGGAGAGGTCTACCGGGCAGGGGGGGAGAAGGGTGGGGGTGGGTGGAGGGGGTAGGGGGCAGGGAAAGAGGGTAGGGGAAGGGGGAAGGGGTTATGGGCTGGGGGAGGGTTTGGAGGGTAGGGGGAGGTCTGCAGGGCATGGGGGAGGGGGCAGGGGGGAGGGCGAGGGGGGAGGTTTGCAGGGTCTGGGAGAGTGGGAAGGGGGAAGGGGGGAGGGGCGCATGGGGCAGGGGGAGGTCTGCATGGAAGGGGGTAGGGAGGCATGGGTCAGGAGGTAGGGGGTAGGGTGGTGGGGGGTAGGGGTAGGGGCAAGGGGTAGGGGGCAGGGGGGATGTCTGCAAGGAAGGGGGGAGGGGGGAGGGGGGGAGGTCTACAGAGCAGGGGGCATGGGAGAGGTCTGTAGGGCAGGGGGTGGGGGGTGGGTGGAGGGGGAAGGGTGGAGTGGGGAGGTCTCCAGGGTAGGGGTGGTCTACAGGGTAGGGGAGATGGGGTAGAGGGTGCAAGGGGGTGGGGTAGTGGGGCAACGGGGTGGGGCAGAGGGTGTAGTTAGTCTCTATAGGTTTCTTTAATCTTAGATAAGGTTAAATAACCATTACATATCAAGATCGAATATGATATTTTAAATTACATTAGATATATCCAAATACACCCATTTCATCAAGACTCTGTAAATAGATATTGCTTTCTTCTACATTTAGGTAAACTCTGAACAATAAACAACCTCTTTTTTGATTCTTATTTTACTAAAAATAACATGATGTCATGTTTTCAATGTAGGAACAACTTCCAAGAGAGCATATTGATCAATAAAAGTGTGTCACATATTATAGTATCTTGCAACATTCAATGTTCCTAATTTCTTTTGTTATACAATAACTTTAATTTATTTCCAGATTTATGTTTCTGTTGTACTATATGGTTGTCGATGTGTCAACCGAGTCTTTTTGTGCTAGGCAAGGATAACAGTTTGGATCATTAATACATGAATGTCTCAACTGCTTAGGAGGTCCAGCAGGGGGGGGGGGCTTCTATCCAGGGGGGTCCAATAGGGGGGGGGGGTGGCTGCTGTCCAGGGGGTCTAGCAGGGGGGCTGCTGTCTAGGGGGTCCAGCAGGGGGGGGCTTCTGTCCAGAAGGGTTGTTGTCCAGGGGGTTTGGGGGGGGGGGGTGTTGTCCAGGGGGCTGAGGCTGCTGTCTAGGGGGCGAGCAGGGGGTGGGGGGATGCTGTCCAAGGGGGTCCAACTGGGGAGGCAAGGGGTGTGCAAGGGGGTGTGTAAAGGGGTTCATGGGGGTGTGTTCAAGGGGTTCAAGGTGTGTGTGTGTGTGTGTGGGGTGTGCTGTCCAAGGGGTGTAGGGGGAAAGGGTGTGCAAGGGATGTGTAGGGGGCTGCTGTCCAGGGGGCTGCTCTTCAAGGGGGTCCAACAGGTGGGGGGTGGGGGGGGGGGCTTCTGTCCAGGGGGGTCCAACAGGGTGGGGGGCAGCTGTCCAGGGGGGTCCAGTAGGGGGGGGCTGCTCTCCAGGGGGTCCAATAGGGGGGGTTGCTATCCAGGGGGGTCCAACAGGGGAGGGGCTACTGTCCAGGGGGTCCAGTAGGGGGGTGTGTAAGTGGGGTGCAAGGGGTGCAAGGGATGTGCAGGGGTATTGTTTTTCTATGAAATGGGAAGGGTTTTAGCCACAGTTTCAAACTGTGGCTAAAGCCCTATAACCACGATTTTTGGGCTTATAGCCACGGTTCCAAACCGTGGATATAACCTAATTTTCTAGTAGTGTAGTGTAAATATAAGTTTTATTATATCAAAATTATAGCATGTCATGGTGTTAAATAGCTTAAATAATATTTATTAATATATATATATATATATTTTATAATTTTTGATATTATAGAAATGAAATGGGAATTATCTCCTATTTATATAATTTAATAATTTCATGATGGAATGATTAAATTATTAGTCATGAATTTTTGATCAAATGTGTTTATTATTTCCTCTTAATATTTACTAGATACTGTGTTATCAACTTTTATATATTTTTATTTTTATTTTTTGACATAATTTAATTCTTGAAATGTATAAACACCCTAAATCAAAATATTATTATTAGTTAAATTAAATAGGAATGATTAGAATAATTAATTCTCATCATGGAATTATTTAATCACATAATGAATTCTTGCATCATGTTACATTGATTTTAGATAAATCTAGTTAATTGTATTGGTTTTTTAATGAACAATATCATTCATAATTAAACATTTAATTCAAGACGTAATTAAAATTGTTCTTTGGGTAAATATTAATATATTGGGGATGATTGAGACCATTCTTGATTGCTGGAGGCTTGAATGCCTTGATGATCTGGTCGTAGTTTCCTTTAAAATTATGTGTAGAAAAATAAAATTGATATATATATATGATTTGAAATTTTAACCCATGATGTGAATGATCGATAACCTAATATGATTGGTTATGAAGGTGTCATGGGGTTCCAGTTATAAATCTGATGGTGGTACAAGGTGTTTGTTATGATGATGATGATGGAACATGGTTTTAGTTGTGATGATGATGGGGGAATGGGGTTCTATATGTGTACATATTGGAATGTGATTATATATTTTTATATGATGTGCAATGGTTTTGGGGATTACATTGAGATATTCAAGACATGTTCAAAAGCAGGGCTTTCTCATTGATGATTACTTATATCTTGATGATTACCTGAAGGGTGATGAAAGAATGTTATTTATATGGCCAATTTTTAAATTTGGGACATAGTTTGATACTATGCAATAAATGTGAATATTTTAAGTTGCATCTTATACTAATTCCTAGAGTAACCAAATGTTTAGAAAATTATAATGAATTAATGAAAGAATAGGATTGGTTCTTGATCCTTACTTATGATGGCAACATACTTTAGAATACACAAAAACAACAAATAATGCCACCAAAATGTGGATTAGAAAATTAAAATGTTATTCAAGGAATAAAAATGGACTAATATTAGTTAATGGAGAATTAATTAATTAATATTGAAATTGATTATTGTATTCTTATTTGATAACTAGACCTAAGTAGTGGCAATCAGGTATCTCGTGTAAAAATATCAGTAGATGAGTCTTAAGGATAGGTATTTGGCCTTAGAGTAGTTGTGAGGTATATCTATTCTGTAGGTTGTGTTAATTAATATACACCCTACCCATATTTAATGGTAATCCAAAAACTAGAGGTTCTGATGGTGTTTTCCCCAATATTTATGTTAGTGAAGATACATATATTTGGATACACCTACTCATATTCTCTCTCTTCAGAATGTAATATTATGTGTGGGTATGCACTAGGGTAATTTCCCATATATGTTTCTTATGGGATATGATGGATTGTTGTTATTGTATATGAAAATTTTCTTGATGTAGTATCATGAGGATTATTATTGGTGTGTTATATATGGGTTCTGATGATTGGAGGTATAATACAAATTACATAGGTAATAGTGGCTTTTATAAATAAAACTAGTTACTATATAAAGGATGTGGACATGATTATGTGATACATGGTGTGTATGGTATGATATGGTTTCCCAAGTGTTTTTGGGTAGGAATATTTATTAATGAGTTGATGGAAGAGGAAATCTAACGTTGGGGATTGATAGAAGAAAACTAGTGGGGAAGTGTTTGTAGGGTACCCACATATATATGATATTAATACTGTGATTATATTTCTGTGAATTATTTGGTGAGTGATCCCTATTGAGGATGGGGAAACAATATCATACATATTTAGGTGATAAGTAAGTTCCATTTATTTATTTATTGGGATTTAGTATACTTATTTTACATTTTTCATGAGGGGTTTTTGGGAGGATTCTACAAATTATACCATTATTCTCACCCTACATACATATAATTTTTTTCCAGTTAGAAGGAGATGGTTTCTAATCTAACTAGACATTACTTGTTTGAGGAGTTGTTCTGGATCTATTGGATATTCATCATCACTTATGAATATTTCCTTAGTATTTTCATTTTAGTTGTATCCAGTTATTGATAACATCATATCAGGTTTCATGATTTTTTTATTATTAGTAGGATTTGTTTTGTGGTTATTTTATATTATCGTTTACTTCTCAAATATTTATGAGGGTAATTACTCCCATATGTTCAATTATATACATTTAGTACTAGTCACCAACCCATGGCCTATTGGAGGTAAGATTCAGGCATCATTATCTCTCTTTCTACATTTCCAGCCTTATAGGGGTACCTTTTGAGGTAGGTGGTCTTGAAATTTACAATACTATAGTCAATAAAATAATTCTATTTGAATCATAAATTATGATTAAAAAATATCAAAACATTTTAATTTGGCCTTGTCACACAATACAACTAGCTTAGGTAATGGTGCTCTATGATAACACTATATCTTAAGAAACAATATTCCAAAGGTGAATAAGTAACCACATTACACATAAAAAGACCCAAACATAACCCAATCAATATAATTAAAAATTTATAAGGTAAAGAACCACCCCAATCATTCCATTTGAAACTTCATTGTTCTGTTAACATTTTATCAAACACATTTGGTGTGAAAAAACATAAGCAAAAACACGGATCACTCAAAAACCTGTTTTTAGTAAATTCTACCAACAAGGAAACACCACATTGAAATATAAGTGAGTATTTAAAGGATGAAAATAACATTTAAAAATTAATTAAAGATATTCATGTATCAATGGTTTTCATCGTAAAGGAAAAACCAAGAAACACCTACCTCGGCGGTGTGCGAATGTAATGAAACCTTCAGAGAAGAGAGATATAAGCCACATGGACCATTCTAACTCTCTATATCCAAAGGAAAATGTACCAAAAAAATCTATCCATTAGGTTCTATACATGGGAGAAAGCCTTAAATAATACCAATAAATATAGAGAGGTAAGAGAGGATAAGGGGAAAATAAAGGACTCAAGGAAGAAATCCTAAAGAATCACTAACCATTGGTGATAATTCACCCACAAGTGGCCCAAAATTAAGAAAAATGAAGGAAGGGAGCCCTCTAGAGGATACCCAACTTGTAGGGATTCAAATGGGAGGTGTAATCACTTGAATAAGATTTCTAAATTGAAATATACTTATCCCATAATGGTCTATGTGGTTCATTTTTCATGGTTTTGTAAACAGTGCTAATGCTACTAGAAACAATTCTGCAACTTTGTAGGTATAAGTTTCACAGTTTGGGAAAATTGTTATCAAACTGTGTGACCTAATTTTTTTTTAAAAAAACCTCAAATGTCACCTCAAATAGTATGGAATCCCGACCAAAGATCCTTGAATTATTGAAACACAATATAGTGACATTGTGGGTGTCACAAACTCTCCACCACACAACTTTATCCTAGTAACATTAACAATAACCTTGAAAATGGATACTAGAAAACTGAAACCACAAAAACACAAATAATTTTTTTATAAAATCAACCCAAAACTCAATCAAAATATCCAACATCGAGAAATAAATAAAAACAAATGAAAACAGCGGTCTCAGTGTAACAAATCTTATTATTAATAAAATTTCTACTCATTCTTATAACCTAAGATTTTTTTGAAAATATGGGATGAGAAAAATAGATCTGTAAGGGATATATAAATAAGGTAATCCTTTTAGTCCAGTGAAAAACATGAAAACCCATGAGAAAAATTACCTTTTATCATAATAAAACAATGAATACATAAATAGAAAATTTCCACAAGTGAATATCATGATTTTCTCAAAATAATCCTTGAAAACCATTATAAAGTATAGGAAAAAACATTAAGGAATCCTAGATCTTGTGGAAACTCATGAAAAAATTTCTCTAAAAAATAATAATTTTTCCATTATAAGTTTATAATGTTTACCTACATCATGAAATCAAAATATTTCATTTAAGTACCCTTTTTGAAAGAATTCTATAAGAAACTGTTAAAATCATTTTTGTAACCCATTATAAATTGTTTTTTACCCATGAGAAAATAACTTAATCTTAGTTAATTAAATTAGAGTAACTTACTTAGATATATCCCTCTTTTTTAACCTTCGAATAATATTCCGTATTAAATAAATTAGATATCTATATCGGGCACACCCATAACCATAAGCTATATTAGTCTCACCCATTATCATATATAATTATTAAGTATCGTATCATGGAAAATTTGGAATGATTTCACATTTTCATCATGAAACCCTTGAAAATATATTTTGATCTCTTAAGAATAACACTTTATATTATCTTATATAGATAAAAAAGGTTTTGAATTACATAGAAAATTTATAAAACTAAAAATTACAAGAATATTGAAAATAATATTTTCATTAAAAATAACCATGGAAAATTTTAGTGTAATATTAATATTGATTAATAGTTATGATGGTGGGAAAAGTGTCCAAGTAGTATAGGTTAAAAAAAATCTTTCTTCTTTTTACTTTTCTAAAAAAATCAGAATCAACCCAAACTAAAAATGTTAAAAATATTCATTTTTAACCCTTGCAAAGAAATTTTAATATAGTAAAATTTTACCTTTATGAACCATTTAATGTAAAATAATAAAATTCTGAAAATAATTAATATAATATATATAATTATGAGTAATATTTTAAAACATTTAAAATAATGGATTAAAATAAATCCCATACCTTAATCCCTATATTGCATCGTGCATTCTCTTACTCTTGAATAGTAAAATTTTATAATTTTTCAAATTTGTTAAGAATGTTTTCATGTTAATTTAATTATTAATTTTTTTCCATTTGTTACCATGTTTTATTTAGTTACTAAAATGGTTAAGTTCATGTTTAATGTATTGGGGCCCTCAGATTTATAACATATAAACCACAATAGTGCATAGACCATGGTTAAATATGTTATAGTACCATTATCTCTAGAATATTAAATATACTATATTTATAATAATTATATATTAGGTACACTTCTAAAAAACCATGTCATATGGTCATGAAAAATAAACTATGCAGTTTCATTGAGAGGGTAGTCTGTACTTACACATGAATGAAATTTTCAGTTTTCTAACAGGTGGAAGAGAAATAAAGTACATTATATTTTAATTTTATAGAATCATAAATATGTCATACATGTAATATTTGTTCATTATTTTCATCCTTATTTCCATCATTATACGGGGAAAATAAAAAATGAATCAGATCACTTCGTGGAGGTTGTATTCTACACACATACCCAAATAATGTTATAAATTTACACCGAATGGAAAGGGTAAGAATTAATATAGTATTTTATTTTTCTAGAATAATATTTATGTAATAGTAATCATATATACTTATTTGTTCTTTCATTTTATCCATCCATATTATTTAGTGATGAAAACTGAAGCATATCGTATCTTGGAGGTGGTAGTCCACATGTACATATGAGTGATGTTTTCATTTCCCCTAAGATGGAAAAAAAGAGATGAAAAGTGAGTTTAAAATAATAATAATAAAATTTTTAGAATATATAAGATAATTATTTTATTATTAAATCTTGGTGAATAATATTTTAAATAGGTATAAAAAGAAATAAATATGAAATAGGTCGGTTAGGAATTATAACACCTCAGATATAACCCGTTGGATTACACCTTAATCCTTCTTTGACTAGTATTTTGAGAATAACAAGAAATATAGTATGTGGGTAAGGATTTTTTGGGAGTTTTTTAATGAACAAGAGTGATCAAAATGTGTATGGATGGGAGGAGAATATATTCTATTTTATAAGTGAGTGAAGTGGAACACTTGCAATTTTTAAATACTTGTAAATATTATTAAGTATTAATCATGAGAAAGTGTCTAAAAAAATAAATTTATAAATTATGGTAGATAGGTTCTAAATACCATCTTATAATAATAATTTAGATAAAATTTTCTGTCCATAAAACTTATTTCATTACCTCAATTGACCCAATTTATCCATTATAGTGGTGACACATTTTTACCATGGTTACTATTCACAATGACCAAAAATGAAATTAAAACCAAAAAAAAGTTTCAAAGACCATATAAAAAATGTAATAATTTTTTAAATATGGAATTTTTATAAGTGGAATAATGTATTTATAATATAACTTTTCAAAATGCAATGATATGTTTTTCGAAAATTGTGTTTTTAGGGAAAAAATAAACTCATACCAATATCAAATATAATGTTGATTATGATGGTATTATTTAGATTATATTTAATAATATGGATCTTATATTAATTTATAAGCATATTCAAAATATTTTTTAACTTTTAAATTAATTTTTTTAATGAAATGTTTTGATAGATTTGTAAAAATCAAAATTTTTCCCTATTCACTCTAAAATCAATCTTCTCAAAAAAATTTAAAAAAATCATCCTAACATATATTTGATATGTTTAATAAAAAAAAATTAATTTTTATAGAATTAAATTTAAAAAATCAATAAATTTTTCTTTTAAATAAAAACAATTTATTTTTTTATTTTTTTGAATATTCAAAACTATTTATTTTTGACTGAATTTTTTTATGAAATTATTTATAAAAATATGATTAATATAAATCCGTAAATTGAATAATTATAAATCATAATATTTATTTATTTCTTGGATTACCTATTTTTTCACAATTAATTAGAAGAAACAGGCTCCAAAAATTTGTGATCAATCTGATAATCTAGCTCACCAACATGCATCACAAGCTCATCTTTGATATCAAATAAAACAAATTTATCCCAATAACAATCTATGATGGACTATATAAATCAAAAAAATTAATTCGAAGGTAAAAATCATAGTTTTATAATTATAATAACACCCCATAAATTGATGCTACCCCTTCATCATCTGATATCCTTGATACACATCAAATAAGATAGACTAACCTCTGATTACTGTCTTAAACAAAAAGGAAACTATAAGTCTATAAATATTAATTCCAAATGATAAGAATAATGTTGGTATAATAACGGGTTGTGAACCTTTCTAATATTTTATAGTATACCCAAGGTATAGAAAATGAAAATGGTACCTCAAATGATCTTTGTTCCTCTTGGTTCTAGAAAATACATCACATATAACTGTCTACACCCTTTCTATCTACCTCATTTACCCTGATTAAATATATCAAATAGACCACAATCAACCTTAGGTAATTGAGGATAGAGAATATCATAGAAAATTCTTTTTCCAGAATCATCACCCCTCTATAGTATTAAATATATAAAACATTGATACAGTTGATGAGTCCAAAATGGAAACTATTATTGATCCTATATCTAAAACTGACTGGTATCACTACTCTTACCACTGTGGATGATCAAACAAAGAAACTATTGATGTATGTGTAATTAATAGAGTTAAAAAATCACACCAATGATACTAGATGAAATAGAATAACTGATATCTCTATAGAAATTGGAGAAGGAAGATTGATATCGATTCTACATTGATCAAAAACTTTACTGTTAAGATAAACAAGAACTCATATATGAAGTTTCAATACTCAATAATCACTTATGAATTCCATATTAGGATAAAATCATTAATTCCAATATTTTATTAATTACCTCTTGATACGAAGAAAACCTCTCAAGATACGAAGACATTGGGAATAGTCTAACATACTACTGGATCTCAAAACAAAAATCTCCCTTAAAATATACGGCCCATGCCTAATTATCTAGAAGGGGATTGAGAGAATAATGTATAAGTTTTAATTTAATTAATTCAATTCACACAAACTAGAGAACACATGAAAAATTATGATAAAGTCCTTCAACTATGAAACCTTCAATATCAAGGATAGGAACTTAGTTTATAACTAACTATAAAACATCTCACATGATACATTATCCTCCCCCTAATCTACCAAAAAAGAATATACCACTTTTAATTTTAACATCTCAAAAATGTTAATAACTAATGAAATATAATTCTATTTAACCATGCAAATAAAATGTAAGAAAATAGGAATATCCTTTAGATAACAATTATCTCACAACCACATATAATTACCTAATACAATGACAAACTCTAGAACTGAACTCACACAAATATTTTCTCCATTAATAATCCTCCTTGGGATCAGCACACTTGTGATCATCCAGAATATCTTTCTACATCACACCAACCTAAACCAAATTGGGGAACCTTCTCCCATAAATGACTAAAAACATAGATAATAAACTCTTGATCCCATGGTATATATATATTTTTAAAATTTATTATTTAAATTCCATTTAAATTACCTAGATATCTTCCCCAATTCATACACTGGCTTAAAAAACATGATGTGTGTACCACACCTAGGTCACTTCTACATAATCAATACAATATAAATTTATTTTTTATATAATGTTATTTTTATTTTATCATATCATAGGTTCCTTGATTGAATATGAAACAATGTCTCTAGTAAACATCTCATAATATGGATAAATGAAATTGATGCCCTACTAAACTAATGAAATCCCTGAAAATTGCTAACTCTAAAATATATCATAGCTATTGACTAAAGCTTTTACACCACTCTTCCATGTAATTAATATAATAAATTAACTCATATACTAGTAATGATTATATGATGAATCCCAAAATCATTCTTCTAAAAGATTATCGATTTGTAACTAAGGAAAAGGGTGTAAAACATACATTAGGGAGGTATTACCCTCTAAAACACAGTAATGATGAATAAATCACCAATGAAATAAAATCATATAAAATAAGATTAAATTTAACAATCCAAAAATATAAAAACATAATCCATATTATTTTATAAAAAATATAGTTTCTAAAATAAAGAAATAAAAAAAATAAAAAAATCCTATGGTATAAACTCCATCTCTGAATGACCTCAATGTCACAACTAATAATTTCCATATTGATGATGTACACCATACTAATGATTTATAAAAAAAATATATTGATAGGATTGATAATACAAGTATACTTTGTAGTTTCATCACTCAAAAAAATCATTCCAATGTGGAAAAATTATACTAGAGACTCAGTGAACAAAAAAAGGCTTGTTACCTATCAAAGGAAACCTATCCTCACAACCCCACAAAGGATCTATCTCCAAATATATAGATAAGTATATTAGTGTATTAGTCATGATAATATATCAAGAAATGTACCCCAAACCAACTTACCCACTAATCTAGTTATCCTCACGCCCCAATGACATAGATCTTAGCTTCCCCATCACTTATATATCTACACAACTACATCCTCATACCACATGAAAACCACATAAAAATAACCACAAATATTATAAAAAAACTAAATACTATATGAATACCATATAATCATATCACTTCCTCATCATCACATCACCTCGATGCCACCATATCACTACATGAACACTATATCACAACACAACCACCACACTATCACATAATTTCATAAAGAGTGATCAAGAGAGGGGAGTAGTCATCCTTTTATATCACCCACATTATAGATGTTGGTGGTGAAAACATTGAACCTTAAACTTATTAGGGGAATTTTTTTGCATTACCCAATTTGGGTGGTGGTTCATTTGAAATTTAAATTGTATAAGGGATATATAGTAGATAAAGACAAGTATGATCTAGGTTCAAATTAAAAATTAAGATGTTTACAACCATAACCCATCCAAAAAACATCACCATCATAAAAGAATAATTTTTTCTACCTATTAACACATCACAACTAAAAATAATTACCACACAATATCCACAAATATCCTATCCATTCCATATGCGATTATAAATTCTAAAACAATCATTTATTAACCCTGTTTTTAAATTTTTAATATTATATCTATAAAACAGACTTCCATTTTCTCATAATTTATATTAATTTGAACATTTTATTTTAAAACATTAATTTATCACATTATCACTTCATTTATTCATCACAACCTATTCTTATTTTAATTTATTCAATTAAATTATATTATTCTAGTATAATATAGATACAAGGAACCTACCACAAAAATATCACATGAAGCTCACCACACAAGGATTCCTTTTATACCATAATAATTGAAAAATATATTATTATCAAAACAAAAACTATACAAAATGTACAACAACCCTATTTCATCACATCCCATTTTATGAAATTATTCTTTCATTCATAATAAATAATATCAAAAGGTAAATTCAATATTTTCATATTATTTTCAATATTACTATATTTTACTCATTTATGAAAGTAAAAACATGATTCAATACATAAAAAATAACAAATTTAAATTGCATAAATATCCTTAGCATAATAAACAATAAAAATAACATTATAAATAACAAGGAAAACATGTAAAACATGCTCAACCAACTTATCTATCTAATTTAATTCTAATTAATTATCATCATTCAGAAAATTCCAATAATTCATCCAATAAAAACTAATGTAACACCCTAATATATTAAAATGACATTATATTTGGTAGCGTGTATGACCCACAACACGAAGCATAGAATGAAATATAACAGCTCAAGAATTTATAATATATTTATTTTAAAATAAATTAAATTACTTAAAATATATTTAATTACACATAACAATGAGTTTATCTTGTGTTACATGCAAAAATTAGTTTCTTTTATAGCATGCATTATACAGAAGACTGACATTTATCAAACAATAATATACTATTAATATTACTATTTAATATAATAGTCATTACCCACCCCTTGGATTTAAGGGTATTAATATGATTAACTAAATTAAGAAAATATATATTTTATAAAAATTTCTTAGATATATATTTATTAGAAATAAAATAAGAATAATTTAAAAGAAAAAGGAATGTTTTCTGATGAAACATTTTTTTAAATACGTATTAGTCTTGCTCTACGCACATAATTTAAAATTGTTTTTTTACCAATTTTAGAAAAATTATTTGACAAAATTAATATAATTTTTGAATTAAAAACACCAAAATTATCTTATGGTTAATTCTTTTTGATTTTTCTGAGAAATTTCATTTTTAGATGAATAGTAAAAAATAATGCATTTTAATTGAAAACTGCCTTTTTGTTTAAATAATTTAAAATTTAAAATTATATTTTTAATTGGTTGAAAATTGAAATTTTATAAATTATATATCTATTAATATAATTTATTACGTTGTAATAATTTTCATAAATTGTTTTGATATAATAACATTGTAAAATCTTGAACATTTTCTCTTTAAAAACTTGCTTTCTAATCGTGTACATAGGTTAAATTTTAAATTAAAAATTTTCTACTTCATTAAATTAAACTTTTAAAAATGGATTCCATATTTTTAGATGTCATAATTCATAATTTTTAATATGGTAAATTTTATTTTTCTAACAAAATTAATATTGAAAAGTGTAAAAAATAATTACTAATGTTATTGTAAAAATGGGTTTACTAGGGGTTAATCTAAAAAGATAAGGGCTAAAAAAAATAATTTTTTTTTCTAAAAACTAATTTCTGGACATATTTCGATCTTGAAACCTCTAGTTTTATATAATGGTCCATTATTTATCCTTGTGACATATAAAAAATGTGGGAACACTCAATTCTTTTAAAAAATATCAAGTGTGTTCTATCCCCAACTTATAAAAGGCCACCCACTCTCATCTCTTCTTCAAACCATCAAAACAATTTTTTTGGACAATAATTAACAAAATAAATTCCCAAATTACCTAAAATCATCATGTAATAATTATTTTGAGAATAATTCAAACCATTTAAGAATTTTTTTGCTAACCTAAGGGGGTTACTCTAAGAAGAGGTAACATTATTAAACAAGTGTCTTTAATTCAGTTCTTTATCCACCTAATTAAATTATTATTTAACCATGATTATATAATAGAATCAGTATATTACATATTCTATGATATTTTAATAATAAGTTAATTACCTAAAACCTTCTCCACTTCTATTAAATGAGTTACTAAATCATCATTCATGGGTGTGGCACACTACCGTATCATGAACCGATGTCTTTCTTTTATCCATTTCTACCTATGAAGGTTGGGTATTATAGTGAATATAAATAATATAAAAGATATTTATAAAATAATTATACATATGGAGTAATTATACCATATATAACTTTTACTTTCCATTTGTTAGGTTATATGATAACGTCACTCTTGTGTAGGTCGGACTACCACATCACAAGGTGATGTGATTCATCTTTCATAAACATTTTATAAGGAAAGTAAGAAGTTACAAGTTGAAAAATATATGTGATATAAATTAAATAATTATAAAATTTATGTCATATTCACCATTTTTTAATTATAATATATACCATTTTATTTGAAACCTTTTTACTCATTTAAATATGACAACATCGTTCATGTATGTGTCGACTACCACCTTTACAAAGCGATGTGAGCCTCTTTTGATCACCACACCACATGGATGATATATATATTTTTATATAAAGAAATTATATGGTATTTATAAAATTATTATCATAAAATATGGATAAAATATTACTTAACTCCCTTCCATGGTGATTATTGAAAAATAAAAACCTTACTCATTCGTACGTATGACCAACCGTCACCATGATCATAACGTACTTCATTTTTCATTAACATAATTAATGATTGTTTTTATAAGTATAATTGATGTATAAATATGATAATTATTTCATGATTATTATTATGGATATTATATTACTAGAGAATATGCACAAGAACAAGATCTTTCATGATGAAACAGGTCCCAAAAAACCAGGCAATTAACACCTTAAACAATGGAAATAATGAAATGTTATTAACAAATATGTGATAATATAATATAATAGGATAATATATGATATTAATAATATTAATATGGTTCTATTTAAAGTTAATAAAATTTTAAAACCAATATAAATGAGGCTAAAGCAAGTTCAACATAAAGTAAGCATGAGTTAAGGGATTTCTTAACTCAATTTATACTTATTGGGTTAAACTTATACTTTGTTGATTATTTCATGATGAAATTATGTGTGTAATTAATTTTTATTATCTTATGTTTTATTTAAAAAAATTTATGTGTATTTATATTTTATATACATATTATATTCATTGATTAATTCTCACTCTGACTTTATGATCATTTTTAGGGTTTATTTCCAATTCCATTCTAATCATGACTTTTTATTCTTGAACATAAGTTGAGGAAAATTACTTGACAGTTTCTTAATGAAACCATTTAATATTATACTCTTATGGTTATTCATTATATTTGAATATAATGGTACCATTTTGTTCACTCTATGGTACTTAAAATAATTGAAAAAATGTCTTAAAAAATTTGGCTTCAATTCTCTCTTCGGTGCGAAATTTGTTTTCTTTTAAAAACATGGTTTCTAAACAAAATTCAAAAATTATTTTATCATTTTAAAAGTAATATATTAAAACCATTTTTACCCATTGAATCATCTTTAAAAATTTAAAGGATTATTTTTATCATTTTCATAACAAGGAACTTTTATATAATTTTTACAGTGAAAAAGGAATATTCTTTTTTACTTAAATGACATGTACAAAAATAACATCTGACATGAACATCATTTATTTGAAGCTTAATCTTCAAGTATACAGGGGTATTTTTAAAGAAATTATTTTTCTTAATATTCTTTAAATTCTTAGTTTTTAATATCTATTTTTAAAGATATGAATTTATTAAAATGTCTTACATTTTAAAATGTGATTTTAAAAATTAATAGGATATTTTCCTCAAGAATATTTTAAATGTATTATAATTATATTTTTCTTAAAAAATAAAAATCCATTTATTCATACTCAAATGGTTATATTTTTTATTGATAACATCCTTACTCTTCCTCTGGATCTCGTTTGATTATTTTGACTTGATAATGTACTTATATTCACTACTTTTATTGGATTCTGGTGTCGTTAACTTCCCCTTGAAATATGATCACTACAAAATAAATTTACAATAATAATCCACACTATTTATCATGGATATGATTATTTTTAAACTATATCTCATTTATAAATATTACGTTTTACTTTGGAGATTATTTTATTAACTAAGGAAATATTGATAAATTTGTATCCTTTACTCATTATAGATACTTTATAATGATGAACACTATTTATGAATAGAATCAATTATTTGATATATAAGGAATGATTTGGACAATCATGACACGGGTTGGGGATAATTTAAAGAAATCCATTTGATAATTCAATTTTCCCATGGGACAAAATCAATTGGCCAAATACTATGCATTTGTAACTATTAGTTTTAAACTCTCTCCTGAATGGTCTTGGTAATGAAGAATCAATTGTCCAAATCTAATTGGTTTAAAACTAGTATGTTTCAAACATTTTTTTGAATGGCCTTGATGGTAAAGGTTTCATGTTGCAGGGATACATGAAATCCAATAATTAAGCATTCCCATCATTATGAATTCTATTATTATTATCCATGATATTTTTTCAATGATATTATCTAAGGATGAATTTCATTCTATGTTTGTTGATTAAGTGGAATGTGATTTCAGTTATTTACATTTCCATGTTGATTCCACCTTATCTTACTACGATTTAGAATCATTTAGATATCATGTTTGGTTAGATATGTTCCATTGAATGTTTATTTTTCTTATTTATTCATGCTAGATTATATTGTACTTAACTATTACTAAGAATTTTAGATCACCCATATTTTGTCTCCTTTCTTAGGAATCCATGTAGTGTACTATGTTTTATATAAAAGGATATTATAGATAGAATAATGATATTCTTGAATAAATAATGTTATCATTTTTGTTTTCAAATGTAATATATTAATTATGTTTTTATCTTGTTTACCAAGGCTACTAAAATATTCAGTCCTTTAAGATGTGATTTTTTGTAGTTTATACCAATGTAATAAAGTAGGAACCCATTTCAAGATACTTGGGTGTGGGTCGCTATAGTTAGTATAAAAGTAAGTTAAGAAGAAAACTTGGGAACTAGATTTTGGAAAATATATACTAAGGAATATAACCCTATGATAAAAATTGAGGATTTGTATAAGATAATATCTTAATGATTTGTTAAGGTAAAGATTATTTGGATTTTCCCTACAACATGTCCTTGTTTGGAAACTAGAATTAAAGTTGGTTCTAGAAAAGAGGTACCTAGGTGTAATTAATCCAAAAAGGGAATTTTGGTAGTACCTAATCATCACATAGTGTATGAGAATGGGCCTTATTGCACACCAGGTTCGACACTCTCAGGGTATATGCTTAGGATAATTTATATTTTTTTTTGCAAACCATTAGGAAAAATTTTAATAGATTATGAAAATCAATAACCAAGGTTAACTTCTATACTAAGGAAGGAACTATGTTGAAATAAAATGGTTGAAGTATATTTTATAATTCCATAATTATATTGTAAAATTATTTCTACAAATGGTATTTTGGTATATGAATCATGAAACATCGAAAGATTTTGTTGAATTTTAGAATCATATGTGTATTAATTAACTTAAAATTTATGGATACCATAGTGGGTTAATGAGTTTAAAACTTATCATAAGTTGAAAGTCTTAAAAACCTATTTTTGGGTTTTATGTGATTAGAGTTTTCCAATATTAAAGTCATTTTGGATAAATTTATGACATGTTTTTGTTATAGTAAAAATAATATTCAGGGAATAATGTCTTTAAGATTTATAGAAATAAGTTTAAAGGTATTGATATCCTTTAGTATTAATATGATTATTAATTACAATATAATAATAGTCAAATAATATATTAGGCTTTGTGAAAACCCATTGAATCCAAAAATGGTGGTGGGGTTGATACCCTGAATGATAGACGAAAAGGACTCCCCCCATTCCACATGCCTACATAATGTCCTGGTTAATATGTCATTGTTTTTAGTTTAAATATTTTACAAAAAATATTAATAATGAACTTATGATGATTTTATTTAGGTTGAAATACTAATTTTGTCTATTGGAAAACATTTTATAACCATATTAGTTTTGGAAAATATTTATAGACTGATGTAAATAATTATTTTACGGATCTTATGATCCATTAAAAGTGAAGTATAGTACTTCAGTCATAATTAAGTAATTTTCAGATATTCATTTCTTGGAGTAATAGATGATTTGGATATTTATCGAAGCATAAACAAAGGATTAAATTGTGATTATGAAATAGAAATGTATCAAATAAGTATATTTCATTATTTTATTAGATAGTGAATGTTTTCCTCATTTCTAGGAAAAGTTTCATCAAGCAAAAATGTTATCCAATTACAGTCATATCTGATAAATCTGCGGGTATTTTAAATCATCACAGATTTATGAGTTTTAGGATATTAATATTCCATTGATCACTTAATTTATTTTGATTAATGAACTATATAAATATCTATAATTATTTATGATTTTCATTTTGTCCATATCTTCACTTTCCACCAATTTTCTCCAACTTAGAAACCTAGTTATATGTTATTCTATATGAACTTTGTAATTCATTTTCTCTATTTTTAAGATGATATTTTATTGTCTATTTTAATGATGTGGGTTTTCAATAATGGTATTTAAAAATTAATAACCCTTAATTATGGAGATCAAGTTTAAATTGTGAGGATGAAATTTATTTTAGGTGGGGATAATGTCACACCCTTATATTTTAAAAGGGCATTTTATTTGATTGTGTGTATGACACACACCACCAAGAATAGAAGGGAATATAAAACAATGACACTTTATGATATATTTATTTTAAAATATGGAATAAATATTCAATAAAATACATTACATTCTAAAATTATTTTAGCTTGCATTACACCCAACAATGAGTTTCTTCAATAGCTTGCGTTACACGCAATACTGAGTTTTACTGAACAACAATATACTATTAATTGTTTATTTAATATAATAGTTATTACCTAGAAATTTTTGTGCAAGGTATTAATAATATTAACTAAATTATTAAAATATATTGTGTAGAAAATATTATTTTTCATATAGTCATTAGTCATAATAGACAAATCATTTAAAAAAAGGTTTTCTAAAAAAACTGATTGTTTTTCTAAAAGATGGTTTAGTCAGGTTTTGAGTACATAATTTAAAATATTTTTTGAACACTTAGATAAAATATATTTAATAAAATAATATTTATTTTTGAAATCATAACACTAAAATTATCTTACGGTGAATGTTTTTTATTTTTATGAAAATTTTTATTTCTTAATGAACAGTGAAAAATACTGAATTTTAATTGAAAACTTATTTTTTGTAATAACAAATATTGTCAAATTGTATTTTTTTATTTTTTTTAAAGTAAAATTAGTTATATTATATTTAAATTAATCTAATTTATCACATTATAATAATTTTTATACTCAATGTTGATATAAATACTTCGTAAACATTAGAACATCTTCTCTTTAAAAACCTGCTTTGTCGTCACATCTATGGGATTAATTTTAAAATAAAATTTTCCACTTATAAGAATTGAATTTGAAAAAATGGATTAAATGTTTATAAATATAATAATTTATAATTTATAATAGCTTCAACTTAATTTTTGACCAAAATGAAGAGTGAAAATAGTAAAAATTAATTATCACAATTAATGTAAAAATGAGTTTACTAGAGGTTAAACTAAAAAGATTAGGGTTAAAATAAAAAATGAACTTGTATGAAAACTATTTTATGGAAATATTGCGACTATTAAACCACTTGGGTTAAATAATAGTCCATTTTTATCCTTATGAAAGATGTAAAATGTGGGAATAGTCAATTCCTTTCAAAAATTGCTAGTGTGTCCTCTCTCCCCCTTATAAAAGGTCACCCCTATCCTCTCTTATTCATACCTTAAAAACAATTTTTTTGAAATTTAATTCCGAAATAACTTCATAAATCCCCCTCTTTCATTATATAAGCATTATTATAGGCATAAATCTTTTATTTAAATGATTTAGTGTAAACCTAAGATGGATACCCAAAGTAGAGGTAATGTTTTTCAATAAGCGTGTTTATTTTATTTATTTATCCACATCTTTAACTATTATTTAATAAAACATATATAATACCCCTATTATCTTCCATATACTAGGTTTTTTAAAACAAGATAATTACCTACAACCTTTTTCACTTCCATAAAATAGGTTATGAGATCATCGTTCCCGTGTACGGTACCTCATGAACTGATGTAATTCATTTTTTTTATTTAAACCTCTCAGGGTCAGGTAATATGATAGATATAGAGAATATACAGGATATTTATACCTTTTGATTCATTTTATCATATATACCTTTTTTACTTTCCATTCCTTAGGTGATATGATAATGTCACTTGTGTGTACGACTGACAACCGCTTTGCAAAGTGATATGTTTAGTCTTTCACAAATGCTTTATATAGAATGCAATAAAGTCAAATTTAATAAAAATATGTGATATAAATGAAATAATTAATATATTAATTACCTATTTATCATTATATAAATATAATATATATCATTTTTTTCTTATATTTTCACTCACTTAAGGATGATAACATCATTCATGTACGTGTGATCTACCGCCTTCACGAAGCGACGTGGCTCTCATTTCATCACCACAACACATCAATGATATATATGTAAATATAGAGAAATTATAGGGTATTTATTGTATTATTATCATTATTTATGGAGAAAATATTACTAAAATTCTTTCCATACTGATCATAAAAAAAATGAAAACGTTACTCATGCATACGTACAATATATCATCTCCATGACATAACATATTTTATTTTTCATAACCATAATTTTTGATTTGTTTTAAAATTCTAATTGATTTATAAATACGATAATTATTTTAATGTTAATTATTTTTTATAATATATAAATATATAATATATTCAAGAACCAAATCTCTCATGAGAAAAAATTACTGATAAAATAAGGCAATTAACACCCAAAACTGCGAAAACAATGAATGATTATTAATGAATAGATGATAAGATATTATAATAGGATCATATATGATATTATGAATATTAATATGGATTTTTATAAGTTATGAAAAAGTTAAAATCACTATACAATAGGTTAAGGTACGTTAAACAATAAATAAGCATGAGGTAAGGGGTTTCTTTACTCAATTTATACTTATTGGGTTAAACATATACTTTGCTGATTATGTCTTGCTAAGATTATATGTGTAATTACTTTTTATTAAATTATTTTTTTACATCCAATTTTTTATGTGTATTTTTTGTTGATACATATAATATATTCATTGATTAATTCTCACTTCAACGTTAGGACCATTTTAATGGTTTATTTCACTATATCATTTTAATCGGGATTATTTATTCTTGAATATCAGATGAAAGAAATTAATTGAACATTTAATAATAAAAACATTTAAGTTTATTTTCATATAGATATTCATGATATTTTCAATTTATACTACCATTTTACAACTTTTTTACTTAAGAAAAATGAGAAAATATTTTCAAGAGAACCCAACTTCATTTCTCTCTTCAGTTTGAAATATATTTTATTCGACAATCATGTTTTCTCAAAATGTTTTCAAAAATAGTTTTTTTTCATTTTTATAATGAACTATTAAATAATTCATTACAAATTTTTTATTTTTTATTTTGTAATGGAATGTGTTTTTCATTTTCCGAATAAGGAACTTTTTTATTGTGCAAATGGATTGTTCTTTTTACCTTGTACAACATGTACGAAATTAGGTGCTTACATGAACATTGTTTATTAGAAGATTAGTTTTTAAGATTAAAACACTATTTTTCAAGAAATACTTTCCCTAATATTTTGAAATTTATTGTTTTTTAAAATTTATTTTCAGAGAAAAATATTTTAAAAATGTTTTATATTTTAAAAGTGATTTTCAAAATGAAATGGATATTTTCCAAAAGAATGTTTTGAAAGATATTTTATGGTATTTATATTCATAAATGGTAAAAAAAGATTAATTTTTACTTGAATGGGTACTTGTTGTATTGATATTAGAATTATTATTCCTCTACATGGTTTATTATTATTTAGACAGAGGAAATTATTAACATCAACTTCCTTGATTAATTTTTATAGTCATCAAATCACCCTATAATATTCACTTTTCAGTGATAATTGGTCTTTAAATTTCCCTAATTATCCGTATCATTTATCATTTATATTCATATTTTTAAAAAAATGTCTCATTTATATATATGATGTTTTAATTTTAATGTTATTTGATAAATTTAGGAAATAATGATAAATCCATATCTTTTTCTCAATATAGATTCTCAATTATTAGGCATGTTTTTTATAAATTATATCATGTATTAAATTTATAAGGAATACTTTATATATGAATGAAATGTGTTGGGGACCATTTATAGTATTCTCTATGAAGCACTGGAAGTATCATGAGAAAAAATTAGTTGGTGAAACCCTATGCAATTGTAATCAGTAGTTTTAAATAGTCTTGTGAATGGTCTTGACATTATAGAATTAGTTGAAAAAACTGAATCAATTTTTCCCTTGTATGTTTTAAACCATATTGTAAAAGGTTTGGATAGTAAAGTTTTCATTTTCTTGGGATACATGAAGTTAAATAAATAAGCATTTTTTTCATTCAAAATTCAGTTACTATTTTCCAATAGATTTTCATATTGATATTTTATATGGATGAATTTCATTCTCAATTTATTTATTAACTGTAATTTATTTTCATTTATTTTGATTTTAATGTTTATTTTTATTTATATTACCATGATAGTGAAGTTAGTTCAGTGTAATTTTTGTTTAGTTATTTAACTAGCCATATTTATCATGCTTATTGATTCATGGTAAATTCTGTTGTACTAAACCTTTATTAAGAATTTTAGCTCACTATTATTTTGTTTCATTTTTTTGTAATTAATGAACTGTTCTATGTTGATATGTAAAAATATTCTAGATGGAAGAGTGATATTCATGAAAAAAATATTTTTTAATTTGTGTTTTAAAATGTAATTTGGGAGTCTTGTTTGTATATAGTTGACCAATACTACTAAATTGTTTGGTCCTTCATGATGTGATTCCTTATATCTTATTCCAGTGTAATAAAGCATGAACTAACTTTGAGATATTTGGGTTAGGGTATTTATAGTTGGTATCCTATGAATTTTATTAAAAACCTTGGGAACTAGAATTAGGAAAAATATATTAGGGAACATAATCCTATAACAAACTTTAAGGATATGCATAGAATAACATCCAAAATTTTGTTATGGTATAAATCATGTGGGCTTACTTGAAATAAATCCATTTAAGGAAACTAAAAGTGGATTTGGTTCTATATTAGAGGTACCTAGGGGGTAATAACTCCAAAAAGGGTGCATTGGAATGGACCAATCCTTGCTGGTTTGTCACTCGCATTTGAATATAGATAGAGCTATATTATTGTTGAGTCGGACTGCCTTACTGTTATTGATGCTATTAACCACAACGATGGTGGGATCCAGCCTTTTGGCATCATCATTAGGAGAATTATCTCACTTGTTTGGTGCTTCTCTTCTTACACCTTCTCCTTTATAAAAAGGGAAGGAAACAACATGGCCCATCAGCTTGTGGCCTCAGGCCCTTTTGACTCCACCCAGCTCTAGTTGGACAATTTCACTTCTTGTCTTTATACTTGAAATTCTGTTGATATTCGTCCTTAATGATTTCTATTTTAATAAAAAACTACCTCCTGGTGCATTTCTTCGATCCTTATTACACACCTAGTTTGACACACCAAGGTGGGTACAATTAGGAGAATTCACATTTTTTAGAAAACATTGTGAAGGATTTTAATAGATAATGGAAATGAATGACCTAGGTTAATTCCTAGAACAAGGAATAATATTGTTTGAAATATAATTCATGAAGTATTTACTAGGATTCCCTAATTATATTGTAAAAGTCCTTCTTCCAGTGGAATTTGCGTATAATAATAATTAAAGATAAAATGATTGTGTTTAATTCTATAAGAATATGTGTATTCATTAACATAAGAGTTATGGATACCATCTTGGGATAATTATTTCAAGATGGATCATAATTTCAATGTTGTAAACAACTCCTTTTGGTTTTTATGTTATTGAGTCTACCAAGATTAAGGAAATTTTGGAGAAATATATGGAAACTTTATGTTTTAGTGAGAATTTGTTTTGAGTAATAACGACTTAAAATTTATAGAAATAAGTTTAAATATATTGATAATATTTAGGGTAAACATGATCATTAAAGAAAATTTAATAAATTTCAAATAATATTATTGGGCTTTGCAGATAAAAAGTTGAATAAAAAAATATTGAAATTTTTTATTTAATAATTAATTCTATTTCAATGATGTCTATCATATTTTTGGGAATGTTTTAGTAATTGTATAAGTACAGTTCTAGAGAAAGGAAAACCTAAAAGATGGGATGACTGGATTTTTTGATCCTTTAATATGTTAAAGGAAAATTGTAGTGCTTCAAGTATAATAAATTCATTTGTGGATATTCATTTTTTGGAGTAAGTGATGAATTGAAAATTTATTAAAGGACAACTAGAGGATAAAATTATGATTATTAAATAGAAACATATCATGTAAGTATATATCCATTTATTCATGGATAGTAAAATAATTCCTCAGCTCTTGGAAAAGGATATTGAAACAAAAATTTTATCTTATTACTTTCATATATGATAAATCATATGTTATTTTAACCGTAAAAAATTTATAGTTTTGAGGCCCTTAAATTTACATTGATCACTAAATTTATTGTGATAAATGACCACTATCAATCTCTATTATTATTTATGATTTTATTCAATGTCTTTATCTTCACTTTCCATTAATCTTTTCCGACATAGAAATGTAGTTGTATATTATTCTATATGGCATGTATACTCCCTTTTCTCCCTTATTAATAGGATATTTTATTAAATATTTTTATGATATGGGATTTCAAAAATTGAATTTAAAAATTATATACCCTTTATTATTAAGAATTTTTTTAAATTTTTAGAATTCAATTTATTTATGTTGTGGAGAAAGTAACACCCCAAGATTTTAAAAGAAGGGCATTTTTTTTATTACATGTTTGACACACAATACCAAAAAAAGAAGGGAATATAATACCATAAAACATTATGATGTATATATTTTTATATAATTTAAATCTCTTAAATAACTATCATTACATGCAATAAATAATTTATCTTGAACTACATGAAATAATTAGTTTCTTTGATAACTTTCGTTACATGAAAGACTGAGTTTTATAAAAAAAAATACTATTAATATTATTATTTAATATAATCATAATTACCTATTCATTGGAATGGAGAGTATGTATAAGGTTATCTAAATTATGATTATATATATATTTTATATATTTTTATTAGTTATTTATTTATTAGTAATAAAATAATAAACATTTTAAATAAAAAAACAATTTCTGAAAAATGGTATTTTTGCCTAAAAGATGGATTAGTCACACTTTTCAGATATGATTTATATTTTATTTTTAACACTATTAGAATATTTATTTGAAAAAAAATTATTATATTTTGATATAATAGTACCAAAATTATCATAGGTTGAATTTTGGGGTTTTTTGGGAGGTTTCATTTTTTTTGAATAGTGAAAAATACTAAATTTAATTTAAAACTACCATTTAATTGAAATAATTTATAAGATTAAATTATATTTTTAAATGGGTTTAAATTAATATTATTTAAAATATAAATCAATTATTCTAATTTATATAATTAGAATAATTTTCATTTTTAATCATGATATAAAAACATTGTAAACTTTGAAACATTTTCCTTTTAAAAACATGATTTCTCGTTGCTTTTTTTAGATTTATATGAAACTAATTTTTTTTACACTTTTGTTAATTAAATTTTTAAAAATTAGTTCATTATTTTAAATTATCATAATTTATAATCTCTAAAAATTTCAAACTAGTTCATCTCCAAAATTAATAGGGAAAACATTAATAATTAATTACCGTAGTTATGGTAAAAATGGATTTACCATAGTTAAACTAAAACGATTATGGTTAAAATTACCTATACACTTATCTAAATACTATTTTATGGCCATATTACGTCCTAAAAACCTATATTATTTGATAATGATTTATTTTGGACCCTTTATAAATATGAAAAATGTGGGCTAACTCAACTCATTTCAAACGTACCAAGTGTGTCCTATACCGCACTTATAAAAGGCCACCCACTCTCCTCTCTTATTCACACCTATTGACCTATTTAGTTCAGCCAAGACCTTACCAAATCACAACCCAAAATGACTCCCCTAATCCTAAAATCCTTATTTTCCGAATAAATCCTACCTTTTAAGGCTTTAGTATAAACTTAACGAGGATACCTGAAGAAGAAGTGACATTATTCAACATGCATCTTTAAAATATGTATTTATCCACCACCTTTAATTACTTATTAAGGATTATTATATAATATCTACATTATATTCCTTATAATTGGATGTTTTTATAATAAGTTAATTATGGAAAAACTTCTACACTTCAATCAAATGGGTTAGGAAATCATCATTTGTTTGTACGACGGTCTATCGCCTGATGAACCAATATTGTTCAATTTTCAATTTCTACCACTCAAGTATGTATATGATGGTGGATATAAAAAATATAAATATAAATTATAAAATAATTAAACTTTTGAATTTATTATATTATATATAACTTATTTTAATTTCAATTTCTAACGTGATACGATAACATTGTTTGTGTGTACAAAGGACTACCGCCTTGCGAAGTGAAGTGATTCATATTTCAATTTTGATTCAGATAAAATTTTATATAGTTAAAGTTAAAAAAATATGTGATTTAAATGAAATAATTTATATATTTATGGAATATTTACCTTTATTTGAAGATAATCTATATCATTTTATTTCTTACCATTTCACTCACTTAAAGATGATAACGTCATTCGTGTACGTGTAGACTACCACCTTCATGACCTGATGCGACTCTCTTTTCATCACTAAAACACATGGATGATATATATATATATATATATATGTATATATAAAGAAATTATATAGTATTTATGATATTATTATCAGTATGGAAGGATAAAATATTACTTAACTCCTTTTGGTAATGATCATTGAAAAATGAAAATGTTACCCATGCATACGTATGGCCTACTATCTCCATGATCGTAACATAATTAATTTTTCATAACCTTCATTCATGATTTGTTTTAAAAGTATAATGGATGTATAAATATCATAATTATGTCATTATTATTTTTCTAGATATGATATAACTATACAGTATGTGAAATAACCAGATATTTCATGAAAAAACTCGTATGTGAAACCAAGGAAATGAACTCCCAAAACAATGGAAAAAAAGAAATATTATTAAAGAATAGGTGACAAAATATTATAATAGGATTTAATATGATGTTATAAAAATTATTTTAACTCTATTAAAAGTAAATAACCTGTTTAAAACCACTGTACAAGAGGTTCAATCATGTTCAACAAAAAGGAAATGTGAGGTAAGAGATTTCTTAACTCAATTTTTTCTCATTGTGTCAAACTTCTACATCACTAATTATGCCATTCTAATATTATAGGTGTAATGACCTTTTATTATATTATATATTTTTTTCCATTTTTTTTGTATTTATGATAAATAAACATAACTTATTCATTGACTAATTCTCACTTAATTGTAATGATCATAATAATTATTCATCTTACAAACTCATTCTAATAAAGATTATATATTCTTGAATATTATATAAAGGAAATTAATTGACCATTTTTTAATAAAACCATTTCATTATCTCATCATCTAGTTTTTCATGATATTTTAATTTAGTAGTACTATATTCCACTATTTTTTAATTAAAATAATTGATTATTTTTTTGAAAATCATATTTCATTTCTCTCTCCGGTCATAAATATATTTTCTTCAAAAATCACGTTTTATTAAAATGTTTCAAATTATTTTATCCTTCTCCAAAATGATTTTTTAAATAATTTTTTACCCACGTTTTCTTTTTATATAATATTTTGAACAGAGTTTTCTTATAATTTTCTGAACAAGGCACATTTCAATATTTTTTTAGTGAAAAAGTGTTTTATTTTTAAATTGTACTACATGTATAAAATTACCTAGCAAAATGAACATATTTTCTTTGAATATTACTTTTCACATACTTGATTAATTGTTTTAGTCTTTAACTACCCATTTAAATATTCACACTCCTATGATCATTAGAAATTAAATTTCCCATAACAATCCATATCATTTATCATGGATATGCTTATCACTTAAAAATTATCTCATTTGTATATAAATTGTTCTGCATTAAATGTTATTTGATTAACTATGGAAATTCTGTAAAATACAGATTCTTTAATAAATATGGACAATTAATGCTGAGAAAAAATGTTTATTAATTAAATCAATTATTTGATATGTGAAGAATTCTTTAGGATTTCATGACATGGGTTGTGGAACATTTATAGAAGGATGCTTGATGCATCAGTAGTCTCATGAGACAACATTATTTGGCCAAACCCAACATGTTTGTAAGAAGTAGTTTTAAACTATCTTATAAAAGGCCTTGAAATTAGAGAATCATTTAGACAAACCATATCGGTTTGTACCCAATATGTTTTAAACCATCTTGTGAAAGGTCTTGATGGTAATGGTATCATGTTATTTTGATACATAACATCCAATAATTAAGTATTTCCTTCATTAAAAATTGTATTATTACTATCCATGATATTTTTGGTAAGATATTATCTATGGATTCATTTTATTCTTTGTTTATTGATTAAAATGAATGTGTTTTTAGTTATTTACCATTCCATTCTGATTATACCTTTTCTTACCATGATATTAATGTTATTTAAATTTAATGTGTGTTTAGTTATTTTCTTTATAATATTTATTATACTTATTGAATCATGATAACTTATACTATACTTTACCCATGTAGAATTTGAGCTCACACATATTTTTTCCCTTCTCACGAATCCATGAAGTGTAATATGTTTGATATATGAAGAGATGTTAGAGGGAATAAGGATATTCTAGAAAACAATTATACCATAATTTGTGTTTTAAAGTATAATTTGGGAATCATGTATGTATTTAGTTTACAAACATGACTAAACTATTCATTCATGAGGGATATAATTCCTTGTATCTTATGACAATGTAATAAAATAGGAACCAGATATAGGGTATTGTGCCCAGGTTCACTATAGTTGGTATTAGAGAATGTTTATTAGAAAAATTAGGAACTAGATTTAGGAAAACATAGATTAGGGAATATAAACAGATGATACATTTTTGGATATGTGTTGAAGAGAATCATAAAGTTATGGTAAGGTTAATATTATGTGGATTTTCCTTGGAATATATCTTTGTATGGATTCTACAAGTAGATTTTGTTCTAGAAAAGAAGTACCTAGGGGTAATAATCTAGAAAAAGCACATTGGAGTTGAACAGATTTTCTCTTAGTGCATGAAAATAAGCCTTACTCAGCACTTGGTTTAATAGTCCTGGTGGATATACTTAAGATAATTGAAATTCTGTTTACAAATCATTATGAATGATTTTAATAGATAATGGAAATTAATGAACAAGGTTTACTCCAAGACTAAGGAATGACCTATGTTGAAATAAAATGGACGAATTATTTACTAGGATTCCATAATTGTATTGCAAAATTATATCTACCAATTGTATTTCAGTATAATAATTATGAAACATATAAGGATTGTGTTGAATTTTAAAATCATGTGTGTTTTCATTTAGTTATGATCTATGGATACTATCATGGTTTAATGAGTTTAAGATTAATCATAAGCTAAAAGTCTTAATCAAATATTTATTTGTTTTATATGATGTGTTTCATCGAGGATTAAGATAAATTTTGGGATACAAATAGAATGTTTATGTTTAATTTGAAAAGTTATTTGAGTAATATTGTCTTAAAGTTTTAGAGACATAACTTTAAATCTCTTAAAAACCTTTTGGTTTAATACAATCTTTAATTAAACTGTAACAATAGTAAAATAAAATTATCTGGATTTGTGGAAAGAAATAAATTATTTTTTAAAAAATAGAAAATATGTTATTTAATGATTGATTTTATTTCAAGGTTGCTCATCATATTTTTGGGAAAAATATAGAAATTATATCAATATAGTTTCCAAAAAGGGAAAAACTCCATGATGGGTGATAACCCATCGAATTTGATAAGGTGGTGGGGCTTGAACACATGAGTGAAGGATGATAAGGGTTTCATGACTACCACTAGAATACAAGAAACCTTGGTTAATATTTTTCTTTTTTAGTTAAATTATTTGATAAATAAATATTAATGATGAAATTGTTGTGTTATTGTAGAGGTTTATAGATTAATTTAGTATATTGTATAACTTATGATAGCCATGATAATTTGGAAAAATATATAGAGATATACAAAAAGACTTGTTTTATATATATTACGATTCGTTAGAAAATAAATTTAGTACACGAGACATAAAAAATTCATTTTTTAATATTCATTTATTACAGTAAGGGTTGAATTGAAAATATATAGAAGAACAACAAAAGGGTGAAATTGTGATTATAAAATAGAAACGTATCAAGTATGTATATATTGAATTATACTCTTTGAGATTAAAATAATTCCTCCACAGCTGGAAAATGATATTGAAACAAAAATTTTATCCAGTTACATTCATATCTAATAAATTTTATGGTCTTTTAAATCATCCCAGATTTTTGGTTTTGAGGCCCCCAAAAATCCATTGATCACTAAATTTATTATAAAGAAAGGCCTTTATCACTATATAAAATTATTTACTCTTTTCTCTCCTATCTATATATTTACTTTCCACAGGTTTTCACCTAATTAGAAAACTAGTTAAATGTTATTATATATGACCTTTTCTACTGACTTTTGTCTCTTATTAAAAGGATATTTTATTTACTATTTTTACGATGTGAGTTTTTAGAAATAGTATTTACATTTACCAAACCCTGATTGATGAGATAATGTTATAATTGCTAGGATATAATTAAATTAAGGCAGGGAGAATGTAACACCCCAAGATTTTAAAATAAGTACATTATATTTGATAGCCTATATGACATGAAACACCCATCATAGAAGGGATTATAACACCCTAAGAACATAAGATATAATTACTTTTAATAAAATCAATCAGTTTAATAGATTTTATTACATGAAACACTAATTTTTTCTAGCATTTCATACAATATTGAGTTTCTTTGATAGCTTACATTACACACAAAACCGAGTTTTACCGAACAACAACATACTATTAAAATTATAATTTAATATAAAATTGATTACCTAACCATTGGAATGGTTGGTATGAGTAGGATTAAATAACTTATTAAAATATTTATTTTACACCTTTTTATTAGTAATCTATTGATTAGTAATATAATAAGAATCATTTATAATAAAAATAAATGTTTTCATAAAAACAATATTTTTTATAAATGAAAGATTAGTCACTATTTGGACACATAATTTAAGTTTTTTTATATTTTTGTTAGAAAATTTATTTGAAGATTTTTTTTGAAATCAGAATACCAAAATTATCATAGGGTGCATTTTTAGGATTACTTTGAGAAGTTTTATTTTTTCATGAGTAGTAAAAAATACTAAATTTTAATTGAAAATTTTAATTTTTTTGAAATAATTTATAATGATAAATTATATTGTTAAATTTTTAATGTAAAATCAGTTAAATTATACATCAACTAATATATTTTTTCAATTATAGCAATTTTTATATTGAATTTTGATATAAAAACTTTTTAATCTTTTGAACATTTTCTCTTTAAAAACTCAATTTCTTATCAAGTCTATTAGATTAATTTTAAATTTAAATTTGAAAATTTATTTAAAATTATTTTAAGCAATGGATTTAATATTTGGAATAATAACAATTTATAATTTCTTTTAATGTCACTTTAACTTTTGACCAAAATGAATTGTTAAAATAGTAAAAATTAATTATCGTTGTCAATGTAAAAGTGAGGTTACCTGAGGGATAAAATAAAATGATAAGGGTTAAAATAACCTATAAAATTAACTAAAAGATATTTTCTAGATATATTTTGACAAAAAACCCTCTAGGTTTCTATAATGGTCCATTTTTGACCCTTTGGACATATGAAAAATGTAGGATCACTCAATTTATTTTAGAAATATCATGTGTGTCTTCTCCCCCACTTATAAAAGGTGGCCCCCTGTCCTCTATTCTTCTCATATATACACTTATTTTTTTTAGACAAGACCTTCCAAAATCACATCTAAAATTCCCTCACCTAATCATATAATCTTAAGTTTAAGAAAAAAACCATCATTTAAAATCTTTAGTGTTTACCGAATGATGATACACGAAGAAGTTGTTATGTTCTTCTATAAGCGTATTTATTTTATTTCAATATCCAACTCCTCAAACTATTATTTAATCATGATTATATAATAAAGATATTTTATTTATTATAATGATATTTTTTATAATAATTTTATGACCTATAACCTTATCCTCATCCATAAAATATGTTATAGAAACATTATTCATGTGTACAACAGACTACCAGCTCGCAAACCAATACAGTTAATTTTTTAATTTCTACCTCCAAAGGTTGGGTATGATGATTGATCTAAATAATATAGGTGAAAATTTTAAAATATTTAATTTTTTTTAATTATACTATATATATGTTTTTTAATTTCCATTCCTTAGGTGATTCGATAACATTTACCATATGTACGACATTATACTGCCTCATGAAGCGATGTGATACATCTTTAACTAATGTTTTATATAGAATTTAGTAGGGATAAAGTTAATAAAAATATGTGATATAAATCATATAATTATCATACTAGGGATATATTCATCACTATTTAAATATAACATATATCATTTTCATTCTTACCGTTTCACTTACTTAAAGATGTGGACTAACACCATCACGAAGCAATGTGGTTCTCTTTTCATCACCACACAACATGGATGTTATATATATATATGGATATATAGAGATATAATATGGTATTTTTATATTATGATCATTATTTAATGATAAATTATTACTTACCTCCTTTTGATAATGGTCAATAAAAAATGATAATGTTACTCATGCTTACCTAAGGCCTATGTTCTCCATGATCCTAACATACTTAAATTTTCAAAACCATCATTCTATATTGGTATAAAAAGTATAATTGATATAAAAATATGATAATTATTCCATTTAAATAGTTATATTGATGGTAAAACTGTATAACATATGCAATAAACAGATCTTTAATGATAAAACATGCATGAGAAAATAAGACAATTAAAATCGGAAACAATTGAAACAAAAAAATATTATTAATGAACCAGAGAAAAGATATTATAAGTGGGTTATATACGATATTATAAATATCAATATGTTTATGTTATATGTTAATAACATTTTTTAAATCACTACATAGGAGTTCAAATCATGTTCATAAAAAGGATGTGTACGGTAAGGGATATTGTAACTCAATTCCTACTGATTGGGTTAAACTTCTACATCGTTGATTATGTCATGATAATATTATTTGTATAATAATTTATGATTATATTATATTTTTTTTATACATGATTTATGTATATTTATATTTGATACCAAAAATCAATTAATTTATTAATTATCACCTCAATACAATGATAATTTTCAGGGTTTACATCACAATATCATTCTAATAAAGATTATTTATTATTGAATATAAGTTGAAGTGAATTATTCAAAAATATGATAGTAAAACCAATTAATTTTATCCTCCTCTAGTTATTCATGATATTTTTATATAATAGTACAATTTTGACACTCTTTGGCATTTATAATAATTGATAAAATGTTTTTATAAAAATCCTACTTAATTTATCTCTTTTGTGAGAAATATGTTTTCTTCCAAAATTGTGATTTCTAAAAATGTTTTAAAAAATATTTCTATCCTTTTTAAAATTATATATTAAAATTTTTTTAACTCATTTTTTCTTTTTACACAATTGTTTTCTAAGGAATCTTCTTGTTGTTTTTTGAACATGGCACTTTTCTAATTTGTTATAGTGAAAAAGGAATGATCTTTTTAACTTGTATTATCTGTACTAAATCACATGCTAAAATGAAATTAATTTCATTGATGATTCTTATTCATGTTAATTTTTATTTTAAATTTTTTCCTAATATTCCGGAAATCCATATTTTTTGAATGTCATTTTTAAAGAAAAGGATTTTGTAAAAGTTTTCTGTTTTAGAAAGTGATTTTCAAAATTAAAAGGAATTTTCCATCAACAATTATTTTAAATATATTTTTATGGTATTTGAATTCATAAATGATTACAAGCCTTTATTCTTACTCAAATGGGTATATTTTGTATTGATACAATCTTTATTTGGATTATTTATGATCATTTTAATAGAGAAAGGGATTTATATTCACTTATTTGAATCATTTTTCTATTCACTATACTCCCCTTGAAGTATTCACTTTCATGTGATCATTAGACAATAAATTTACCCTAAATATTAATAATATTTATCATGTGTATTATTATTAGTTAAACCATATCTTATTTATATATATGGTGGTTTAAATTTATTGTTATTTGATTAATTGATGAAATATTGATAAATATATACCGTTTACTCAATACAGATACATGATGATATAGAATGATCTTTATGAGTTAAATAGAATATTCTTCTTATGAGTAATTATTTATAAATACATAACATGGGACGGGTACCATTTATGGAAATAACCTCATTGCATTAGAAGTATCAGGATAAAAAATCTATTGGCCGAACCCTATGTTTCTTGTAACCAGTAGTTTTAAAAGGTTTTGTGAAAGGTCTTGACAGTAAAGAATCGTTGGCCAAATTGAATTGATTTATACCTAGTATGTTTTAAAACATTATTAATGGTCTAGGTGGTAAAGTTATCATGTACCTAGAAAACATGACGTCTAATAATTTATCATTTCCTACATTTATAATTTAGTTATTATTATCCATGATATTTCTGATATGATACTATCTATGGTTTTTTTCATTATCAATTTATTGATTAAGTGACATGTGTTTCAAGTTAGTTACATTTCTATTTTGATTCTGCCTTATCTTACCATGATAGTGAAGTTATTTAAATGGATTGTTTGTTTGGTTATTTACCTTTCCATATTTATTATGTTTATTAATTCATGACATATTCTAATGTACTTAACCATTATTAATATTTTTTTCTCACCCTTAATTTTTCAATTACCATGTATCCAGGAAGTGTATTATTATTAATATGTAAGGATATGATAGAGATATTAATGATATTATCAAAACAAATATGTTTTAATTTGTGTTTTAAAATTTAATTTCGGAATCATATATATATATATATATTTCTATTTTACCAAGAATGCTATACTATTTGGTCCTTCAGGGTGTGATTCCATGTATATTATAAAAATTAAATAATGTAACCACCAGCTCTGGGAATCTCGAGTTAGGGTCACTATAAATAAGGCATGATAATTCCATAATAATATAGTATAACTGTAGAGATAATCAAAATAACATACATTGAACTAATGTTTCAACTACAATAATGAAAAAGAAAAGAATGCTACGGTCAACCGCTAACAACCACTCAATGATCCTCCACCAAACCCAGAACACATCAATTCCCCATAACCTCAAAACCTATAAAGAATCCTAGGAACCTCAAAATGATAAAAGAGAAGAATAAAAAGAACTAAAGAAGAATTAATTTGATTGATATGAATATATATAAAGAAAAATAATAAATTGAAAGGTGGATCGAAGCACACTCTAGAATGACTAGTAAACCCCTATAGTCTCCAAAATATAATAAAAAGTAAGAAAAAGTAAAAGAAAAATAAAAAACCATTTAAATTTATAATTAAAAAGTAAAAACCCAACACCATAATTTAACTCCAATCATTATTGAATAATGGGTTTATTCAAACAGTCCTCTAAAACCTATGGCGCAATCCCCTAATACCACGACCTAGCTTGGGACCTGAATCTTGAGACCCAAACTAGATTTTCACATATCCTCAATATAATTCTCTGATCACCATAGATATAAAAATAGTTATTGGGGATACTACATAACAATTGGTGATTTTTTCCACCAAATAATATATAAATATATGAAAATATGAAAAAATAATTAATTTAAAACCAAAAACATCCTTAAGAAAACCTTTAATGAAACCAACATTATTGGAAAATAGGCTTTTCACATTGTTTTTTTTTCTAGTTTTTAACGTCTCTTAGAACATGAAAATATTGTAGGATACTTTGTAAAAAAAACATTAATTTTGGTTAATAAAAATAGACATTATAAATTCATTTAGGTGGAACTGTTTCATGTCAGTTATTAAATAACTGATGTAAAAGATCATTTACCATGTCATTTGTTATAATAAATGGTGTGGAAAACACTTTTTCACATAATATATTTCATAAATGATGTTAAAAAGTCTTCTATATTTGAAACATGAGGTCATTTTTCGAATAACTATCTTGAAAAATACAATATGGAATACTTATTCAAGTATTTTATTTCCCAACTGATGCTAAAAGGTATTTTCCATGTTAGTTATTACAAACAACTAACGTAGAAAATTTTGTTTTTATATTTTCAAATCACTTATAAAATAAAAAACATAACATATATATATATACGAAATAAAATTATTTTATTTATTTCCCTCCTAATATTACATCATCAAGTAAAATAGAAGAATAACAATAACCACAGAATCTCAACATCAACACAAACATTTATAATTTCAATTTTTAATTTTAAAATGTATAATATAAATAAAATAAAATCTAATCAAACCAATGAAATGAATCACTGATTCGAATTTTAATTCTATCATTAATTTCTTAGTATAAGGCTGATGGTCATAAAAGAGATACCAATTAAAAAGATTGAATTTAAAATGTATTCTGAATAAAAAAAATGAAAAATAAATGGTAATGATTATAAAAAAATTGACCTTCTAAAAAATCATTACTGCCCATGTTAAATTTATTCCATTCATAAATATTAAAATACTATTTCCAAATTCCTTTAATCATTTTTATGAAACTTCTATTTAAAAGAATATTTCATTTCAAAATAAAATTTAAATGTACTTCATCAAAAAATTTGTAATTGTAAATGAAAATGAAGCTTTTCATTTACATTATGATCTTGGTATTATTATTTCTTGTTATATCTCTAAATAATTAATGTCATATATTTTAAAATAATATTAGTAAAATAAATTTAAATTTCTTTAAAAGATAATAATTTATTAACATATTCAAACTTACATGTTCAATATAGTCTTAAAATTATCTCACACATCACAATGGATAGAGAAAAGCCAGTATAGTGTCTTCTTTCTTGGACAAAGAACACCTAAAATCCAATGTACATAGATATGTAAGAAAATATAAAGTGTTTGGTTATTATAGTAAGAGATATATATCACTTTATTGTATATATTTTTTATACTCTTAATGACAAGGAATCTTTCAACACTAAATAATTTCATTATTTTAAAATCATTCAACACTAAATAATTTTATTCTTCTAAATCATTCAACAATATAAACTATTCTTTCTGCATTAGTATTTGTTTTCTCTATATGTGAAATAATATGTGGGTCCATAAATATATATACCTTTATCGTTTCATGATCTGTACTAATTTTATAATGATACATAATATTGAAAAAACATAAGCATAAATTTTCAATAAATTAAACTCACAGGAATATTTTTTTTAATAGACTCAAATTGAAAAAACATGCATTATGTCAATTCCCCACTCATATCTAACTATAATCTCCATGATATATTTTTCTTAATAAGTTTCTGACTCATTGAACACCCAAAAATTCCACTAAACATCAAAAAAATTGAATATGTTGATAATCTTTCAAGATTATTATAAGTTATAACTGAAGTCATAACACTTTTTTATTTTTTTGTCTACTAAATTTTTATTTAACATTAAAATAATGATATAAAAAATTGAAAATATATAAAAATTAAAATGTTAAATCAAATTGAATAAAAAAATTAAATAAACGATATAACATACATAAACATCTGTTGTAATTTTTTAAACAAGTTACGATGGATAAACTAAAACACGGATGATACTTTTTCTAACTACACCAAAATCATCTGTAGGAAATTCTATTCTTACTGATCTATCTATAATATTTTGTATAATGACCCTCTATCTGTTGATGATGAATATTATCTCTAATAAAATATAGGATCCCATATGAAACAATATGATTGTGGGGATCATCAACATATAATTCAAAATATATGAGAAGAAGTGGAGGGGGGTGGGTGTAGGTGAATATTAAGTAGGAGGAGTCATGTTTGTAGGTGGAGGTAGATTAATATATTTTGTAGGAGTGGGATCTATAGGTGGAGGTGGAGGAGTGGAATTAGTAACCTGAAACTGTTTTTTATTGTCTATAAACATAAATTTTACACATGTTCTAATCTTTTAATACATTATATCATGAATATATTGAACTATATCTTTTAGTAATTCTATTTTTATACAAATTTCCCCATATAAATAATTTAAAAAATTTATAAACACTTTTTTTACTGATAATCATACCTGGTACCCTCATAAACTGCCCAAGTTTTCTATCTTTCGCAATTTCATAGATAAAATATCCTTCCTACCATTAGTTGTAAAGAACCCCTATGTTATCTTCTCCTAAAGTTATTTCTATATATAATATTTGAAAAAATATATAGTTTATCACAATATATAAGTAATTTATTTAACTTAAATAAATAAATAAACTAAACATCTTACAATCCTCTTAGCTACTACCCTAAATTTTCTCATAAGATATTGTAATTTTTTTCTTATGAAAACCACAGTAAAATTTTCACTTCTAGGGGGATGGAGGAGGGTCAACCTCTGTAAATCCTAATGACTCAACTCTCATTTTTTAGAATATTTGTGCTATCATTTTTTCATCCAATGATATATACCCTCCCTGAGATAAAGTATTAGGGTATATGTTTCTAGATTGGATATTCTAATGTGATCTCCTTGATTACTATAAATTATGAAGAAAGAACTCAATAATAATATTATTAATATCAAAAAACTTCTAAATCTTAACTTTTCATTTACAAAAAATTCTTTTCATCTTCTACTTTCAAAAAATTTCTTCCATGTTTCTTCTTCTACAAATGGATATAAATTGCATGAATTATACTATTATCTATGTTAAATACTGAAATCTGATTTATGGGTTGATTTAAAATACACCTATATATTAACAAACAATGATAAACATGTACTCATAACTCCAACAATATCAGCTATATAATACATCATCAGATAAGAAGAGGGATAACATATATTACTATAAAAATTTCATGATATGTAAAATTGTAACAAATGAGCTTACCAAAATGGTCTCTTATATGTGTGATATTTACATTTCTTCAACACTAATCCAATAATCAACTAAAATACAATATTTTATTTTAGCTTTAATAGAAATAAAATAATTGAATTATTTTTAATTTGGACCTCCTGGAATATCATTATCATAAAATTCTAAAGGTATCCTCTAGTACTGGCTATGAGAAACTAATAATTTTGGTAATCATGTGCTGCCACGTTTACCCACTCTCTAACTCCCTATTCCATCGTGAAAGTTTATTTCTATTGTAAAGAAGGATGGGGAGGCTTTCCAATAGAATCATGTGAACATTACTCCCCATTGGTAGGTGTACAATCTTGTCCAAAAATATGCAGTGGATCATATGTTTGATATGTCATTATCCTACAAATAAAATTAATAAATAATTAGTACAGAAATAAAAAAATATAACTATTATATAAACATGTAAATTAAGAATGAAAATTTATCAATGAAGAATTAAACTAAACTAAACATATTTGTATTATTTTTTTCTAGTTAACTAAAATTTTATCAACATTAATTAGAAATGAAATGATATAAATGAATGAAAAGAAACCAAAAGTGGTGCGTGAATAGTAATAATACTCCACTTTATTACAAATGTTTTTACACTGAAAATATAATTATTTGAATATATTAAAAATGACCCAAAAAAAGTCAACTAATGTGAACAAATTTTTATTCATACTTGATTGAGTGGTTAAATAAATGATAACTACATTAATTAGAGTTGAAAAGATATATAAGAATTAAAAAAATCAAAAAATGGTATCTGAATAGTCAAAAATATTCAACCTAATAACTCTTTTTTACTACAATAATAGTATTTTTTGAATATAATATTTTATAAAATTTTTTTTTCTCTAGGTAACATATTAGATTTAAAAATATTTTTTTTTGAAAAAAATCAATTATTAGATAAGTAATGTAAGGGAAGACATGATAAAATAAACAAAGGTAAACTAATATAAATAAAACATTTAACTTATTAGGTATAATAAATATTTTAATAAAGAAACTAAAATTAAAATATATAATATTTTATAAAATTGAAAAATGTAAAATAGAAATAAACACATGTTACAAATAATACTAAGAATTTACTAAAAGATTTTTTCTCAAACTCCTTCATCATGATCATTCCTTATGAAACAATAATGTCTACCATGTGGTTATAAATATTATCTATTAATATTTCCATGTAATTAGGGATCTCAAATGAATAAACATCTTCATCATGTTTAACATCACCAACAAATTGTTTTTCCTTGTTAAAAAATAGACCATTTCATATCAGATTTATCAAGAACATTAAAAATTTGTTTTTAATTTGTTTCCATGATAAAAGGATAATCTATGTATTCTAATCTATTCAGATCAACTATTTCCACTAAACATTCATCGTTTCTAAAACTGTTGTTACTGGTAAACTATTTGGAGTCAAATAATGCAACTAAAAATTTAATGTAATCAACCTCTGATATTTCTTCAATGAAATAATAATATTCACTTGAGGTGGAGACTGAATTTTTATCTTTGTCATTTGAAAAATGAATTAATTTAGTAAACACCAATACTCTACTATTCTGTACTGCACTTATGTATTACGGATCTTTAATATGAAATTTATATCCATTAATGTCATATGCAGACCATGTTACAAAATTTAAACATGGAACACCCACTAACCATCACAATGTTTCTAATGCATCTGATATACATAGAATAATATCTTTAAACTATGATTTTTTTTATACTGATTCAACATACACATATATTTCTTATTTTTATAAAATCGTTTTAACTCATAAAAATGCAATGTTAAATATGGATGATCATCATATATCTTTTTTATGATATATAATTATACCTTAATTATCTATTCACCTATCAATGATTTTACTTTCAATCCATTGATCCTTTTTCCCAATAATTGACTCATTCTTGGAAAGATATAGTCAAACTGATGTGCTCTACTTCCGATAAGTATCTTGTACAAAACTTTTCAAAATCCTTTGAAATATACTTCTCAATAATGGAAGATTCATGTCTATATGGATTATTAAAATAACCCTTCAAAAAATTCATGTACCTTTCAAAAGGATACATCTCATATAAATATATAGGTCTACAAAGAATTATTTTTGGCACCACATGACCCACTAAATGAACCATGATATCAAAAAAGGTTAGAGGAAAATACATCCCCAATTTAAAAATTATAAAAACTTATTTGTTCTCAAATTTTTTTAAGCATTTAGATCTATCACTTTATTAAAGATAGAATTGAAAAAATGACACAACATCATGATATCCATTCTTAAATGGATGGGAAATATTCCATGCAATGAAACTATTAGGATATGCTGCGTCATAATGTGACAATCATGATATTTCATACATGTTAACTTCAAATAATTTAAAGACATAATTTTTTTACATTTTAATAATATCCCCACAGATATTTGATATCCTAAAGACATTGAAAATGATATTATTCTCCTTCTTGAATAATTCATGAAAAGACGGGTTTAGGAATGTTCTCCTTCCATAAAGAGTTGGAGCTAATTCTAAACATATTCCCCTTTAGATTAAGTTCAATCTTGAATTCAACCCACCTTTAGTATTTCCTTTAATATATTACAATGTTTCAATCAAACTATCAAATATATTATTCTCAATATACATGAAATAAATTTTATGTTTAAACTCATGATATCTCCAATATGGTACCTTTAAACCTATAGAACATTTATCCCAAATATTGAAATCACCACCATATTTTGGTGTCTTTTCGAATGTCACATCAACGATTTTTACCCTCTCAGAATAATGATTAGTGGAAAAAGGTTTTGAAAAAAATATATGATTATTGTGATCTATTTAATTCACTTTTTAATATTTGATAAGAGTGATCTATAAGTAAAAATATTTTATAACCCATGTATATGTTTTTTTCTCTGATATAGAAATTTATAATATGATGTATGTTGTTCACAAATTAGACTTTCTTTACACCCTTTAACTATATATCCTAATGAATTTCCATATTATAGTAAGTCATTTATAGTAAACATAATCATTTCATATAGTTGAAAATATTCCATTTTATAATAATAAATATCCCTAATGACTTCCTATCAGAAAAGTTTCAAACCATTAATTAATAGTGTTAAGAAAACATCAATATCATTTCCAAAGTATTTTGGTCTAGATATCATTAAACTCAACATGACATATTTCTAATTCACACAAAATTCAATAGATATGTTTTAAATTACCAATAAAAAAGGTTAGGAACCATGTGTTCTATTACGTCTTTGGTATGGATTCATTCCATATATTCACAAACCAATTCTGATATTTTTAACTTCATTTCTGAATACACGAATCTCTTGATCAATTTTCTACCACTGTGGACAATCAACCAGATCGAATATATTTTAATCACATATCCACTAATATGCATTCAATATTAATGTTTTTGGATCATTTTCATTTTAAAATAACTATATCAAAAAAAATTAATTATAGGATGATACTAAAATGAATTGAAAGGGGTCTCTGTGACTTCTAAATCATCCTTTTTTTATTCTTTCAATTTATATGGTGACATACCATACATATGATGCCCTAGTAGAAATTCATATTCAATATTATATAGAACACATTCATTTAAGCATAATTGTATTTTGTTGTACCCCAATTATATCAGGAATAACATTTTATTGACATTATAATGTTAATGTGGAAGATAATTGTCTTTAGGAATAAAATATATCAACAATTGTAGCAACCCAATAAAACTCTTATCACTCCATCAATTTTTATCTTTCATGTTAATCAATATTAACACTATATATAAAATTATAAATTCTATAAAACATGAATAAAAATGGGGTTTTAACATCAATATATAGATTATTTATCACTATTTATTTCTCAATCACCTCTTGTAACGCCCTAGGTTTTTGAGTGGGTCGAAATTCATCAAACTTTTTTGAATTTTTCAGTTTGGTGGTTGGACCGACAATTTTATTGATTTTAAGAAGCTATTTACAAGGGTTTTATTTACTCAAGGTATTTTTTGAGATGGTTTTTAAAGATAGACATGTGAATTAAGGTTTAAATGGTTTTAGGGTGCGTCAGATTCAAAAAAAATAGTTTCAAGAAGCGCACATAGAGGCACAAGGTTTGGGAAAAACATTCATCCTTCAATAGAAACTGTGCATCCCACCACATTCCCTATAAATAGTTTGACTAACCATGCAGGTCATGGTACATGACCATGTAAAACATATACCATTCTCAACAGAGTGGATTTTCATGGTTTGAAAAATAATTCACATGAACCATGTGTGTGTGGTGCTTGGACCGAAAGCACAACAAAGTTGATGCATGGTTAGCCGAATAGTGTAGCCAAACCATAACTATCAATAAAAATGTGTGAAATTACTAGACAACCCCTTCCCCTATTTCTTTCTTTTTACACTTTTCTTTCCATTCCACTACACACATATAAGGGGATTTCCCATTTCTCTTTAGCTTTAACTTTGGCCTCCACACCACATTTGAGCTCCGATTTGATCGTATCTAGTCTTATTGGAAGCATGTCTCTATGGACTTAAATATTATTGTATTGTTTCTTCTTTTATCTATCCACACATAATACTAATTTTTTTGAGTGACTTTTCCCTATTTTAAGGACATTCATCTAAAATGTAGATTTCTCTTGTTCTGTCTTGTGTTAGCGGCCGATATTGGATGAATGTATGCCTCTGAGTGTAAGGTTGGTGGTGCATAGATTTATACTTTATTTTCAAGAGTTTTGGGGGTGTGTTCTTAAATGTTCCCCTGAGATGACCGAGTGTGACCCCCAATATATTGATGCATATATTTAAATTGATCCATTCATGATACGAGATGCTGATGTGAATTATCTAGCTCTATTACACTTGGTCAATATGGTTAAGGGAATTTATCCAAGTTGGGAAGTTTAGCCGAGGTGTATCATTTAAGTTAAATTGAACATCTTGGTTCCATGGGAATGTGACGTGCTTGGATCGAGGATTGAGGTGATGCAGATCACCTAGACTGAGGTGACATGGTTTTGAGTTTGGGCATGAAACGAGATATATGGGTGATGTTGATCACTAGGATGGTTGAAATGGCCTTCGAAATGAGGTGATGAGGTCTTCAGGATAAGGTTCTAGCATAAGGCTTGGATGGTGTTGACCACCGGGATGAGCGACAAGGTCATAGGGGAACAAGGTTCCAGATGATGTGGATTAAGTACTTGTTGTTGATTTCAGCTCACTCTGATTAGATGATGCACAGTCAAGAGTCGTGGAAAAAGAGATGGGACTTAGTTGAGGTGGTGTTGACCACTCATTGTAGGTATAGGCCACTGTTAGTTTTTTGGATTAAGATGGTGTTAACCATTAGTGAGGTCATAAGTTCTTTATAATGTTGTCCATGTGGATGGTGATGGTCTATCGATTGATGGTGTTGAGACCATCATTTTTAGGCTGTGGATTTCCATAATATTTGATTCCACTATTCCATGGTTATATTGAAGGAAGGGCATCTTCATGTCTTGGTTTATTAAAAATTGAAATGATAGTGATATATATTTAAGGACATACATCCTTGTGCTTTGTGAAATCACACATTTGAACTAGAAATGATTTATTTAGTAAAGGTTCGAGGGAATAGTTACTTGATTGAGAATCTTGTTTTTAATCTGGTGAAAGGTTTGATGACATGGGGGTTTGGATAGCTTGAGGTGCTGGTTATATGATTTCGGGAGGTTCCCAAGGGTTCTCCAACTTCTTTCTCACCAAGGTGTGCCTGGGGATTTATGCTAAGGATCTTTTCCACTATGAATATATTTGTAAAAACTTTTATTTTATGTCATATATATATATATATTAGGGAACAACACAGGGGATGGATGAATTTCGTGATCACTTCTTTGTGGATATTGAGAACAAGGGGGATAGGTTTATTAAATAATTGGTTGTTCCATGAATTTTATTTATATTTTAGTACACAATATATAACTATGGATATAAATTTGGCACAAATTGGTAGTGGGTTATGGAGATTAACTACTGGAAAAACGACCTATACCCACGGTTCAAAATCGTGGCTATAGCCCCCAAAACTGTGGGTATAGCCTATACCCACAGTTTTGGGAATCGTGGGCTAGAACGACGTTGGTATTGGGGTCTCAACCTATACCCAGGTTTTTGGAGAACCATTGGTATAGGGGAGTCAAAGTGTTCACCACGGCTGTTCAAGTGTGGCACACAATAGACCCCACGATTTGAAAAGCGTGGGGTATTTAAATTCAAAAAATTTGCAGCCGGCAGGATTCGAACCCGCACTCACGCTACGCCTCACAGATGCGCAACGCCAAGGGACCAACCGAGCTGCGTATTATTATTTTTATATAATTATACATCAATGTATATATATTCATCTTATCCACGTGCGGTACTAAAAAATACAAAAATGTGGGAAAGGGGTTTTGAACCTGCGTCTCATATTGGGACTCACGGCCTCACATCAACAACGGACAAACCAAGCTACGATTTTCAATTGTTAATTATATATACATATATGTATATATATTAATATAATATACAACAGATATTTAAATTTGAAAATCGCAGACTGCGGGATTCGAACGCGCGTCTCATGGCCGTGCCTCCACTAGTGACCAACAGAGCTACAAATATTCTGAGTATATAAATTTATATTTATATAAATATATTAAACTAAACCATGAAAAAATATCTTCCCGCCAATTTTTTTCATGCCCCACCTAATTTTCATTCCCTACCATAAGCTATACCCATGGTTCTCTAGAACCGTGGGTATAAGTATTCAACAAAACCCCAATACCCATTTTTATCCAAAACCGTGGGTATAGGTCTTTGGAAAATACCCTATACCCAAAGTTCTCCAAAACTGTGGGTATAAGTGAAACTATACCGATGATTTTGGAGAACCGTGGGTATAGGTGTCCTATACCCACGGTTTTGGAGAACCATGGGTATAGGTTCACGTACTACCCCTATACACCCAGTTTTGGAAAACCATGGGTATAGAGGTACCCTATACCCATTGTTTTTTTTCAAAAATGTGGGTATATACCTATTTTCTAGTAGTGATTTATTCTCACACCATACACATGGCCCTCAGGATGCATCTAGAATTTATGATTTTCAGATCAGGTTAGGATTCACGCTCAAGAGTTGGACCTTAGTGATCGAGTAGTAGTTTTTTCATGGGATGGATGGTATTAGACAATGACAATTCCTCTATATAAGTTGATGTTTACTTTTGAGTTTTTGGAATGATTATTATTTTATTTACTATTGGTTGGCCATGGGAAACCCATTTTTCTATTGTTTTTTATAACACTACTTTCTTTGAATGTTTTTACCAATGGTATCATATCTGGGATCATTTATTTACTTCTACTTATTATGATTCTAATATTAAAATTATCGCTTCATCAAAGTTATGGTCTTTGTTCCAATTATTTATAAATTTATAGACCATTATTATTATCATCACTAGAGTGTATATTCTTCCCACGATCACCTTTCAGAAACTCGCTACTAATCGGCAGCCTTTGGCATTTGGGGATTAATTTTTAAGGCCCAGTGGTCAACCAACCTGAAGCACTGTTCTGGTGGGAAAATAGTCCAAGGCGATACAAATAGTATTAGAGGAGTTTTACTTGGTTTCTTAGCCATAATATTGGTGATATAGAAGATAATAGACTAGGATTTCCTCAAGATATGGTATAGAACTTGTGTTTGGGTTCTTGCATCCCTAAACAAGGGGTAAAGACTAGGAAACCATGTGTAGGAAATTTATGTTCTTCTAGGAGAGTTGATAGTTGATTTTATTTCCACCTCAAGTGGTGCACTAGGGTGTGATGGTTATATGTTATGAGATGGAATCTTGTCCTGGTATGGAAGTTAAGGATATTAACCCTTAGAAAGATATGGAAATAGTGGTTTTTGATGCATCATGATAGACACATAGTTACAAGATATATATATGCATATGCATGTGATATATTTTTAGAAACTTAGAATTCACTAAGGGGGGTTTTTATGTTTATAGTGTCAACAAGGAATCTAAATAGTGTTTTCTTGCTTATCCTTCTTGGTGGAATTCTACCCAGCATTCCCAGGCATGTGGTTCCCAATGTGATTGCAATGTGATATAGAGTCTTGACTTCGAAATGAATAGTCATGTATGGATATAGTGGGTGGGTTGTTTAATGTGTAAAAAATAATCTAAATAGAATTTTACTATATTGCTTCTTTTTTATGGGATTTTACTCAACTACCTCAGATTGATACATGTGATATGTGTTGTTTCACAATGTTACATGTAGTAAAGGGGCCATGAGTCCAGGTTACAAGTGATTCACTACTCCATTATGGGGGAGGTAGGGGTCATGGGGATGGATGATACGTGAATCCTCACATTGATATGGGTAGGTGGGGGGGCCCATGCTCATATGTCATGTAACATGTGTGTGTTAGAGGAGTGTAAGGGTGGTGAGATTGAGATACTTATTAAAAACTTCCCTATCCATGATATATATATATATATACACTATTATGACTATTTGACCATGTGATCTGTATTTAGTGGGATTCCCCAAGATGTCTTGTAGTAGAGAATCAAGAGGAAAATGATGTAGTGCCTCTTGAGAGTGAAAATGATGTGGCCCCTAAGGGTCAATTTGTGGCCCTGGATGGTCAGGGGTACCATGTTACATTATTAAAGTCATTATTACATGTGAAAACACCATTGGATATGGCATATTTTGGGCCATGTCTTGATGATCAAGTAATGGTAAACTTGGTTTGGGTAAGTCGGGGTTTTGACCAGGGGCACATGGAACCGATCTATCTATGGAATAATTGACTTGGGAGTTAGATTCAAAGGACCCACCACTATTTAAGGGTGTAATTAAACAAATTCAATTTAAACTCTTTCTCATAGTTAGTCAATTAGGCATTGATAGTTGACAGAAATTTGATGGGTTTCCTTTATTCAAGTCGGGTGACAACATCAGGTGAGCATAGAAGCAAAGATTCAGATTACCATTAGTTGGGATGGGAGGAGTCTCAGTAGGTAATTCAAGATAGATATTTACAAAGAACATTGAGGAGTAGGTTTTTCATAGTGTGGTTCCAGTACAGGAATTCGGGACATGTGCAGATGCTGTGCGATCGAGCATCGAATGAGTGCTGAGGATACAGAAGGTTGGTCATCATAAGTGGTTTGACATGAATCCTTATCATATAATTAGAATCCAATAATTAGGTCAATATTAGGGATTTATGGTATGAATGGGAGTGGAACTAGGATCAGGTAGTTTGGATTCATCTGGAAGCGGAGGTCGTGTTAGAGACAGTGGGACCTGATAGTGGGGTCAGTGGCCGATAACTGGTGTAGCTCTATAAGGAGGCCTCTTATTTGGTAGTTAGAATCTGAGCTTGGTGCGTGCTATTAAACTGGGGGTTCAGAGAAGTATGGAGGGATAATTATAGTTAGAGTTATGTTGTGGGCATTACCAGGTTCTATTTTGTTTTAGAATGGCCTTTTTTATGCCATTGTCGTCTTTGATGCACATGGTTCATGTGATGTTTTTTTAATAACTAGGTATTTGTTAGTAGGTTGTCATTATTTTAGATGTGTGATATATATATATATATATATATATATATATATATATATATGCGTGTGTGTGTGTGTGAGGTGCATGATAATGGGACTTGGTCATCAATTGATATGTTTCTTGAACAAAGTGCATATGAATCTGAGCATTGATGCGATTTAAGTTTTCTGTGAGGTGTGTAAAAATTTGGAATTGATGGGAATGAATATTTATATATGATGAAATATTATTTTGAGAATCTATTGAGATGTAGAATCTATGGGAATCCAATGAGATGCGAGACCTCATAGGTGCCATGTGGGACATCAGAATGAGGTGGGAATATGATGAGATGTGGGACATAATGGGTGTCAAATGAGATTCAAGAATTATTTGAACACCTAAAGAGTTTTTGGAATGATGATATGTCAAGGGAAGAATTATTGGTCTAGGAATGGTCACTAGACCATCAAAATTTGTTCTATTTATGTATAAAAGTGACTGGGTAAGTTACACTCGATTTGGCGGGAACCTTGAAGGGAGTTGACCAATGAATTAATGACTGATGTAAACCTAGTAATACAAATGAGATGAGTATGTTTGGTACCATATCTGGTTAATTGATGATAGATTGGGGATGATAATTATTAAGGTGGGGAGATTATAATATCTCAGGTCATTGAGTGGGTCAATATTCCTCATCCAATTTTAATTTTTGAGTTTGGTGGTCGGACTAAGTATTTTCATGGTATTTAAAACATAATTCCTAGAGTTTTATTGACCAAAGGACTTGTTTTTAGATAGGTTTAAGGATCATAATTTTACTTAGGGTTTTGGGTGGGCCTTTGGCTGCAAACCCAGTTTTGGGGAAACATAGAAATTGGCACAAGGTTTGAACAAACCATGAGGACTCAAGAAGAAACTGTGTGGTCCACCATTGGAACTGGACATGGTTTGAGAAACATGCAGGTGGGATCACATGATGACGTAAAAACTATATAATTTCTAATAGAGGGGATTCACATTGTTTTCATATGGTTTGGAAAACTGTGAGCATGAACTGTGTGTGTGTGGTGCTTGGACAGTTAGTACCACATGGTTGGGGAACAGTGAGCCAAACCATGCATCCAAACATTGAAGGTCATTAAGAATCTGTGAAATTACAAAACTGAACATGACCTATATTTCTTTGTTTTCTCTCTTTTCCTCCCATTCCAATGCATGCACAGTAGGGGCTCTCCCTTTTCCCTTCTTCCTAGGGTTTTTCCTCCACACCTCATATGATCTCTAATTAGTTCATCATTGGTGTCATTGTATTTATATAGGTAATGGATTAAATCCAATTACCCCTTTTATCTTTTATCACACCACACAGAATACTAATTCCATGTGATCCATTTTTCCCTATTTTCAAGGAATTTATAAAAAATGCCGATTTATCTCATTCTGGCACAAATTATTGGATGATATCAGACAACTATGCACCTATGTGTATAAGGTAGGTATTTCCAAATTTATCCTTTATCTTTTATATGAATTGGTGGTGTTTATTTAAATGCTCCATTGGGTTGACGGAGTGTGAACCCTTATAAATTATTACCTATATTTAAAATGATTCATTAGTGATGAGAGATACCATTGGGAATGATCCATTTCCTCAAAACATGGTCAATCTAGGAAAAGGGATTGGTCCAACTTGGGTATTTTAGACCAAGAGTATAATTTGAATTAAGTTGAATTGATTAGTTCTATGGGAACATGATGGGATTGGCTTGAGGATTGAGGTGATGTTGTTTTCCTAGACCGAGGTGACATAGTGGTTAGGTTGGGTGAAGCCTAAGATATATTGGGGATTTTGATCACCAGGTTGGGTGACATGGCCATTAGTTTTAGGTGATAAGGTGATAAGGATGAGGGCATGGCCTGGGACATAGATGGTACTGACCATCAGGACAAGCAATAAGGTTGCATGGGAATGAGGTGTTGGATGATGTTTTTATTTAATTTTTTTTTCTGATTTACACCCACTGTGATTGTCCAATGAACTATTGAGAGTCGTTTCCACATAGATAGGACTCAGCTGAGGTGGTGTGACCAGTCATCTCAGTTAGATATATGAGTTAGTTTTTTCTATTAGGATGGTGTTGACAATCTATGAGGTTGGAGGTTATTTCCATAGAAATATACATATATGGTGATGAACCATCAGTTGATGGTGTTAAGACCATTAACTAGGGTTTGAGGCTCACCATACTATTTTATGCTGTTAGGCCGAGTTTATATTGGATGATGAATTTCGCTTTTCCTCAATATACAAATTATTGAGTTGAAAATGGTATATATTGGATGAATAAAATCATTGTGCCTTAAGAAATTAGGATGTTGAGATGATGGGTATTATTTAAGATGTGTCCTAAGGGAGAAGATACATTATTAAGAATTCCGTTTTGGCGCACATGACAATTTTAATGACATGAGGCATTAGTTGGCACAAGGTTCTCTTTATATGATTTTAGGAGGTGATTGAGGGATCTAAAACTTATTAATTTTTAGGGGATTACATGAGATTTTGGATAAGATTCATATCCACTATGAATATATATTTTTATACATGTCTTTTATGTCATATATATATATTTGTGTGCATTATTCCAACAATGGATAAAGTAGGTGATCTGCTTCCAGGTGGATGTTGAGAACAAGGTAAGATGGTCTATTTAATAATTATTTGTGATTTTTTTATTTGTATTTCAGTACACACTAGAGAATTATAGATGTATGCTAAGAACACGTTGGTGGTGGATTAATGAGATTTATTCTCACACCATACATGGTCCCCTCAAGATGCATGAATGCTTTATGATTTTGATATTAGAAAAAGATTATAGGTTTGGAGATGAACCTTAATGATTGAGTAACACCTTTTTAAGGAGATGGATTGATTTGGACAATGGTGGTTTCTCTGCATCAGTAGGAGTTTAATTTTGAGATTTTTTTCATGGATATATATGTAAGTACTACTATTCAATAATGGGTTACCCCTTTTTCTATTATTTTGTCTGACCTAACTTGCTATGATTTCTTTTACAAATGGTATCATGTTTGGGATCATTTATTTACTACTAATTATTATGAATATTCTATTTCATGTCATTTATTTTAATACATTATCTCCTTTCTTATACTTCTTTATAAACGTATATAAAATTAATACTACCACCAAGAGAAGGTATAGTCTCTGCACTATCTTTTCTCTAAACCTCGCTATTAGATGGAAGCCTTTGGTGTATAGGAAGGTGTGATTAAATCCTAGTGGTCAACAATCCCTAACCATTATTCGAATAGAAAAATGGGTCGAGGTGATTTACCTATACTTCAAAATCATTAATCATTTCTTTAATTTTCTCAGTCTTATCATATTTAAAATCATTATCACTTATAGATTTGAAATTATTCCCTGTTTTACCATGCCGAATCAAAGGAATGTAACTCAAATTCAAACCATTAAACATTAAATAATATTTGATATCTTTTATTATAAATTTATACGTATTTCAATATTTTAGGCAAGGAAAAAAAATACAAGTCGTTGTTCGGTTTATTTCATTAGAAAATTCTAAAAAAACATCAACAACTTCATCATTTTAAATAATTATTTCAAGTGTAGTAATCAATCTTCAACTAATTATTATCTATAAAAAATAAAAAAAAATATTTTCCAAAAATATTGTGGTGATAAAAGCGAGTAAGAGGGGGAATAATAGATTACTTCAATGATAATCAATTAGAAATACTTGTGGTTTTATTCATTAGTTAAATGTTTCTATGATTTTCAATGATAGTGAATATACTGTTAAAGAAGATAACAACATCATAGATGAAATTTATTGTTAGTTAAAATGATTATATATTCAAATAGAAAATAAAGGAAATCAATTTGTATCCCTAGAGAGTAAAATAGTCTTTCCAGAAAATAAAGAATAAATGAATGACTCAAAAGAGGGACTAAATATCTAGAAATATCATGTGAATTTTTCATTGACATGAATGTAAAAACATGGTTCACAAATATAGGATCGTTAGAGAATATAAATAATTTGTTTATGATAAGAGATTAAGTATATAATTATTGTAAGAAGTAATAATTTTCATCAAAACAAGAATGAGTTTGAAGTAAAGACACTCAGTGAGGGAAACTTTATTACATTAATTGTAATTTAAATGAATTTTCAAACACAAATCTCAGTGAATAAAAACAAATTTTGGATGAAAATTTTAATATTGAAATATGTAATTTACAAGAAATACCACTCTTATATTTGATTATTATATTCTTCATCCAATGAAAAGATATATTTCATTAACAAAAGGTATAAATATTTCAAAGTAATATAAGGTAAAATTTTATATCTAACCACATTAATGAAACTAGGGAGTTAAATAAACTAATATATGTTTTCTTGTGAATGTTTCAGTTAAAAAAATGAATTTTTATGGAATAATGGAAATTTTATATTCATGTTTCAACAAGGAGTTCTTCAGATGAATTTTTTTAATTTACCTTGATATTTTTTTTCTGTATATTGAATATGATTTCAAAGAAGCTCAAAGTTGAAAAATATAGTAAGGGTAGATAATTTTGTAATGGGGAATTATTCTACTAAGAATCTTGTTAAATAGTGGATATATCAACCCAGTGAAAAATAATAACTATGTGAATTTTAAATTTGAAAAGAAATTATTAAAATTATGTTATCCCAAGACTGCGAAGCTTAGAGTGATATGGAACTAAAATTATTGTAACACTTAAAGAAACAAGACTGGATTCATACCTCCCGACCTATAAGATTATATGAATTTTTATAACATATACTCAGATCTCATTAGATATGTTTTAATATTTTTATGTATAAAAACCCATGGTTTTGAAATCTGCACTATAAATAAGGGGAATACCTTATTTTTTTCGCATTGTGTTTGGTACATACACCTGATAACAATCAAAATTTCATAGTATATTTAAATAAAAAAGCATCTTATAGAAAAAATAAATTTATAAATAATATATTGTTAGTATATATATATATATAACATAATTCAATATAAATTAAATTAAAAAAATAATAGTTTCTAATAAAAAAAGAAACTAAAAATAAATAGCAGGGCAAAAAAACTAGAATCACACCAGATTTAAAAATGAAATATGTAATAATTTTTTGTAAAAAATATATTTTATTAGATAAAAAATTAAAATTCATGATAAATCATAATGATTTTACTTTGACTACCCAATTCAGAAATTAAAATTAATAAAATAGGATATGAAATCAAAACCTAAGATATATCCTTAGAATGACTAAGGCTTCCGATGAAGTTCTTATTCTATAAAAATCATGAGGGAAGTGGAAAAAATAATTAGTATTTCAAAAAATATATGGGTTCTAATAACATGAAAAATGGAATAAAATCAATTTAAACTCGTGAAAATGTAAAAATATTTTCATAGAATCAAATTTTCAAGGAATAATTAATGGGATGGATGACTAAGAGAGGATCAAGAATATGTGAGGATTACTTAAGAGATCAGAATAGCTATCTTCAAACATGAAAGGAGAAAATAATCGAGGGGTGGGTAGGTAGTGAATCAGTAATCACATGATGGGGTTGATAAAACCTAGAGGATGATAAAGATGAAAATGTAGGATTAAGGTCCACAATTTTGATGAAGTAAGGGTTAAGGAATTTTTTTGGAGGAAAATAGAGATTTGTTGTGGGAATAAAAGAAACATAAATGTGTCTACCAAAATTTTGATAAAACTTTATAAGGAATATCACATCAATTATTTAATAACTAGAGTGAAAAAAAATCACATAAGTTTCAAATAAACGACATCATAAACCATTTTTAATATCAGCTATAATGAAATCGATATGATAAACCTTATATAAAACATCAGTTTCTAGATAATCAATGTAGAAAATATAAATGTTTTTAATTTACAGTCATTTATATAATAACTGATGTTAAAAATATTTTGTCATGTCTTCTTCACGTCCATTATAAATAACTGATGTTAAAAATATGAGGTGACAAATATTTTTTATCCTAGTGAAAATACCTACATTATAGTGGAAATAAAATTCAAAACCATGATGGATAACCAATATAGACATATAAAACCTATTCCTTCAAAAAAACTAATCCAATGATAATTAGCTGAACACCGTCACATTTCCCAGTGAACACGACACTTAGGATGCATCTTCAAGGAATATGGAAGCCTTTCCATAACCAATATCATGAAAAAATGTGTATATACACATCAAGATATGGGGGTTGGGGTGAGTGAATCATTACTCCACATGGGTTTCCCAAATCAATCCCATTGAAACCAATATACGATCATTTCCAAACCATATAACCAATGTAATTTGGGAAACTAATAGAACATTTCATAGTTTAAGAGTTCATAGATTCTTCAAATAAATCGTACTAAATATGCAGGTATTATTTCCAAATGAACCATATTTGTAAACATATCAAATCCCGTTATATCATCAAATAAACTATATTTCCATAATTTAAGTCATTTCAAGAAAAATATAAAGTAATCAAATATGTAACCACATATATTTTAACACAAATACAATTATTGTATACCGATAATGTATCAAAACCCATATAGGTGTTCATATTAGATATTTATACCCTAACCATGGCTATTTAAAGTAATGAAAAATGGTACATCCAACCAAGGAATTTCTAGTTCTCTTAGTTCTTCCAATAATGGAATTTCTAATTCTCATTCTCTATTTCCCATTTTTCTATAATTAATTATTTTCTTTCGAAAATGATATCTAATTCATCCCAAATCCCTAAACCGAAATATTTAAAATTAAAATCCAATTTTATATAGAAAATAAATTTATATAAACCAAACACTATGATTTGAAAAGACAATATCCACGGTTTCCATTATAAATTCCCCATTTTATATTTATGAAAATCCAAAGAAACCATCATTTTAAGAAATAAATTTCATATAAATTAATAGATAAAATATCACTTTAAAATAAGAATTTTAAATCATATAAATAACAGGAAATGGAATGATAATTTTCAATGGAATGGATATAATCTAACTACCTTAGAAAATTTCCTCATAATTATCAATAATATCTCAATACCATGACTTTAATGAAGAAAATTTCCCATCCATGTCATCCAAGTCCGTAATAAAACATATTTTTTAAATACTGAAGAATAAAATCCAATTTAAGATTATTTGGAATGTATTTTTCACATTATGAATTCCATATTACTTAATGGTAACTCCCATTATTTTAATCCAGAGTTCAGAGCACACAACCTCCAGGGATTAGAAGATAACTCATGTTATTTGACATAGATTGTAAATTACTCACTAGTTTTAATGGTGTTGAATATAAAGGGTTAGAAGGTAAATCCAAAAGTGTGTCACAAACCTCATTCTATTTTACATGAACCCATTCCAAAGATCATAATTCCCACCTCTAATGAATTTTAATTATATAATGATAACAGTGAGAGTCTTAGGTTATAAGGATAGATAATATGCAATTTTAATATGTTCTTAGAAATCATATATTGCTTAAGAATATACCTTTATATAATATTGATAATATGTCCAACCTATCACCTTCTCATCACCTAATTCGAAAACCCCCCAATATGATGGGAGAAGTAGAGAGAGATGTCAATAGGGATAACATATGAAAAACATTCTCTATTTATAGACCATAATCCTCTATTCCCCACCATGAATTTCCCATTAATAAAACCTCCTTATTAGGGTCTCAAATACTCATTTAATACTCTTATATTATAATATATCTCTCCCTTAAACATAAATCCATGGTAAAACATATAATATTTCCACCATTATTCCCAATTAATTATGTTCTGTTAACTTATTAATCCAATATCGTGATCTAATAAAATTAACTAACATTAAATCCCTATCAAATTCCATATTAGTAATAATATTCCAAATTATATATTCCGTACAATATTTCTGGCTTCATTTTCTATATAAATCTAGAATGTAATTTACATAAACAATATAATTCCATGTAGTTTATCCCCATATTAAATTCCTATATAATAAATCAATTCATAATCCCTTAATAAATATTCTATAAAGATACCCTATTTGAACTATATCAAATTTAAAAATCTAATTGAACACTCTATATAATCTAAGTGAAATAAACTCCATTAAATCCTCTAATATATCCCAATTAAATATTTATATATTATTAATACCTATTATTTTATGAAGATCATGTCGAAAAATTAATATCCCCTAATTATCTAATTTAATTCTCTAATATTCATTATGAAAAGAGAAATATTTTCCCATTAAATACAATAAAAAAATCCCATTATCAAATGATTAAAAAATATTGAGTATAATTCCATTTACTATGGGAATAACTTTAATTAATTAAGTCAATGTATTCTCCACATTAATTAAATAAAACTACTATAAAAAATGTTACAATTATAAAAAATTTAAAGCTTCTCCCTTAGAAAAGTGACTAGACTATATTTCCTTCAATTTACACGATTTTCAAATGTGATCTTCTCTCTCCAACATTTCCTCTAGAACTTCCCTGTAAAAACCCACATCTTATGGGTTGTTTAACTTTCCTGGGAATTTTTTTTTCGATATGGAGGAAGGGTCATTTTGAGAACCTAGACATAGATCATAATTTCAAATAATGAAATATCTCTAGGGGAATATTTTTCAATGTATATCAATTCCTGGGAGTTATTTTGGGTGTTTGGGAAGGTGTTGGAGAAGGTAAAATGTGATGAAACACCATTTCTATTTTTGGCTATTGGTGGCCTTTATGCCATTTAATTTTGGTCCCACCCAGATAACCTTCAACATGGGGCTTTCATGGATGGGGAACCATGCCAGGAGAAAGATCACATGGCATCATTATATGAGGGGGAGGATGTAACACCCCAAAATAATTAGTTCTTAAGATACCAAATGTTACCACCCAAGTAAACAAGGTGAACATTTCATTTTAGAATCCTACCATATTAGAACTCCATGGTTAAGAGATCTTGCCACAAAGTACTTCCAGGATGGGTGGGATCATGGGATGTTTTTCATGGTGTGTGTATGTGTGTGATGAAAGAGAACATATAAATAACATGTTTTTGAATATGGATACATTCATTAGTATGATAAGTGATCTGGATGGGTAATGTCCTCTATTTCTTAAAAAAGGAAACCATGTTATTACATGAGAATCATGTGGTCAGATGACCTGGTTCAGGGACTGGGAAGGTAGGGTCATGGAAAATGGTATCATAGCCAATACTTATCTAGAAGTTTAGTGGAATTTCTCAGGATTCAGGTGTGGGGTCCACAATTAGGGTGTTCTCATTAAATATGGGGAGAGTGTAACAACCTTAAAAAATTCTTGCTTAAGAGAATAAATTTTACTACTCATGTCAACTAGGTGAACCATTCTTTTAAAATTTGTTGGACCATTGGGTCAGTGATTACCGTGATAGGTGACTCCAAATGGTAATATTCTATAGTGTTTTGGGAAGGAAACCAGAGTATTACATGATACCAATGGGGTTAGATGAACTGGTTCATAGCTCGAGGAGTCCAGGTCAGGATAGTGGAGGCCAGACCATAAGTTCCTGATCCTTGGGTACATGTTCTCTTAAAGAATGTTTCATTCCAAAAACTATAGGGGTCACATAATGGTGTTGTTTTTCTGATTGATTGGCCCCATTTACCATGCTGGTCGCACCATAAGTTATGAAGGATACATTGCTATGGTGGTAGCTCGAAGGCTAGGCCCTCTACCTAAAGAGGTCTCACACCATGACCCTTATAGTCATTCTACGAATGATTTATTGGTTATTTGTTTAACAGAGTTAAATTAGTAATTTATCAGTCATCCACCTTCTATTTTCGTTGAATAGTGGAACATGAGGGGGTCCTTTTAGCTTACCCCCCCCCCTCCTTCTTCTATTTTGGTCTGCCATAACGAGGGGATAGTTTTGTGATAATTCCATGGTAATTCTAAGTATATGTATACTATAAACCCCTCTATTATTATTCAATTTTATATAGTTTTATTCCATTATTATTTAGGCTAATAATTTATTGATTATTTCCACTATATCATGGAGGAATCATCCTATAATTATTGTGTTTTTATGAGCAATGATGGAGTATGTTTCTAGAGGACGATCTCATATTGTTTCTTTCCATTTTGATGGAGTAATTTTACTTAATGAAATTTTCTAGGTATTTGATTCCAATTTGATGAAATTTATGGATGAATTGATTCTTTTTTTTTTAATTTTTCTTTAAATAGTGTCAAGAGTATGTTGGGGATATTCCAAAAGTGGTTGGTCATGATTTTGGTGTGGTGTGAGAGGTAGGTTAGTCTTTGGGGAATTATGTGTATTTAATAAAAAATTTAATATTTATTATATGTTCTTATAACTACATAATTGAATGTGATATATTTATATAGTGTCTCATGGGATGATACAATGATTGGATGATCCTAAGTAAATATGTCTAAGCTTCAATTAAAGGAAATGGATTTGCACGAGATAAGTAGTTTTTGAACATCTCCCTATATAAATGATTTTTTATGAAACTTGTGATATGTAGTCTCACATCATTAGAGTTCTCAAAACACTATTTAATGTAACATGAATATTTTTTTTAAAACCTGATGAAATGAGAAATTATCAAGGGCCATAATAACACCTTGGACACTGTCTTCAGGTCTTTACTTCTAATGGATGTAGGATTTATCCAAAAAAATTTCTTAGGTATTATTGAAAACCATGAGGGGTATAAATTAAATGAAATTTATGGACATAGTGGACTTTGAGATTAGTTCCCTTAGCTCCTATGGGTAGGGATAAGTGGTTAACCACTTAGGGTAAACCTCTTGTGTCACCTCAGAACCTAGGGGTCATCCATGATAGAAACCATTGAGAAATATTATATTATTTTTCTTGTGGTTTAGAATAATGGTGTGAGTATTCTTGATTCAGTGGTAAAAGAGTACCTTTGCAGGTAAACCCCAGGTAGTTTTATGATATATTTTTTGATTTTACTTCTCAAGGATGGATTAGGATGTTGTATGGACATAATTGCTTTTTCCAAGAAAAATTTTGACATGAAATTTCCCATGCGACCAATGAGGCCAAGATATGATCATGGTAGTAATGAGGGATTTTACCCCCTTTTGGTGATTGGTTAGTTAAAGATGTGGTAATGAGCTAGTATAGAACCTTCAAGATGTCAATACTATGATGTAACTTGGGGGACCTTTTTGGGCACCCCAACCATTTGAAAACCCCGTGGAGGGTTAGATTAGAGTGTCTAGTATGAAATAACCCATTGTTTATATGATTATTAATGGGTTTCATTCTAGATTAGATGACCAAATATATGTGTTATAGGATCTATATGTTGTCCAACTTATTTGAGGATGATGATTTTATGAGATATAACTGGGTGGAAGCTAGCACTTGTTGATTACCATATGGATCTCCTAATATGTTTCTTAGGATCCAATGATCATAATTGATTACTATATGGGATATCTAACAAGTTTCCAAGGATTTATTTACTACACATGATACTATATGAGATGACTAAGATAGTTCCCATGATATAATTATTACACATGATACTAAATGGGAATCCTGATATATGTCCTAGGATCCATTGATTACTCCTCAAAATGAATAGATTAAGTAGATGTGTGGGATGAATCGCCTCTAATGAAAAATTATTATATATATGATTGATGAGAGGGAAAAACTACCCCAAATGAGAGATATATATGAGATGATAAGTATGTGATGCTCTGACCCTGAGTGATTATACATGCAAATGATGAAGTGATGGGAGGGTTTCCACCCAACCCTTAGCATGGTATTCCTTATTCTCAGAGACACTCTAACATTGACCAAAGTAGCTATGGTTGATCTTGTGTGTCACTTCAGAACCCGATGATCCAAAATAATTATTTATTTTCACACCCATGGATTATCATTTCTTTTTATGATCATATCACATGGTAATACACAACATTACCGTTTATGTTAGGGATCTTGTTTATGGTTCCATACAAAGATTTAGTCACACCCTTCTCAGGAATTTATGGAACTTAGACACCAGAGAAGACATCATTTATGATGGGTTCAAGTAGGGAAGCGAACAAGTGTTTAATAGTTAAGATATATTTCATGATATATTTTTGGATGAGATAAGGCTTGGGTATGGCAGCGACACCTATTATTGTACATTTTATTTCATTTATTAATTAGTACATGTGATCGGCCTGGTGCACAATCAATTGGGATGTGTAATTGTGTGATAAAGTTTTATTCATTACAACATGGTTTTGGTTTACCTGCTTCCACATACTATGATTAATTATTCTAGTGGATATTGAATAGTTATTTTCCCCTATTGTTACTTTGAATAAGGCAATTGTATCCCCATGGTACAAACTTATAAACATGTTTCTAGTTAGTAGCCTTTGGAGTATGAAGAGGCATACCTGGGGTTACATAGAAACCATAGTTTAGAAACTAGTGAGTGGTATAGGGAGGGAGGTTTTTACATAGTGGTATCAGTGAATATTTTTTGTTACATACTATTTATGTATGGTAGAAACAGAATATGGTCGTATAAAATATTTTTAGATAACTCAAATTGGAACATCAAGAAAACTTTTTTTGATGACCATGGTATACATGAAAAAGATCATCATGGGATGATGCTTTTATATACATGTAGATGAGATTGTGGTTCTTGAGGTGGTATCCATGTATGTAGATTCCAAGTGAGTTTCAATTCACTAGAGTGGGATGATGAATTGACATGTGATTCTTGATGGGGATATATATAAAAATGATAACACTATAGTATGAATTTTGGTACGTGATTTGACTGGTGATATTTGAGTATGGAGAAGTGATGTTTTCCCATTAGTGGTAACCTATGTGAGACCTGATTTTTCAGTTATGTGAGAGAGCCTAGTACACTTAAGATTAGACTCATGATATTTGTGAGTTGAGTGATATGATTGAGAAGCTAATAATTTATTACTTCTATTGAGATGGTTATGATATATAAAGTCATTCATAGAGAGGGGTTATCGTATACTTGTTTTTTACATAGAGAAATGACACATGGGTTGATTATTTTCATTGCGATTGTTGAATGGTTTGTGTTATCAGAAATATATTTTAGGGAGGGATGTGTATTAGGCGTTCACAGTATAAAGAAAATGAGGTGATTTGGTATCAATGATGGTTTAATCAGGTAGGATTAGTAGGTGATAACCACCTTTTCAAAGAGTGTGAAGAAGTAATTATCTCAAAGGTAAATTTTTTTATTAATGGTAACCCTTTTCTTGGATTTAGATTAAATTTCTAAACACTTAGTTGTCATTTTAGATATAGAAAATGGGGGGGGGAGGGTCTTAATATTGTTTAGTTTTAAAACTAAGTAAAATAATTCAACAAGAGGTCAAAAATAGAATGTGGAAAGGTTGAATGGATCAGGGTTGGTTATCCTATTGAAATTATATCTTATTCTTTAAATTTGTGGGAACTAAACTTATTAACTAGTAAGAGGAAGGTAGTTCAATTGCTTCACCTCCCACCCATGGTTGAATTATTTTGGTGAGGTTTAACTTAATAAATATAAAAATTAGGTCTACCCTTATTCTTATGTTTAAATGTAAAATAGTAAAGAAATGATAGTTATCTTAGGTAGTACCTAACTAGGTCTTGTAAATCATTAGAAAACCAAGAGTGTCTACTACCCCATCCACACAATCCAATAATCACCAAGATTCTCACTACACGTATCTTTATTATACAATCATATATAGAATGAAACTGAGTGGAGGGTGATTTTAGATCATTTACCAAGGCAATAAAAAATAAACTTTATTAAATCAACCACAATCGCATATGATTTTATGAACTTATAATGAATACACAAACTAGTTTATCAAAAGGGGGAGATTTTATTCATTGATGTTTAAAGACTCGTGTATTACAAATAATATAATTCCTTTCCACAATCATTCTAAGATTTACCACCCAATTGTAATTCAAATATAGATGAATGAGAAAGAATAATTAATTATTGTGTTAATGTAAATTCGAAAATAGAAGCATCATATAACTCTTCTAAAACATTGTATAGAAATCCACCTTTGACCTTATACTCATTTTTAAAGCTACTATTTCCTTGTCTCTCAACCGGTTAAATCCTCCAAGATCATTACTTTTTTTTAAATTATTTCTCCTTCCTCATATTTAATTCCCAGTTATGATCATTAATTATTTAGAAATAAATATATTTCTCCCTTTATCATTAATTAATATATCCTACATATTATAATCCATGTGGGCGTCTCAAATTTGTTGCATAAATGCTAATGTGGAAGCTTGAAGCATTATATTTAAGTGTACATTATCCTCTCATAGGTCCCCTAGAAAATTATTATTGTATTTATTTTTGAAAATGAATAATGTTTACAAAGGTCTCTATGAATCATTTTTAGGTTGTTCCATTATATCAAACACATGTCTATGGAATTTCTGATGATTACAATGAGGTTTCTAAGCCTTTTTCCATCCCCAAAAGGCATTAGAAAACCCTTAATTAGTTTTTTTATAGAAATTATTATCATGAAGATGTTTATATAGTTGAATATGGTGTTTATGGATATGGAAATAATCCCCATAGAATTTGGATTTGGAAAATTATTGAGCTTTTTGGTACTCTAAGTATCACGCTTCTATAGAAAAGAATGAGACTTTCATGACTTTTAAGAACACAATAATTCTCCAAAAAAATTAAAAAAATTAAAAATTAATGAAGTATCATCAAAACCAAGGGAAAATTAAAATGTTGTATTTATTATAATAATTCTGAATATAAATCAAACTATTAAAACTCATTAATTAATACATTTTAACAATTAAATATGAGTTACTACTATAACCATGAAATGAGACAATTTACCAACGAATTATAAAACGGGGAATATTTAAATCATAAATATAAAATCAATATATATATAAAAATTTACTCCATAAATTACCCCACACTCTTGGATTCTTGAACAAGTACAATTCAAAAAGATTACCCAAGGAGAATTTAAATTACTCACATTGCGATTTTCATTTTTCAACACATTGGTACTCATTATTATCATGCCTCTTTATGTTTTTTTAGATAAATGTTTTTTATTAATTTAATTCAAAATTATATACTCATTATTTCCTACCATGATCATTTATACCTATGTTCCTTGAATTATTCCACTCAACACTCGGTTATGAATTTAGAGGTAGGATTTTCTTGTTCAATGTTCAATAAAGTTGTACTATAGGATTGATGGATTTATTTATATACACCAAATTATTTATGTATTTGTTTATATCACAAAGTATTTTCATGTTTTTTATGGATTATGTTTTATGGACTCTAATGGAAAGATTATGAAGCAGATTACATGGTTTAGTTATATGTTTAAGAAAAATACATGATTAAAAATTTCCATCAAGAGTGAAATACTACTTTTATAACTCCCACATTGATTTAACTTCACCCATTGAGTGGTGATATGAAATAGAACACATTTGGATTCTTAGTTGATCATAAAATCTCTTATCCTAGTTTAATTTGATATATTTTATTTTTTATGCTCTTGAAGGTAGATGTAATGACACAAAAATTTTATTAACGGAATTTACCCTATGATTATATAACTGTTTCATATTTGGTAATGTATTCTTATATTGAGAATATGTGCCACATGATAAAACCAAAAAAAATGTATTGACTTCAAAATTATATTTAGATTATAAAACTGGACATAATACCCGAATGTTTTAAAATTATACAACAAATAATAATATAACCATGATATAAAAATTTGGATATACTAAATCCCCAATAATAACCATACTCATAAACAAATTAATACAAATGAATTAAAATATTAGCAATACAATTTGATTTTTTAAAATGAAAATATATATAACCATGAGAGAAAATATAAGTTAATGGTTAATGAATGAAATATAAGGTATTTTTAAGAAGTAGATAACCTATATAATCTTTATAAATCTAGCCATTGGAATAGTAATTAAACTACTAGAATAGTAATATGAATGTAGAAATAGTAATCTGACCATTAGGAATAGTAGTGCAACCATTAGAATAGTATATGCACCTATGAATGTGTTAGATAATATTTATTTATCTAATAAAAGAAAATATGTCATATTTATATAATGATACAACTAAATAAATGTTTCAAAAATTATAAAATTTTTGTTTGTATTTTTATAGAACATAAATGTAGTTTTTTTATTTTTTATAAAACATAAAGATTTGAATTTTTTCATATAATAGTTTTATTAAAAAAACATTATGATTTATTATAATTATAATTTAATTTCATGAGACTATAAATTATTTTTAAAAGTGTTAGAAAACTAATCATAATATTAAAATTGATAATTTTAAAATAAGTAAGGATTTTATTTAAAAATTACATTTCTCATATTTAGATAATTATTTCCATAAAATGTATTATTTTTTTGGAATCTAAGAATCAATAAATTCATAGTGTTAATTTTTGGTATTTTTATTAAATAGTTGAATTTTTTGTTAATAGTGAAATACAGTAAAATACGGTATTTAACATTATAAGTTAAATACATGTTTAATTGAATAATGGGTGATGTTAGAACCCATCAGTTCAAAATCACTTTCACCACTTAATATATATAGTCACAATAATACAAAATATTGTTTTTCTTTACCAAAATAATAATCTAATGAATATAGTATTCAAAAACACCCCTCTCCACTCTATGTAAATATCACCACTTACCACCCCTTATAATAAAACCATATAAGTCTCAGATCAAACCCAAAATCTTTAAAAATATCTCTTAATATCTATACACACAACTTTATATTCCTTTTATTCGGACCAAATACCATCCCAAGTCACCTTAAGGGGAAGCCGAATTGGTAACAACCAAAGGGAGATGTTAATTCTCAACTAAAACTCTTTCAATATTCTTCTTCTTCTACCACACCCATATGTTTTCCCCACACCTAGAAATATTAACATAATTATCCTAAATAGAATTATATGTTATTATTTTTGTGTAATATACTAATTCTACACCCCTCTATTGATTCTAAATAGAAAATGTTGTTCATAATATGATTGGTTCACTGCCTCTATGAATAACGTACATTGTTTTTATCAACCCCATTTAAGGTTTGTTATAGATGTATTATTATTGTTAAATATGATTAAAATAATTATATTATAAATTATTTCATGTTTATGGAGTGTATTAATAGCCTTTTAATTAAATAAAATAAATCTAGTTCACCATGGTCAGAAAAACTACTTAAACTAACTAGACATATTACGATAACATTTATACTAAATGAATCACCTCCATGCTGTAAAATAAATGATTATTTAGAAAATTTTAAATTTATAGAAGGAAATTAATATTATTTCATTTCAATTATTTATTTTTAGCTCAATTTTCTAATAATCTCAATAATTATCCACAAGTGATCCGTCCATGGAACAATCAAAGGAACACCCACATAAAAACATAATTAAACATTACGAATCATTGAAATGGTTGTAAATGAACATAATATAATTAGGATAAATAAAATATATATGTTAAATTTATTTAATTAAATAATTTTTTATTCTAATTTTACTATTCATGATGTCAAGTGAAAGTGTAAATTATTCTGGAACCCAAGGTACACGGTCTCTCCAAACAAAACTATTTTCTTTATGGTTATTATTTCTCTCGCATACCACACTTTCTCACTATTTACATCTTATTTAATTCTTTTATATATTATATATATGTTCCAAATATATAAAACTATCATTATTCACCTTTCATTGATGAGGATATACATATTTTAGAGATTCCATTCTAAATTTCATTCGATAAAAAATAAAAATTAAAGGGAGATTCCATATTTCTTACCGCATTCCATGTACCCCTACCAAAAATATTTTAAATCATACATGGTTTATAAAATTTATAATTATATCAAAAAACCTCTTTAAATTAATTTTTAGTTTTATATAAATTAATATGAATTTTCTACACTTAAATACCCTTTACCCTTTTCCATAAAACCCAACTTAAGATTCACGTATCCAAAGTTACCAATCCACTATTTATGAAATATTCACTTCAGTTGGATGTAATTTTTTCATTATCTATCCTTATTTTCTATACCGATTAATTCCCAATAATTTTTTAATACCTTATTTTATGGAAACAATTATGACATGATGTTGTATTTAAAACTCATAATTAAATCCTTAGGGCGTGATCAAATTATAAATTTATATTATCCCAAATCGTACTAACTATAAAGGTGTAGTATAGAAGATTTTAGGGGTTGATATAATCGAGAGTGGAGAATTCAGTGATGAAAACTCTTAAATAAATGTTGGTTCACTCCAATTTCAATTTTATTTAATTATACTAATGATGTAAATTAAATAATTAAAATACAGGAAGAAAGATAGAAAGTGTTTGTGGTAAATTTTAGGGATTAGGAAAAGGGAAATCCTAAATATAACTTTAGATAGACCTATTCATAGGCTGTGAAGTGGTGGAGGGTTGAAAAATTGGTTTTTTTAAACCAATTGGATCAACCTGTGTTGAAACTATTACCTGTTTAGCACATAGTTAACAACCTAGGTGAATTATACTTAGCTTATATGGTAGGAACTTTCATATGCTAATGGTTATAGTATTTATCAACTAAAATTAGGCTAGGTTTGTTAAATTGAACTTCTTTTTGTCATTGTTTTTCAAAATAATGTGATGAAAAATCATTGTTAACCTAATTATTGGCCATAATGTTACCTAGTTTAGAATTATAGATTCATTAATATTAAAAACACCATAACTCTCAACCCCAAACCACAAAAGGTTTATACCTGCATGATGAAATTAATTATATTTAGAAAAATAGATGGGATTATTGATTTAAATACTAAATTATTCAATATAAGTCAATCCATAATTGAAAAAAAGAATAATCAATTAAAAATAAATTGAATAAAAAAACAAGGAAGAACAAAAAAATCATGAAGGAATTAAAAAGGTAATGGAGATATAAAAGAGATTTGAATAAGTATATAATGAATTAAAAAATAACCAAAGGAAATAAAAGAAAAAAAACTCATGAAGAAAACCAATCTATGAAGAACTCTAAGTCGAAAGCATATGGAAGCCTCCCAGTGGTCGTTCTTAAATCTTGGAATAGAATGCTTGAATATCTTTGATAAAACCCATATTTATAGGCCCTAATGTCATTTTCGAGATTCCATGGTCTGAAAAATGTTTCAATAGACGTTTGGGTCATCAATGGAAAAGTCACATCGAAGATGCATTAAAAATCAGCATTTTCATAGTATTTAAGAGGATTACACAATGTGTAATGTATTTAAATGACATGTAATGTGAGGGGCCAATATTTTCTTGTTCATGTCCTGTATATAGTCTATAGATTTCAATATTTACATGGCGTGTATAAATTACATAATGTGTATCTTCAAATTATGGTGTTGGAGTCTCTTGTTCATCCCGCTTCTTCTATTTTATGCCTTTTAAACCTCTCATGTTCTTTTTTGATTCAATCATCAACCTCATATTCTTTTTCATTTTTCAGGGTCGCACCATGATGCTTCAGGATTGGGTGCAAAGTGAATTTATGTTCTCGATTTCCATGTTTTCCTTCAAATATCTCCAAATGTTGGCCCTTCATAAAAATACACAATAAAAAAATATGTTCCTTAAAACTCTAGTTTAATCGTTTATTATTTAGTGAATTAACATATAAAAACCCACCAATATATTGATATAATATAGAGATTTCATACACCATCTATTAAAGATATAAGAGAAGATTATGCAATCCATTCATTTATATGTACAACTCTTATGATTGAAATTTACCTATAATTTACATTTACAACGTACATGATCATGTACATGTTATTATGTGTGAAACCAGATATCACTCTAATTCATTGGAAAATTATTATATCTTCTGAGAGGATATATATGGGATTATGGAGTAAACCTAATCTATGACGGGACTCTATCCACCATGTGATGTTGTCTTCGGGGTTATCCTTAACTCATGATTACATCATGTTTTATCTTTTTCCCACAATCTTATGTTACCATGATCTTATGTTTCAATATTATTTATGTCAATATTCCATATTATTATTCATGATATGTTTAACTTTTGACTTATATGCTATAATTATTCAACATTTTTATTCCCTTATTAGGATTTATAGATCACCCAATTTCATTATCTATTACCTCTTTTATCCTATGTAGTTTTAGGTGATCAAAGGGGTATAAGATCACATTATGGATAATAAAATAAACATTATTTAATTTAATTTCAGTTTGATGTATTTTAAAACTAAAATTACAAATATACCATGCCTCTCGACCTTTGGGTTGTGTTTATTTGATATTAATATTAAAAATCATGTAATGATATGTTTCAAATACTTAGGTTACTATTAAATATAGGTTATTTCTATACCTAAGTAGTTTTGTGATATACCATTCACTAGTTTGGGAAGATATTTTCATCAAGTCCGTTAAAAGTTGGCTCTTTCCAAGGCCTTTCTTCAAACATATTCTCCAGTTTTTCTAAACAACACCCGCTTGATAGCCTAAAAACCTGTAGTATTTTTAAAACATATTTCAAATCACATTAAACTTTAATTATCCAATGAACAACTATTTAGATTACTGGGGAATACAATTTTATAAATTAAATATTAATAATATATTTATTCCCTCATTTTCTAATATGTAGAATTGTTTCATGTAGAATTTATATCTATAAATCCTATGCATCATGGAATCATTGATGGAATGAGAGGATGATTTTGAATTCCAAACAATGGTATAATTTCATTCAAAACTTTATTAGACATATCATACATCCTAAAGTCCTTCACATCATGGTTTTATTCCCAAAATAAAGAGAATATTATTTGAAACTAATTCACTTCAGGTCAAGAAGATTCCATAAAAACACCTTGTTCTAGCTCACTTCCCCCTCCCCCACATTTGAATTCAAACTAGATCATGCATAATCTTTTATAGAATGGTAGATAATACATTTTAGAATATTATTTCGCCTCCTAATAATTTCATTTAGGGTTTCAAATATCTATACGTCTTAAATATTATTCTAGGATGGGATAATGGTTCAATGTAATAAATACTTTTAAAATAAAAATAATGACATAGTCATTTCTAACAAAAGGTCTTTAATGCTCCATGGTTTTGACTAGGTTATTCAGTGAGTTATAGTTATTAAAGCATTTACTTGTTCTCTCATGAAAAATTACATTGAAATAATATGTCAAAATATTTTTTATATTCCCCTCAAGTGAGTGATTAAAATCTAAGAAAGTATTCCAGGAAAATAGATTAGAAAAAACTGAATATTATTGAATAAATTGACTTATAATTTGAAAATAGTTTTATCTTATCATTCATTTAATGTTATTAAATGATTAATTTTTTTTTCAACCCATTTAAATATTTTAAAATTTTATAATTTCACTTAATATTGATCTCAATAGGTTTCAAAACACACTAAAATTGAAAGATAAACCCACAAAAACTTGTACAAGACATGCAGATAAAAAAAGAAAAAATTTAAAGTATGAAACATAAAACATTCCCTCCCCCATTCTTAAATTATTTAGTGTTGTAATTTTGCACTATAAAATTAATAATTTAAAATAAATTTCAAATAGAGTCCAATAAACTAATTAACTGTTAATGAATTATACATCCCAATGGGTCTCATTGATATACATCTTGGCATAGTTTGAGCTACACCATTGGTGGTTAGGGACTATTTCAAAAAAAAAATCTTTATCTCGTTCCAATTAAAATTGAATGAGTTTATCTCTCTAACTTTTACAATTTGTATATCACTATAAGGGTAGAATTGAGTGACTATAAATGGACCTTCACATCAAGAATGGTGTTTACCTAAAACTAGCTATATTCTTGTGTAGTTTAAACAATCTTCATCCCTTTTAAAAAATTATTTTTTGGATGATCTTTTCAATAAAAACTATTTTCCTCTCATTTTAAATCATTGGGTTTTTGAAATCAACTCCTCTCATTTTTTCTAACTCCTATAATAATAGGTTTCTCTCTTATTGAGCTCTCTATATGTGTATACTTACTTTATTTACTTCCCTGTATTCTTTTTTTTCCAACTCCACTAATAAGTGATACCCCTTTCAATAAAATAGCCTATGTGAACTCATTAAAATGGGTGTTTTGTAGGCTATCATGTAATAACATAAGGTTTTTTTCCAACCTCTGGCTCTAATATTGTTGGTTTGGATCAATTGTTTCCTTAAGAATCACCTAAATATATCTATTTAAATATTTAACCTTTTTATTAATTTATTGATGTTAGTGTATCAATGTATTGTGATTTACCCCATGTTTCCTCATTAAGGCCTTTGTGATCTTATTTAATAAGTTAGTTACTTGATTAGTGATGATGGATCTTGGTAGTCCAAACCTAAAAAAATGTTAGTTTAAAAACGATTAGATAAATAATTATAAAAATTAATTGTTTTGGTATTAAATCCCACAAATTTGGAAACATAATCTTCTACTAATAATATATTAGAGTGAGCAGATTATATGTGAAAAGTTACGATGATATATTTTTTTGAGACATCAAAATTTCATAAAAACTAATTGGCTTTTGGATAATTTGTTATCTCTTTGATGTTTTTCCAGTAATCTGACATTGTTTAACACTTTTATCAAACTTTATGAGAATATTTGAACATGGTAGGGTAATAAACTCTTGTTTTTTAAATTTTTTATTATCCCTTGAGGTATAAAGTATCCTCATTATGCTATAGATTGAAAAAAAATCAAGAATATATTTAGTTACACTTTTAGTTAAAAATATTATTTTCATTTGGTAATTACAAATTTTTTAATGTTATAAATCCACCCAAATATTAAATTTTATTTTATATTTAATAATAATAAATTTTTTTTGGGTAAAAGTGAGATGATACTTGAGAAGTTACAAAACAAAAATGACCATGTTCTAATGCAAAGGCACTTTTACTCCAATCTATTACAATAAATCTCCCATAATGTGATCATTCATTCTGTTTGTGGATGATATATCTACTTTTTATATACATGGAATCTTGATCAGGTGATCATCCATTTGGTTCTCAGGTACTTTATTATGATTGATCTATAAAACGAACTCTTTAAGTAGGGTCATCCCTTGGAAAATCCTAGTATTTTCTTTTTTCCTTCTTTATCTGGTACCTAAGTGATTCATGATTAATTTTTTTAGAAATACTTAAAATAAAGGAAGATCTTAATTTATCAAAATAAAATTCAATTTCAAATAATTTTTTTCTATGGTAGTGTGGTTGACACATGAATCATCCAATTTTTTTGAAATATTGTAAATGACTTGATATTACCATCAAACTTTGGGGAAAAACTTATACAAGTACATTAATATAAGAATAAAAAAGAAACTCAGTGGTATGATCCCAGTTTGGTGGCTGCATCACTATTATCGCGAACAATATTTTCATTAAGTCATTGAAAGCATCCTTGAACTCATCATAAAAATAAAATAGGAATATTTTTAATGTAACTTGGGAAGGGGAAGATAAGTCTTACTAATTAATTTCGTTAAACTCCTATAAAATTTTCCTTGTCTAAAAAATATCTATAATGTTTGAGAAAAGTTGGAGAAGATGAAGAATTTATGAAGAATTTATTTTAATCCACCTCAATTCCATTTTCTAAAATGACATGCCAAAGGACTATTCAAGTTTTCACTATTATGTGACACATTTCAAAGATCAAAACTGGGCTCTTCTCAGTGGGGGTTTTTTTAAAAATTTATAAAATTTTCTTGTAATGATGAAATAAATTTCAATAAATAGTGAATTCATTTAGAAATACTTATAGAAAATATCCAGTATGATAAAAAAATATACTTATCATGCCCCTTTAAAATGTAAATGATTCATTAAATAATCTAAATAGAATCCTCAAGTATGTAAAGGTTCCTAATGGATATTTTGAGATGGTCTTCTCTCGGTAATATGGGGAAATGGGTACATTGAAATAACTGGAAAACCATGTAAGAAATAGTAGTGAGTGAACACTTCCAATGTATATAATATGTATTCATTAAATTGGAAGGGGAAATGATCCTTCCATGTGATCTAACTCATGTTCCTATAATTTATAAAAACTTTATATATTCTTAATTGTTATCGATAACCCATTTAAATAAAATACTATCTATCATTTTCTTAAAAACAACAATCAATTTGGGGTTCAACCTCCTTCTGGGATTTCTATTAGTTATGGAATCTTCTTCAAGCAGAATCCTATGCATGGATATTTTTGGAACAATTTTTGAAATGTCACCTAAACTCTAACCTATTTTATTCACATTTCCCTCAAAATTGCAATCAATTTAAATTTTTTTGGATAGTCTATTATCAATTATCACTAGTTATTTTTCTCCCTCTATTAAGTACACATATTTAAAATTAGTGAGAAGTGGATTTATTGCTAAATTTGGGGGTTTCTTTAATGATGAATCAAAATTGAGTTTTTATGATCTCTAGGATAGTATAACATAAACCCAATATAATATATAAGTTGCATAATTATTAGATAATCAATCAAATCTATCAAATAAGTTGGATGTTACCACTTTCCCAAAACCGTAACAGTTCTAGATTCCAAACCATATTTAATCTCCATGGTGTTTTAAATCATTAAGTGTTTCCATAAATCTAATATTTCATGTCAAATACTAGGATATTCACTTGGTTCTATCTATTCAATTTGGTTAATTATTATAAGGGAATTACCATCAGAAGGGTTCTTTATGGAGTCAAAAATATTGTAATGGACAGCTCTATCTCCAAATTATAAAGTGAGGGTTCTTTTAGAAAAATTGATGATGGCTTCAGATATTATAAAAAATCTACCAAAAAATATGGGTGTGTGTACATGGGATATATCTTCCTCCATATTAAACACATTTAAGTCTACAAGAAGGATTGATTTTCGATATCTGACTAGAACAACCTCTAACAATCCCACTAGAAAAGTAGTGGATATATTTTCTAGATGCACCACTAATATTATGGGATTCAGTTCTTCCATTTATAAAGAAGTTAAAATAGAGTTAATAATAAAATTAATTGAAGAACCTAAATCATAGAAAAAATCATAAAAATTCATGGAACAAATAGTGAAAGTGATAAATAATATAATTATATATTGATATTTTTGGTTTAGTTTTGAAGAAATCAAATATGTTACAATTATACCTAGGTCGACCCTCTCATTATCCCTGAGCCTCCTCTTTTTGATGAAAATTTATTTGAGAAACTTAAAATACATGAGGATTTTTTTTGAGATCTTCAAAAGGGGAATATTAATATTATATTTTAAGAATTTTTTGACCAACTCTCTTTGAAGTTATTACTATTAAATTTTCTTGGATGGGATCATTGTTGGCGGGAATTGAAGTAGAAGGCCTTTATTCTCCATTTTCAACATTTTAAATGCGGTATCTTGTTTCTTCCTTCTTAGACCATTAACATCATCTTCATATTTCTTATATTTTTATTACGGATGGTTTTTATGAATCTAACTAGAATTTTTAGCTTTATTATATTCACTATCTGGTTGATTAGGCATGGTTTTAAGTGGGGTTGGTGGTGGAATTTATTTTCCACTCATAGTGGAAACCGTGCTAACATTACCTATTATATTTGGGATGGGTTCGCCAGGTAGTTTTCATATATTTTTCTATAGGATCTATAAAAGTTTACAGAATTTATTATTTATCATTTTCACTTCATTTTGTAACTCTTCCACTTCAGTCTCTTATATCTTTTGTATAGGTATATGTACACAATTGTAGAGTTGTTCAAATGGGTTTTATACTGGAAAGTATGGGATGATGGTAAACTAGTTTAGTGTAATGTTTCTTTTATAGTTATGGAAAGATGGTAAGTTCTATAATGGTGGGTTTTTACTACTGAAATGGTGGATATTGTTGGTATTGGTATTGGTAGGGTGGTATAGTATGATTTTATTTGTTCTTAACACCAAATTAGACTTGGGTAGTGCCTCTCTATCCTTTATTTTGCTATTGATATTGACTTTTCATGAAGGATAATGAATTTTTCTCATTTTCCATAACTTTAACACACTAATAAGTAAAATGATCGAGTGATGAAAACAAACCACATACCTTGACCTTTTATTTATCTTCTATGATTTTTCAAGCCCAGTTTTCAAAAAGAAACTAGTTATGTTTGTATTTTTTATATTCTATGAAAGGTGATTAATTATAATATCGCTCCTCATGAATTACTCTTTCACTTTTACCTCTTGTTGCACAAAGTTATGAGTTTGGTGTAATCATATTAGTGGATAATATTTATTTTGATGGTTATTATTCTATTAAATATCCCCTAAAAGATGGATGCAAATATATATGTCCTTTTTTAGAAATATATGATTAAATAATACAAGTAGTTATCCTTGTTGGGTTAATGTGGGAAGATTTCACAAAGCTTCATGAACCACTCTTAATATTCATAACGGGTTTATCATGGTTCGTTTAGATTGCGTAAATATATTTTAATATGTATATGCTTCTATAGAAATGGTAAATCATTGAATGAAATACCTCTAAAAGTCTTCCTAGTCCTTTACTCTTCTTGGTTGAGGGATGTAAAACCACTCTTTAGCTTCTCCTTAAAGTTAAATGGAAAATTACCTCCAATTAATGTGCTCCCTTGCAACTCATCTCGGCTATAGTGTGGAAGAGTAAATTGTAAAATATTTTATTATTTATTTGGATGTTTTTCTACCATGCCCAGAAATTTTGGTAAAAACTAAATTAATCCATATTTCATTTGAAAATCATTTTGTAAAATATGAAATATTATTGTTTTTGTTAATGAATTATGGATCACATTGGTTACTCAAGGTATTATTTAGGTCGGCTACCATGATGGAGTTATCAATTTGAAAATATAAGTTTCAAATTTATATTTTATGTTTACTTTTCTAAGTAATGTTTGTAGAGTATTTAAATTTCTTGATCAAAGGGTAAAGGTTGTTGTTAAAATTCATTATCATTCAGAAGAGGATTCAAATGTTTAGAACTTCCTCCCAGAAAATGTTTCCATGTTTTTAATTCCACCTTATCATGGGGTGTTTACTAGAAATTATTTTTGAGGTTAAATAAAGTATTGATGTTAACCCTAGGGTTTTCTTCAGAAAGGTGTTCTAAAAAATAAGTTTTCACTTTGGTTGGAAAAAATGGGGGTGTTTTTAAATTATTTGGGTTTTAAAACCATATTAAGAAGTACGATATTATTTTGAAAATAGAATAATTAATGGGTGATTTTTTCAGGTATAGTTATCTAATTGCAATTTTATCACAATATTTTAATTATTGGTTCATCTTTATATTAACTGGAAAATCAGATATTTACCAATAACTTTACCTATCAACATTGGTTGAATTTTTTTGGTGACGTTCAACTAAATAGATATCATTTCCTATGTCTAACCTCATTCATAAGTGTGAAAGAAAAATAATAAATCACTCCATGATGGATCAAGAAATACCTTATCAAGTAGTGTGCTTCCATGGAAAACAAAGTATGTACACTACCCCTTCTACATAATATAACAATTTCCCTGATCTTTACCACTTATATTTTTCCTATTAAACTATATATAAAATAATTATGTGTAGAGAGAGATTATTGATTATTGACCAAGGAAATAAATAATAAATTGTGTTGAATCAAATGGGGGTTTGAGTCCCTACAAGATTATATATATGAAATTATTCCTATCATTTAAATGTTAGATGGGCTGCCTCAATGTTTTTCAGTCTTTCATAGAAGGATGTTATGGGATGGATCTTTTAGAATATTGTCTTGGAATGTGATGAGAAATAGTACATCCAAACTCTCTCTTCTTCAGTCTTATAAACTAAATAAATCTATAGCATGGGTCACTCAATATCTACCTTTCATTTATTCTTTAGTGTATATGTATTATTGCAACACATTAACACATTGATCTTTCATTAAATTAGATAATTTGTATCATTCTCATAGTCATGTCTTATCTTCCTCTTCAACTTTCATAATTCAGTATATTCAAATGTATGCATTGTCGAGAACTTATAATTCCTTCTTTCAATTTATATAATATCTTCAATATTTTCATAGTTGAGAGTTTGAGGCACACTTTTATTCATCTTCAAACTGTACATGTATATAGAGATAATAGTGTCAGTAATATCAGATCTTGTGAATATTTGGATTTCCTATAATATTGGACTTTAATTATCAGGATTTTCAAGTCAAATCATTATTCAAATTCTTCATAAAATTTCTAATGAATGCCCATATTTTTTCATTCTTTTGATATTAAAATATCACTTTCTTCTTCCTATTGAAATATGTGCCTTTTAGTTCTGTTGATTTTTTCACATAAGCATGGTTACTTGTCTTTTACAACAATGATCATATTCCCTATAAGGTAAAATTAATCTAGGAACTCCTCATCCCCTAAATTTCTAGATGGAAATTCCCAAATTAAATTACATGATCGTTATTCTCTAGATATAGACCCCACAGGCCATCCCTTATTATACGAGGACAGAATGATCACATTTGACTGGTCCAAGCATGGCTCCAAAAAAACCCAAATCACTCATACCATCATGACTTAAAGGGTTTCAAAAGATCTAAAATAACTTTTAATTTAATTAATCAACTCTAAATACTCTATAGGGCCTCGATCACTATGGAAAAGAGACAATGATTGAGAGGAAATTGTTTATTCCATTCTACTCAGAGTCTGAGCAAAGCGAAAAACTGCAAGACACTCACTGGAAACCATTGGCATAATTTTTGGATGGGAAGATCTAAGAAAAATATAAATAAAAAACTAAATAAACATCAAACCAAAATTCAATGAATGAAACACCATAAAACCAAGAAATAATGCACATATATCAAAAAATATCTCAAAATAGAATCAAATATCTCTTTTAAAAACCTTCATTTCCATTCCCAAATAAAATTTCAAATTTAAAGTCTTTATGAACTAAAATTATTCCAATTTATCCACCATAGATCCAAAAAAACATCCACTTTTTCTATAAAACCACATACCTCAATATAAAAGAATACCTTTAAATATTAAAACCATTTCCCTAAATCATTTCAATTTCAAAATTATTTTTTTCACTCCAAAAAGGATTTTCAAAAATCGTTATATTTTTTAAAATCAATACCAGAAAAGCTTCACAATTGGGGAACTAATGGTAATTCATGACATGGATGAACAATTTAGTAGACTGTGCATTAAAAATTCTACAACCATTAGAAACATATTGAACTGCACACACTAGATCCACATTGTTTGATACACTATGTTATATCATCACGTGACATCATCATACTTCCTCTATCATACCCCAATATGTATTGGCTCATAGAACTAAACAATAACCAACAACATGAAACCAAAATAAAAATTAACTACTCAAATATTAATTATCCTTGGTATATATGATCTCATTATAGCCAGTGGTGATCAAGATGCAATCCATGAATTACCTACTGATTCATGACAGTCCTATCTCTTGTTCATTTGAAACCCTGAATAACAAAGGGTTGGACCTGATAGCATTTTATAAGGAGCCATCCCAGTTCAACGTTGAACCATACACCTAAACTAGTCTGTGACCTTTTTTAAAGAGCATCCCCGATCTACATGGTCTAACAACAAGTGTCTGGGAATCAAGGATAAATTATTGGGGATTATTTAACCCTTAAATGAAAGTCAAATAAACATGAAAAAAGAATGAAATAAAAACTATTAGAAGAAATAAATAAATCAATACATACCTCCATATGACCTCTTAGTCACCAGAATCCTCAAAACTAGCCGGATCCATATGAAAACTATAATGGGAACTTGAACCTACAAAACAGATTGTGTCTACCGACATCAAGTGTCACAAGTAGAGTGTTAACATAAAACTACTCTATAAGTAAACACTACATAATCCATACATCTCTTTTCCCTAAAAAAATTATTGAAATTGATTCAAAATATAATATGAAAATAAGGTTTCATCATTTAATGATCGAAGCATAGATTTCCAAATACCCACTTCAAAAAATAGACATGGTTTTCCTTTTATAAAAATGTTTTCCATTTCAAAAACAAAGTTTGAAAACCAATACCCAAGAGGTAACACAACCCAAATAATATATAAGAAAAATAGAAGACATAAATAAGAATATATAGTAATTAATATTAAGTTAATATTAAAAATAAAAGAAAATATAGTTATAAATATGAAAATATAAATGGAAGAAGTAACCAAATAACAACAAAAAATATTGTAACTTAAAAATATATAATCATGGAAATGACCTAAATATCTCTAGAGGAAATCCTAGATTTACTCAATTTCAAACCCATATACTGACATGTGATGTGATCCATAGTCAAAAAAAACATGGTCGCTATATCTATCATAAATAGTGGCACAACCAAACTTACCTATCTAGGGGGTTCCATTCCTTCAAATTTTTATAAGAACGAAATTTTCTCTCATCCCTCTACATTAATTATAGCATCCCATGATAATAATAAATTGGACAGTGGTTATTTCATCACAAAATTTTACAAAAAAATAACCCGCATATACCAACATGCATTATTTTCCCACCACTAGACACCATCATGTAGATACACCCTCCAAAAAGGTTAACCATAGGGGTTGACTTCTCACAAAAAAAATTCAAAAGTTCCAACTAGGACTGCACATCGTGAGTTTTAATATTTTTTCCAAAAACATCTCAAAGTACAAAACCTACCTTAGTATTTGAAAATCAAAAACCATTTCCATGTGAAAACACTTTTATCTCATAAATAACTTCTATAACCGATGTTATTGTACAGAAAAACCTAAAACGTGTCAATGGTCCAATATTTAGGGAACACACTTTAAGCCCTCACTTGAAGACATTTAGAAACCAAAATTCATTTAGAGAAAAATTTGTTGTTTTTAAAGAAACAATTTAAAAGAAAGGAAGAAAAGATGAGAAGATAGAGGTAGAGTGTCTTGAGAACCAAAGGTATCACAAAATAATTGTTTTTGAAACTCTATATATATGCGTGAGACAACCTATATGTACACACTATAAATATATAGATATACTTATATCTAAGGGAATATATTTGGAAAACCCTAAAAATGACTAAATGTCTAATCAAATAGGCATAGGGAGTGTCACAACAAAGCATACGAGTTTTTATTGAAGCATAAAAACCATAAATAGGAGCTAAAACACAATCAAACTACACCAGCACATGTAACCCGATTTCACCAAACATCAATATTACAAAATATTAATTTTAATGTACCCCAATAATTTTGAACGTAAACATGGATTTTTTCAAACACCTAGCATAAACATACATTCCATAAATATAGAACAAATACGGAAATCAATTTAAATACTCATTTTTATCAAACAACCAACATATAGAAGCCTTAATAAATCAAAACAACGCACTAAATGCATGGAGAACACATTTAAAATTTATTTAGGAAAGAACAAGAATTTAATTTTATGATTCAGAAAGGAAATGGATGGAAAAACCCACCACAATGGTTAGTGAACAATGAATCTCTAAGATTGATACATGGAGAACCCAAGGACCAAACCACACACGCTAAACACATATATGCCTATATATATATATATGCATACCCATTATCCCAATTTATATATTCCAATCACCTTGTGGGTAGATGTAAAAAGTGGTATTCTATATATGTATTTAAATATTTATATGTGGATAATTCACATTTAATGTATCAAAGGATTAAAAATCACATAGAGGGTTTTTATTAAATCAAAACAAGACTTTGGGCATAGGGAAACCAACTTAAAGTCTAGTTTCCTCAAACAATGATGGGTCCAATCCACCTCATGGATGTCCAAGATTCCATTGACAATTATGAATAATCTAAAAATCACAAAATCCTTGACAAATAATTAGAAAATGTTGAATATTAGAAGTAATACAACCAAAAAGATATGGATATTTCATCACCTTTAATGAAAATTGGTAGAAAGGCTCTCTAATCGTTCTCATGAGCCCTAAGAACCAAAATATTACCAAAAATTATGTTAGTGTTTAGCCATGGATTTCACCTTGCAGGGGGGAATAAATAAAAAAGAAAAGTGGAAAATAAGAAGGGGGATAAGAGAAGAAGATAACTGAAGGAGGTCACACTTAAAATCAAGAGTAAAATCAACCAATAATAACGGGAGGAGAGGAGGAGGTCATGCAACAAAAATCCCCTCCTTATAAGAGTATAGTAAGAGGGGGTTCGAGGAGGAAATCATGAGAGGGATGAACAAATTAGGAATTTTAATAATAATAATAAATTATTTATTTAGTTTAATTTTATTTTTTTGAGAACTTCAGATGACCGAACGACTTGACCGCATGGTATTCCAGACTATGATCCTAACTATTTGGTACCATGTTTGATTATTACCTAGTCCACATGGCCTCCTAAATATGGGAACATTCCCATTAAAAAACTTGTGTCTCTATAGTGATTCTTGTTATACTGCATATTTTTTATAGGGATGATGCACGATTTTCCCTAACCATGCACCAACAGTGCACCACCGTCTTTCCCACTAAAAATTTCTAATTTCAGGGGAAAAAAGGAATTAACCCAAAAACCAATTTAAAAATAAGTTTTTATAAAAAAAAACTTGGGTTGGGGTGTGATATTTAGAAGAATAACATACATGTATGTGGTAAATTATAGATTTCACTCAAACTCACCTAACAGATCTTCGACTGAATTCAAATCCCTCTCAACCACTTCAAAAATTACCTTTAATATTACATGAAATTTTTATTTAACCATAAAAACATTATTTATGTATTAATATCAATTTAGAAATCCCAAGACATAAATTTTTCCACTTAGAAGTTGACCATCCAAATATCCAAGGATAGTAGTAACTCTTTTCTTTTTCCATCAGGTGACTCGAACTGTAAAAAAATGGTAACAATGGTATCATAATCATTTATGATTGAACTAAATATTCATTTAAAATAAAAAGTTGTATCACATTTAGATTCCAAAATAACTTTTCGAAGTATATTGAACCTCAAAAATATCTCAACGATAGTATCTACTTCAGATTATTAGCTTAGTTACTTCAAAAGATTTTGTATATGAACATTAAGAAATATCATCACCCTTTTCTATATGTATAATTTAATAACATAGAACACTTCATATTTTACATATGGAAACTACTAAAAAATATTTCCAAACTTCATTACTTGGGAACTTCATGAATCTTCTCAATATTTATGGGTTTAATACTTTCCTTCAAATCTATTCTTCTTCATCTCACACTGATATCATACATGTTCCTTTTTTCAATTTAAATAAGTATAACTAAAAAAATGGGTTCATTATGTTTAATTCACTCTTGTCTAGTCAAATCCCATGGGGTTTCATTCATTACATTTATATTATCACCCCTGAAAATCAAATGAATATTCTTAATTATATTGATCTAAATATCAGTCATTTTACATTCAACTTTTCATCCTCTAATTGGTTAAAAAAAACTAATTTGGTAGCCCAAAAAATATGGATTTAATTTTAGATTATTTTTATAGATTTTCCTTGTTATATCATCCTTCCACTAGTTTCCACAATGGGATAATGTTTATGGAGGTCACCATTTTAACACCCCAAGATTTCGTAGTACGCTATTTCTTCAAAGTAATTCAATAACTTGTACTACACGCAACACCCAGTCCAAGAGCACCATGACTTACCAAACTAGCCGTTAAAAAGTGGTTATGGATAGTATTAAAAAAAATTGAACTTTATATAGTCATTATAATTTTAGAATCCATATTATGACTTTTTATACATAATTTAAAAAAACAAATTCATTTTTTTCAGATAAAAGAAGTATTTTTTTTAAAACAAATGTATCTTTACGGCCTTTAAATGGAGAACCCTTTTTAAATCCAATATTTTAAACATTTATATATTAAATTTGAAAAAATAAACTTCATCTTTAGAATCATTACATAATAATGTAGTTTCAATACATTTTTGGTGTTTTCTGATAACTTTCATATTTGGGTGAATAGTGAAAAATACTATATTTTAAATGAAAACAACTTTTTTAATAAAAATAATTTGTAGTGTTAAATTATAAATTTTAGTGGTTTATAATAATAAGTATATTATATTTTTACAATTTAATCCAATTTTATTCATTTTAAATAATTTCACATTTAAATTTAACATAAACAATTATCAATCTTTTGTTAGTTATTATTTCTTAAAAACATGCTTTTTGGTTCTAACAACATGAATTAATTTTAAATTAATAAATGAATCTTATATGTTTTGAATTTGGTAAAATAGACTTAATTTTTGAATTCAGCATATCAAAATTAGCTTAGGGTGAAATTTTGGTATTTTTCTGAAAACTTTCAATTTTTGATGAATAGTGAAAAACACTGAGTTATTGTTTAAAACATAATTTTTATTTAAATAATTAATTATTTTATTTATATTTTATATTAGGTCAAAATAGATACATAATAACTATATATGTTCAATTTAATTCATTGGAGTCATTTTTTAATAATATTAGATATATAAAATTTTATTGAACTTTTCATCGTCTTTTACCCACCTCCTAGGAGAGTTTAAAAATTTATATAAAACATAATTTTACCGCTTCTGTGAGTTTAATTTCTAAAATATGAGATAAACGGTTAAAATAATTAAGTAAAATGTGGTTCAATAAGATGAAAATAGTTTTTGGTGAATAGTAACTTTTTATTTTTATTTACCACGGTTAAAAGTAAATATGGTAATTAAGGGATCAAATGATATTATTATTACCCTAACACATGTCCTAACTCTATTGGATAAGTATAATTAGACAAAAAACAACCTTAGGAATAAAATATGAACATCCTTGGTCCACTTGGATTAGATTAGGACATTTATTATTATTTTATTTAAAGAAGTGTTAAAATAGTTAAATTCAAAGTTTAATAACTAAACCATTTTTAATATAGGGTTACACACAATATAAATTTGACTATAAATATTCATTAGAAAGATAAAAATATTTCTTACATAATGGTATTTTATTTATAAATTTTAGACATTAAATAAATAAATTTATTTATGACACAATGATGATGCAGTAATTACCGTATTAATTAAAGATTAAAATAATTGATATTACAAATACCCAAATAAATGTAATTTGAAACTTTTGATGAATTACAATAATTTTATATATTAATATGACATGTTATGGTTGATTCAATAAATTTTTTCGAAGTAATCATGCTATTTTAATTTTTACAAAAAAACAAATACCAAATAATGTCAAAATTGACATAAAATAATTGTTTTAAAAAAATACTATATTATTGGTTGATATAATATTCCTAAAAATCTAAGGTTCATCCATAAGGCTTAAATAATATTATATATGTCATTAATGAACCACATGATATTCTCTTGGATGTTTAGTGTAAGTTTATTAACCATATTGTGTAAGAATACTAGAAGACAGGGTAAAAGTTAAACTATTTAACTAAGAGTTAAATCTAAAAGATATGGTTAAAATGGTAACCTAAAACTGTCTAAAACCTATTGGTTGAGAGTTTTTGAGACCCATACCTACCTTATCCTTTAAATAATTTATTTTCGAGCCATTAAAAACCGAATATTATTTTATTGTAAAATAATATTTCAAACTTTTCTTAAAGTCACCCTCACCTATCATATAAAAGGGAACTTCTCCTTCTCTTACTTTCACACCTACAAAGACATTTTTATCAGAACAACCCTACCCAAATATCCTACCAACATTCCTACCTTCATCCTAGACTCCTTCCTTTTGTTATAATTCTATCTTTAAGAGCCCTTTTGATCAAATGAAAAGGAAGAACCCGAAAAGAGGTAAATATTTCATCACATCTTTCATGTTCCTTTATTCTTCCACTTTATCTTTATTTGCTGATTCCATTCTAATGTAATAACTCTAGTATATTATATATAATTTGATATTAATATAAATATGGTACAACAATATTCATTATTCTATCCATCCATTTAATGACATGTCATCATACGTGTGTACGTACGACTTACCGTCTCCACGTCATGGTGTAATTGTTATTTAATACATTATTATTTTGATGTGTATAATAATGATGTTTAATTGATGTAAATAATAAATATAACATGATAATGATTATTTATATATTATATACAATCCAACTATATATTATTTTAATATCAAAAGAATGATATTGTCCCTCGTGAGTACATACGGATTACAGTCTCCATGAACACGATGATATTCATTCCCCATCGTATCCATTCAAGAATAATTTTCATTAGACTATTAAAAATAATGTTTAAAGACTTAATATCATTCTGAATATGAATAATATACAACCTATCCATAATAAACATTACTTACATAACAAATCATATAAAGGAAAATGAATGAGTTAACACCCGAAACGACGATAATACTAAGATAATATTAACAAAGCAATGTTAAAAGATCATATATGATATCATATTAATGTATATGATTCTTGTATAATTTCATAACAATTATTTCACCATTATACAGGAGTTTAACCTATCCTCGACCAAGGAAAAGTACAAGGTAAGGGTTAATTTCACAATCTCTTTATTATCCGAGGTTGTTTTTAAGTATGTATCTACTGGGACCTTTTTATCATCCACATCCATGTTTCTTAAAAATGTATTCCAAAATATTTTTACTCATTATTAGACTATGGTTTAAAGTCATTTATACCCTAGTTTGAATTTTTATAAAATGGTTTGAAAGGAATATTTCTTTCGTTTTCCAACAAGGTACTTTACGACCTTTTCCAAAAAATTAAATTAACAGCGTTTTTTAACTTATACAGCGGGTGTGGTTATTTTTCCGCCGTTATAAATCATCAACTATTTCTTTACAAGATTATATTAATATTTTCAAAATACATTTTTTATTTATAATTATGTGAATCTTAAATGATTTCAAAATAGATAGAGATAATTCTCTAAAAAAATATTTTGATTTCATCTATTTTAACATCTGTTGATGGATTTTAAGTTTATTTGAAGTTGATTTATTATGATACAAAACATACATATTGTATTGAAGGTTTTGTGATATTTTTGACTGTGGATGTGTTATTTTTATACCATTCATGGTTTATGGATAAAGTATTGACATTTTGTATGCTAGTTTTAATATGAATGTTTATGTTATGTTTAAACCTTTTAATATGAGTAATGAATTGGACTTAGTAAGTGATGGGTAGAGCCCACTATAGCTCCTCGATGCATCGATATTTCTCATGAGAAAAACTAGTGCCATGGAACAAGGACTTGACAAAATCTTATTAGTATTCTTGGTACAAGGCCTTGACTATGTTGTTATGAAAGTCTGGAATTATGCATTCCATCATTATGAAAGTGGCTCTTGATATTTCATTTGATTATTTGACTATTAGAATATCCATGTGAATAGGTAAATGGAATTATTTGATTTTATCTTTTCCATATTATTCTTAATTTCATGTTTAAAAGGATTTTGTTTTAGTCTTATACATTGCCTAAAATGTTTATGCTTATTTATGATAGTTTACGCTTTATTCTTATTTTTAATGAGCATCTGATCTCACCCCATTCTATGTTTTATTTTTACACGGATGCGAAGAAGTTTATTATGACTGAACTGTATGGATAGTATATAGGATCTCAGTATTGTCTATGGAAATAATTTTGTTGTAGTTTTCCATTTTAATTTGTAATGTAAACCTTATGAATGTATCTAGTGCTTCCAAGGCTACTAAACTAATCGGTCTTTCACGACTTGATCTTTTCTGATCATTCCAATGATACGTAATAATGCACCGACTCTGGGATTCTGGGGTCGGGGTGTTACAGTTGGTATTAGAGAAAGTTTAGTACAAACCTTGGAAACTAAATTTAGATAAACTCTAATTAGAGCACCTAACCCTAAGATAGACTTTGAGGATTAGTATAGAAGAACTTCCTAGAATTTTGGTATTGTAGAGATCTTTTGAGTTTTCCAAGAAATACATCCATGTCTAGATTCAAGCAGGTAGAGGTGGCTTTGGCACAAATGTACCTAGGGGTAAAACTCAAAAACATCGCTTTGATCTAGACTCGAACGTGAACTGGTGCACGACAACAGGCATTGCTACACTCTTGGTTACAAAACTCCTGGGAGATATGCTTAGGATAATTCTCATTTTATTTACAAATCATTATGAAAGATTTATGACTATATACCTACTAAAAGAATATATTTTTATGATTATGGATTATATCCATAAACTATTCAATTTACGTTAGGAATTTTACAAGTTTGGAATTATTCATTGCAATTCATAAACTGACATAGTGTATGCTATGTATAGAAATGTCGCCCAGTAGAAGGAATGTGAACTCTAGAAATACGTATGATCCAAAGAGTAAGAAGGATCATATATTTCACGGTATTAAGCCATAATTTAGAAGGGAAATAGTCTCCCATGTATTCGCAACATATGAAGAAATAGTATCATGTGTTTATAAGATAAGTAAAGAATTTTTTGAGTCTTATAGATTTTAAGGGAAGGAAGAGAAGAAAAGTATGGAAGAGAGAAAGATGGATAAAGGGGAAAGGGAAAAGAAGGATTTTCCTATATGTGATAACTGTGGAATGAATCAGCTTGGTAAATGGTTGAAGGGAATAATAATTTTTTATAATTGTTAAGAAAAAAGAAACCAAGTACGTGATTGCAAGGGTATGAAAAAATTTTCAAATGTAAAATGCTTCATTTGCAAGGAGTTGGGACACTATGTGAATCAATGTCCAAATCATCATAGTATACCTCAAATGATGCTATTGGATAATAAAAAAGTTATGTAACTACCTCATATGAAGATGAATGACTAGTTTTCTTATGTTGCTATTATAGAATTATTTTATTTGAGTGTGGTATCAACAATATACTAGTTATATGAATTGTACAGATAAATAAGGATTGTACTATAGTTCTATTTTATTGAGGATAAGAGATTATATAGTTCTAAGAAAAGTGACTTAATATTAAGATACACTTTTTTTTGAAAAATACATGGTTGAAGGAAATGTAATCCTTAATATGGTCCCGATAATGAGGTAGTGATTTTGGAATAATAGATGGTTGATTTGGATAAATTATATCAGATATTCTTGACTTCCTTGGAACTGATTAATAGTTTGTTTATTTCATCATTGTTGGAATATTAAATATTTTTGGATATAAGGAATATATCCAGTATTATATAAATTATAAGGGAGAATTAATGTAATCAATAAGTATTTATGGTAATTTAGGGTGTTACAATGTTTTAAAATAATACATGATTAAGGCGTTCACATGTTATTACGTGGCAAAAAGGATCTTCATTATGTGTAACTTCCTTATATATTTTGGACTGTGATTTTGGATATAAGTATTTTGTATAAATCTAAAGTTTGGAATGGATTAAGTTTGAAATTGGATAATATTGTTATGGTTATTTTCGGATTTTTATAAAAAGGACAACACTCAGACCGTGTGACAACCCTCGTGTCAGACAAAGCTACGGGAATTGAACCCACAACCATAGTACGATTAGGATTTATCTCCTACCACTGGACTACATGAAGTACCTGGATTTTATAATGTAGTTTTATTAAAGGGTCATATAGGTAAATATTAAATTCATTTTTTTGGAACCCTATACGAATAGGATAAATAGAATATTTTTTTAAGTTCTATTATATTTTAGAGTGAAAGATGAGTTTGTGGTATAAATTAGTTAAAGGATGGAACTCTACTTGTCAAGTATATATTTATTTTTCTACTCTTATTCTATGAAGAAATTAATTCTTAAACATTAGGTAAGGGATCTTAAAACTAAAATGTGTTATTCTGATACCTTATGTTTTGTTGAACTGATGATATTTTAAATCATCATAGATTGATGGCTATGAGGCCCTCAATTCTACAATTGTTTGTGACTTATGACCTCAATCACTCCCAATAAATATTTACATTTTCCTCCAATTATGTGTCCTTAATTTCCACCAATGTTCTCTTAATCAAGATCATAATTTGGTGGTGACTTTTTCATTCATCTTTCCTTTTATTAACACTAAATTTTATTAACCCAATTTCCGATGTGGGTTTTCCCACAAAGGAATTTTAAATTTTAGACCTTTTATTTTGGAAGAACAATTTCAAATTGCGAGGACACAATTTATTGAAGGAGGGAAGAATGTAACACCCCAAGAATTCATTGTATGTTATTTCTTCAAAGTAATTCAATAACTTACACTACACATAACACTGAGTTAAAGCACACCATGACTTACCAAACTAGTCGTTCAAAAGAGGTTATGAATAGTATGAACTAAATTTTGAACTTCATACAGTTCTTATAATTTTAGAATCCATATTATGAGTTTCTTAGACATAATGAAAAAAACAAATTCATTTTGTTTTTAGATAAAAGAAGTATTTTTTTAAAATACAATTTTACTGTCTTTTAATAGAGAATCCTTTTTATAACCAATATTTTAAACTTTTATATATTCAATCTGAAAAAATAAAATTATTGATTAGAATCAGGACATAATAATTTATTTTCAATAAATTTTTGGTGTTTTTCTGATAAATTTTATATTTGGGTGAAGAGTGAAAAATATTATATTTTAATTGAAAACAACTTTTTTAATCAAAATAATTTGTAGTGTTAAATTATTAATTTTAATGGTTTGTAATTATAAATAGATTATATTTTTACCATTTAATCCAATATTATTCATTGGAAATAGTTTCACTTTGAAATTGAACATAAACAAGTACAAATATTTTGTTAGTTATTATTTCTTAATAACACGCTTTTTGGTTTTGACAAGGGAATTAATTTTAAAATAATAAATAACACTTCTATGTTTTGAATTTGGTAAAATAGACTTATTTTTTTTATTCATAATATCAAAATTATCTTACGGTGAAATTTTGGTATTTTTCTGAAAACTTTCAATTTTTGATGAATAGTGAAAACACTAAGGTATAATTTAAAACAGAATTTTTATTTAAATAATTAATTATTTTATTTAAATTTATTTTAGGTAAAAATAGATACAAAATACCTATATATGTTCAATGTAATTAATTGGAGTCATTTTTTTAATAATATTATATATATAAAAATTTATCGAACTTTTCACCGTCTTTTAACCACCTCCTAAGAGCATTTGTAAATTTACATAAAACTTAATTTTAATGCTTCTGTGAGTTAAATTTAAAAACACCCATAGAAATGGATAATATCAGTAAGTAAAATTTGGTTCAATAAGATGAAAATATTTTTTTATGAATAGTAACTTTTTTACTTTTATTTACCACGGTAAAAAGTAAATAGGGTAATTAAGGGTAAAAATGATATTATTATTTCCCTAACACGTGTCCGAATTCTGTTGGATAAGTATAATTAGACCAAAAACAACCTTATTAATAAAATATGAACCTATTCGTTCCACTTGGATTATATTAGGACATTTATTATTATTTTATTTATAGAAGAGTTAAAAGAGTTAAATTTAAAGTTTAATAACTAAACAATTTTTAATATATGGTTACACACAATATAAATTCTACTATAAATATTCATTAGAAATATAAAAATATTTCCTACATAATGGTACTTTATTTATAATTTTTAGACATTAAATAATTAAATTTATTTATGACACAATGATGATGCAGTAATTATCGATTTAATGAAAGATTAAAATAATTGATATTATAAATACCCAAATAAATGTAATTTTAGACATTTTATGAATTCCACTAATTTTATAGGTTAATATTAAATGTTATAGTTGATTTAATCAATTATTTTCGAAGTAATCATGCTGTTATTAATTTTACAAAAAAATCAAATACCAAATAATGTCAAAAATTGAAATAAAATAGGTTTTTAAAACTAATACTATATTATTGGTTGATATAATATTCCTAAAAATATAAGGTGTGGGAAAAAGGATTAAATAATATTATATATTCCATTAATGAACAAATTTAGGTTCTTTTTTAAGTTTATAGTAAGTTTATTAACCATATAGTGTAAGAATTCAAGAAGACACGGTAAAAGTTAAACTATTTAACTAAGAGTTAAATCTAAAAGATATGGTTAAAATGGTAATCTAAACTTGACTAAAACCTATTTATTGAGAGTTTTTTATAACAATATCCACCTTATACTTTAAATAATTTACTTTGGATCCATTAGAAACATAAAATATTTTTATTATAAAATAATATTTCAAACTTTTTCTAAAAGGACCCTCACCTCTCTTATAAAAGGGCACTTCCCCTTCTCCTAATTTCACACTTCCAAAGCCATTTGGATCGGCCAACACCTACCCAAATATACTCCCAAAATTCCTCCCTTCTTCCTAGAGGCATAACATTGTTCAGAAATCCAACCTAAGGATACCTTTTGATCAAATCAAACAGAAGAACCTGAAAAAGAGGTAATTATTTCATCACATCTTTCAAGTTCCTTTCTTCTTCCACTTCCTTTTTTCGTTGTTGTTACCATTATAAAATAATAACTCCAGAATATTCTATATACTGTGATGTTATTATAAATATGGTACAACCATATTCATTATTCTATCCATCCATTGAATGACATGTCACCATACGTGCGTACGTACAACTTACCGTCTCCACGTCGTGGTGTAATTGTTATTCAATACATTATTATTTGGATGAGTATAATAATGATGTGTAATTTATGTAAATAATAAATCTAACATGATAATGATTTTTTATATAGGATATAAAATCCGATTATATATTATTTTAATATCAAAAGAATGATATTGTCGCTTGTGCGTACGTACGGATTACCGTCTCTACGAACGCGATGAGATTCATTCCCCATCATATCCATTCAAGACTAATTTTCATTAGATGATTAAAAATAATATTTAAAGACATAATATCATTCTGAATTTGAATAAGATACATCCTATCCATAACAAACATTACTTACGTAACTAAACAAATAAAGGAAAACGAATCAGTTAACACCCAAAACGACGATAATACTAAGATATTATTAACAAAGCAATGTTAAAAGATAATATATGATATCATATTAATGTATATGATTATTTCATAATTTCATAACAATTATTTCACCATTATACAGGAGGTTAACCTACCCTCGACCAAGAAAAAGTAGAAGGTGATGGTTAATTTCACAATCTCTTTATTATCTGAGGTTGTTTTTACGTAAGTATCTACTGGGACCTTTTTATCATCCACATCCATGTTTCTTAAAAATGTATTCCAATTTTTTTACTATTTACTTGACTTTGGTTTAAAGTCATTTATACCCTTGTTTTACATTTTATAAAATGGGTTGAAAGTAATCTTTCTGTCTTTTTCCAACAAGGTACTTTATGACATTTTCCAAAACATTAAGGTAACAATGTTTCTTTAACTTATACAATAGGTGTGGCTATTTTTCCGCCGTTATAACATCATTAAATATTCCCTTACAAGATTATAAGAATATTTTAAAAATAAATGTTTTATTTATAATTATGTGACTCTTAATTTATTTCAAAATAGAAAGAGATATTTTCTAAAAAAAGGTTTTCATTTCATATATTTTAACACCCTTTGATGGATTTTAAGCTTATTTGAAGTTGATTTATTATGATAAAAAACTTCCATATTGTATTGAGGTTTTGTGATATGTTTGAATGTGGGTGTGTTATTTTTATACCATTCATGGTTTATGGATAAATTAATGAAATTTCGTATTCCAGTTTTAATGCGAATGTTTATGTTATGTTTAAACATTTTCATATGAGGAATTCATTGGACTTAGTAAGTGACGGGTGGAGCCCTCTATAGCTCCTCGATGCACCAGTATGTCTCATAAGACAAAGTAGTGTCTTAGCACAAGGCTTTGAAAAAATCTTATTTTTATTCTTGGCACAAAGCCTTGACTATGTGGTTATGAAAGTCTGGCATTATGCATTCTGCCATTATGAAAGTGGATACTGATATTGAATGTGATTATTCGACTAGTAGAATATCCATGTGAATAAGTAAATGGAATTATTTGATTCTATATTTTCCATATTATGTATAATTTAAAGTTTAAAAGGATTTTGTTTTAGTCGTATACATTACCTTAATTTTTATGCTTATTTTTAACAGTTTCCTCTTTATTGTTATCTTTTCTGAGCATCTGAGCTCACCCCATTCTATGTTTTATTTTCCCTTGGATGTGAAGAAGTATATTATTACTGACCTGTAGGGATAGTCTATGGGATCTTAGTATTTTCTATGGAAACAATGTTGCTTTAGTTTTCAATTTTATTATGTAATGTAAACCTTATGAATGTATCTTGTACTTCCAAGGCTACTAAACTAATCGGTCATTCGAGACTTGATCTTTTCTGATCAGGCCAATGATATGTAATAATGCACCGACTCTGGGCTTCTGGGGTCGGGGAGTTACATTTGGTATCAGAGGATGTTTAGTACAAACCTTGGAAACTATATTTAGATAAACTCTGATTAGAGCACATAGACCTAAGATAGACTTTGAGGATTAGTATAGAATAACTTCCTAGAATTTTGGTATTGTATAGATTTTGTGAGTTTTCCAAGAAATACTCCCTGTCTGGATACGAGAAGGAAGAGGCGGTTCTCACACAGATGTACCAAGGGGTAAAACCCCAAAACACTTCTTTGATATAGACTCGAATGAGAACCGATGCATGACAACGGGCCTTGCTGCACTCTTGGTTACAAGACTCCCAAGGGATATGCTTAGGATAATTCTCATTTTATTTACAAATCATTATGAAGTATTTACGAGTATATACCTCCTCAAAGAAAACATTTTTATGATTATGGATTATATCCATAAACTATTCAATTTATGTTAGGAATTTTACAAGTTTGGAATTATTCATTGCAATTCATAAACTGACGTAGAGTATGCCATGTATAGAAATGGTGCCCAGTAGAAGGAATGTGAACTCCAACAATACGTATGATCCAAAGAGTAAGAAGAATCATATCTTTCATGGTATTAGGCCAACATTTAGATGGGAAATAGTCTCCCATGTATTCGCAACATATGAATAAATAGTATTATATGTTAATAAGATAAGTAAAGAATTCTCTAAGTGTTATGGGTTTAAAGGGAAGTAAGATAAGAAAAGGATGAAAGAGAGAAATATGGATAAAGGGAAGAGGGAAAATAATGATTTTTCTACATGTGATAATTATGGAATGAATCACCTTGGTAAATGGTTGAAGGGAAAGGGAGTTTGTTATAAGTGTGGAGAAAAAGGACTCCAAGTACGTGATTTCAAGGGAAAGAAAAAAGTTTCAAATGTAAAATGCTTTATTTACAAGGAGTTGGGACACTACGCGAATCAATGTCAAAATCATCAGAGTATACACGAAATGATGCTATTGGATAGTAATAAAGTTATGTAACTACCTCAAATGAAGAGGAATGACTAGTTTTCTTATTTTTTATAATAGAATTATTTCATTTGAGTGTTTTATCAACAATATACTAGTTATATTAATTATAGAGATAAATAAGGATTGTACTGAAGTACTATTTTATTAAGGATTTGAGATTATATGGTTCTAAGAAAAGTGACTTAATAGTAAGCTACAATTTTTTTGAAAAATACAATGTTGAAGGAAATGTAATCCTTAATATTTTCCGGATAATGAGGTATTGATTTTGTAATAAGAGATAGTTGATTTGGATAAATTATATCGGATTTTCTTGACCTCCTTGGAACTGATTAATAGTTTTTTTATGTCATCATTGTTGGAATATTAAATATTTTTGGATATAAGGAATATATCTAGTATTATATAAAGGATAAGGGAGCATGAATGTAATCAATAAGAATTTATGTTAATTCAAGGTGTTACCATGTTTTAAAATAATGCATGATGATGGTGTTCACATGTTATTATATGGAAAAAAAGGAACTTCATTGTGTTTAACTTCCTTATAAGTTTTGGACTTTGAGTTTAGATAGAAGTATTTTTTATAAGTATAAAGGTTGGAATGGATTATGTTTTAAATTGGATATTATTTTTATGGTTATTTTTTGATTTTTATAAAAAGGACAACACTCAGACCGTGTGACAACCTGTCGTGTCAGACAAAAATGCGGGAATCGAACCCACAACCATAGTGCGATTGGGATTTATCTCATACCACTGGACTACGTGAAGTCCCTGGATTGTATAATGTATTTTTTTTAAAGGTTCATATCGGTAAATTATAAATTCATTTTTTTTGGAACCCTATACGAATAGGATAAATAGAATATTTTTTTATGTTCTATGATCTTTTAGAGTGAAAGATAAGTTTTTGGTAGAAATTAGTTAATGGATGGAACTATACTTGTCAAGTATATATTTATTTTTCTACTCTTATTCTATGAAGAAATTAATTCTTAAACATTAGGTAAGGGATCTTAAAACTAAAAATGTTTTATTCTAATACCTTAGGTTTTGTTGAACCGATGATATTTTAAATCATCATAGATTGATCGATTTGAGGCCCTCAATTATACAATTGTTTGTGACTAATGAACTCAATCAATCCCAATAAATATTTACATTTTTTCTCCAATTATGTGTCTCTAATTTCCACCAATGTTCTTATAATCGAGATCATAATTTGGTGGTGACTTTTTTATTCCTCTTTTCCTATTATTAAGACTAAATTTTATTAACCCAATTTCCGATGTGGGTTTTTCCTCAATGGTATTTTCTATTTTCAACCCTTTATTTTGGAAGAACAATTTCAAATTTCGAGGATGAAATTTATTGAAGTAGGGAAGAATATAACACCCAAATATTTCATAGTACGTTATTTTTCAAAGTAATTCAATAACGTGCACTACACGCAACACCGAGTTTAAGCGCATCATGACTTACCAAACTAGTCGTTCAAAAGAGGTTATGAATAATATTAACTAAATTCTGAACTTTATACAATCCTTATAATTTTAGAATCCATATTATGAGTTTTTAGACATAATGAAAAAAAATTCATTTTGTTTTCAGATAAAAGAAGTATTTTAAAAAAATGAAATTTTACTGCCTTTTAATGGTGAACCCATTTTAAAACCAATATTTGAAAATTTTTTATATTTAATTTGGAAAAAACTTCTTCATTAGAATCAAGACATAATAATTTAGTTTCAATAAATTTTTGGTGTTTTTCTGATAACATTCATATTTTAGTGAATAGTGAAATATATTATATTTTAACTGAAAACAACTTTTTTAATCAAAATAATTTGTAGTGTTACATTATACATTTTAATGGTTTAAAAGTATAAATAGATTATATTTTTACCATTTAATACAATATTATTCATTAGAAATAATTTCACTCTGAAAGTGAACATAAACAAGTATCAATATTTTGTTAATTATTATTTCATAAAAACACACTTTTAGGTTTTGACAACGGGAATTAATTTTAAAATAATAAATGAAACTTATATGTTTTGAATTTTTTAAAATAGAATTAATTTTTTAGTTCCTAATATCAAAATTATCTTAGGGTGAAATTTTTGTATTTTTTTGAAAACTTTAAATTTTTGATGAATAGTGAACAACATCGAGTTATAGTTTTAAACCAAATTTTTATTTAAATAAATAATTATTTTATTTAAATTTATTTAAGGTCAAAATAGATACATAATACTTATATATGTTCAATGTAATTCATTGGAGTTATTTTTCAATAATATTCGATATATAAAATTTTATTGAACTTTTCACCGTCTTTTACCCACCTCCTAGGAGCATTTGAAACTTTACATAAAACTTCATTTTAATGCTTCTGTGAGTTGAATTTCAAAAATCCGAGAGAAACTGTTAATATCAGTAAGTAAAATGTGGTTCAATAACATGAAAATAATTTTTTGTGAAAAGTAACTTTTTTACTTTTATTTACCACAGTTAAAAGTACATAGGGTAATTAAGGGTAAAAATGATATTATTATTACCCTAACACGTGTATTAATTCTATTGGATATGTATAATTCGACCAAAAATAACCTTATTAAAAAATATGAACCTCTTAGGTCTACTTGGATTAGATTAGGTCATTTATTATTATTGTATTTATAGTAGAGTTAAAAGAGTAAAATTCAAAGTTTAATAACTAAACCATTTTTAATATAGTGTTACACACAATATAAATTACACTATAAATATTAATTAGAATGATAAAAAGATTTAATACATAATGGTACTTTATTTCTAATTTTTAGACATTAAATAATAAAATTTATTTATGATGCAATGATGATGTAGTAATTACCATATTAATGATTGATTAAAATAATTGATATTATAAATACCCAAATAAATGTAATTTGAGACTTTTGATGAATTACACTAATTTTATAGGTTAATATTACATGTTAGTGTTGATTCAATCTTTTTTTTTCGAAGTAATCATGCAGTTATAATTTTTACAAAAAAAACAAATACCAAATAATGTCAAAAACTGACAAAAAATAGTTTTTGAAACAAATACTATATTATTGGTTAATATAATATTCCTAAAAATATTAGTTTCGGTAAAAATGCTTAAATAATATTATATATGTAATTAATTAACCACTTGAGGTTCTCTTGGAAGTTTAGAGTACGTTTATTAACCATATATTGCAGGAATACCATAAGACACGGCAAAAGTTAAACTATTTAACTAAGAGTTAAATCTAAAAGATATGGTTAAATGGTAACATAAACTTGTATAAAACCTATTTCTTGAAAGGTTTTACACCAATACCCACCTTATAATTTAAATAAGTCATTTTTGATCCATCATAAACAGAAAATTATTTTATTATAAAATAATATTTCAAACTTTTCCTAAAGTGACCCTCACCTCTCTTATAAAAGGACACTTACCCTTATCTTAATTTCACACCTCCAAACCCATTTAGATCAGCTAAACCCTGCAAAAATATCCTCCCAACATTCATCCATTCTTTTTATAGGCCTTACTTTGGTCAGAAAGACAATCTAAGGAGACCTTTTGATCAAATCAAAAGAAAGAACCCGAAAAAGAGGTAAATATTTCCTCACATCTTTCAAGTTCCTTTCTTCTTCCTCTTCCTATTTCTTTGTTGTTTACATTATAAAATAATAACTCCAGTATCTTCTATATACTGTGATGTTATTATAAATATGGTACAACCATATTCATTATTCTATCCATCCATTGAATGACATGTCACCATACATGCATACGTACAACTTACCCTCTCCATGTCATGGTGTAATTGTTATTGAATACATTATTATTTGGATGGGTATAATAATGATTTGTAATTGATCTCAATAATAAATATAAAATTATAATTATTTTTAATATATGATATAACTTCCAATTATATATTATTTTAATATCAAAAGAATGATATTGTCGCTCGTGCATACGTACGGATTACCGTCTCCAAGAACGCGATGAGATTTATTCCACATCATATCAATTCAAGAATAATTTGAATTAGATGATTAAAAATAATATCTAAAGACTTAATATCATTATAAATTTTAATAGGATACATCATATCCACAACAAACATTACTTACGTTACAAATCATATAAAGGAAAACGAATCAGTTAACACCCGAAATGACGATAATACTAAGATATTATTAACAAAGCAATGTTAAAAGATCATATATGATATCATATTAATGTATATGATTTTTTATAATTTCAAAACAATTATTTCACCATTATACAGGTGGTTAACCTACCCTCAACCAAGAAAAAGTACAAGGTAAGTGTTAATTTCACAATCTCTTTATTATCTGAGGTTGTTTTTACGTAAGTATATACTGGGACCACTTTATCATCCACATCCATGTTTCTTAAAAATGTATTCCAAAACATTTTTATTATTTACTAGAATATGGTTTAAGTTCATTTATACCCTTGTTTTACTTTTTATAAAATGGTTTTAAAGGAATATTTCTTCTGTTTTCTAACAATGTACTTTATGACCTTTTAAAAAAATTAAGGTAAGAATGTTTTTAACGTATACAACGGGTGTGGCTATTTTTCTGTCGTTATAACATCATCAAAGCTTCCATTAAAATTTTATAATAATATTTTCAAAATAAATGTTTTCTTTATAATTATGTGACTCTTAAATGATTTCAAAATAGAAATATATATTTCTCTAAAAAGGTTTTGATTTCATCTATGTCAACATCCTTTGATGGCTTTTAAGCTTATTTGAAGTTGATATATTATGATACAAAACTTCCATATTGTATTAAGGTTTTGTGATATGTTTGACTGTGGATGTGTTATTTTTATACCATTCATGGTTTATGGATAAAGTATTGACATTTTTTATTCTATTTTTAATACGAATTTTTATGTTATGTTTAAACCTTTTCATATGAGGAATGCATTAGACTTATTAAGTGACAGGTGTATCCTGCTAGAGCTCCTCAATACATCGGTAGGTCTCATGAGACAAACCAGTGTCTTGGAACAAGGCCTTGACAAAATCTTATTTGTAGTCTTGGCACAAGGCCTTGACGATGTGGTTATGAAATTCTGCCATTATGCATTCCATCATTATAAAAGTGGTTATTGATATTGCATGTGATTATTCAAATAGTATAATATCTATGTGAATAAGTAAATGTCATTATTTGATTTTATCTTTTTAATATTATTCTGAAGTTCTAGTTTAAAATTCTTTTGCTATAGTCTTATACGTTGCCTTAAAATTTTATGCTTCTTTATGAAAGTTTCCGCTTTATTGTTATCCTTTCTAAGCATCTGAGCTCACCCCTTTCTATATTTTATTTTTCCCACGATGAGAAGAATTATATTATGATTTACCTATAGGGATAGTCTATGGGATCTCAGTATTTTCTATGGAAATAATGTTGTTGTAGTTTTACAATTTAGGATGTAATGTAAGCCTTATGAATGTATCTAGTACTTCCAAGGCTACTCAAATAACCGGTCTTTGGAGACTTGATCTTTTGTGATCATGCCAATGATACATAATAATGCACTGAATCTGGGATTCTGGGGTTGGGGCGTTACAACCATGGAAGCTTTTGAGGGTTGTCTCAACCATATAGAATCATGTCTATGACAATTTTGATGTTTGAATTGAGGTGTTTGAAGATTATACCATCTTTAAAAAGACATATCACAAGTATTTTATAGCTTTTATTATCTTTAAGATGTCCATCATGATGTTTCTATAGATATAGATGATCTTCACAGAGTTGGAAATCATCCTTACAGAGGCTGAATTTAAAAAATGAAAAAAAATTATAGTGATCTCATAATCCTTTATTGACCTGATTTTCCAATCCTTGCACATAATTTTTGGGTCTTGCACAAGGTTGAAAAATGTTAAACATCTCAGAAAACACAAATATTTTTTAGTCTTCATAACATTTCATTAAAACCAATTAAAATTAATGGTAATACTTACTCTGAAAATTCCAAAGATAGATGAAAAAATTAAAATTCCAAAAATTAAAACTTTTTCAAAAATTAAATTTTATTACTCTTTAAACCATGAAATGTAAAAATTTCCATATAACAATTAAAATAGTGGGAAATAATAAAAAATATAAAAGTAAAATATATAAAAATAGGAAGATCATGGATGTCGTGAGGGTATGTCATTATTGAAATTCTAGTTTTAATGCCTTATTTTTGGTAAAATAAATTTTTATTGGGAGTGTGAGGAGGTTTGGTGGTGTTCAGGTTTCTAGAGAAATAAAATAAAGGGGAAACCATGCCATTCAATACATGTTTCCCTATTTTCACGTGGTTAGTTCAAACCATGAAAGGGGGATCGTGAAACCTTGGACAGATGATTCTCACATGGTAGGAACTTGGTTTGTCAAATTGTGTAGGCCTTACTAAGAATCAATGTGCCTTAAACCCTCTTAGACATAGGATGGTGAACAGTTGGCACATGGTTTGGAAAACCGTGCAGCCAAACCGTGCACCACATTAAAAACTATAAATATATGTAAATTCCACCAGAGGATTTTAAGTGTTTCACCTGATTTTTTCTCCATTTACTCTCCTTTAAACCATAGTGATGATCCTAGACAATCTATGTTTCCAAGGGATCGTTATCCATCGGTTCTAGTCCTTTTGGAGTGGAATTTGGTGTAAATTGAAGCTTTAGGTAGTTCTAAATCTCCCATTGCTTCCTTTTTTGGATTAGGGCCTGTAACATTTGGAATGTCCATCTGAATACCTAAAACCCTCTTTTATTGGGGTATTATTGTTCAATTATTGATACAGTTCTTGAATATGGATCTAAGTATAAGGTTAAGATTTCCTACATCTCTGGAATTAAGGTAGGTGGTTTACATGTTATATCCCATAGACTTGGTAAGGATTTATACTTTCATGGTCGTTCATTTACTTTCTGGTTGTTTCTTATTTGATGAATTTGGTAATATTTAGTAAAAAGTGTTGTCTAAATGATGATTTGAACACCTCATGGTCCCCATAGAATGTGTTTAGTTTAATTTGACTAGTTTAGGGCCACTCATGGGGTGTGCCAAGATCCCAGAACATGGAAAATTGTGATGTTTAGTATAAAATTTATTTTTGATAGAATGATTCCCTTGATAATTATGTTGAGTCTATAAAATGACATAATGGATTATTTGGATTAATGTGAAATAGTTGGGAAGAAATAAAGTGTTTAGGAAATGTGATTTATATATTTTACTTAAATATTCTAAATGAGAAATATATACAAATTGTTGACCATATGAAATGGTTTGAGATAGAAAAAACGAAATGAGTTAAATGGTATATGCAATGTAAATGGTGAATGTGAGGATTGGTTAAGGGTAAATGTTGATTTATCTATTGAATGATTATGACATGTAAATTTCATGGGCATTGAAATATATATGTCTTGTTATATGGTATATGTGGTGATTGAATAAATAAACATGTGCACATAACTTGGTGGTGTGGTAAAAAGGACTGAAGCTCTCCATATGTGTGGTTGAATTTATGCTCTAAACCCCACCTTTGAGTTCACTGGTTAGGTAGTCAAACTAATGCTCTAGGCCCCTACTAATGTATTGGATTATTACATGGGATGATGCTCTAAGGTATGTATCATAATATTGGTAGAGATTACATTTACAAATTCTCCAAGGTATGTGAAATGAAATTTATTTTTTAATAATTACCCTAGTGATATTGGGGACTGAATTTACTTCCCTATTATTAGTGGTTGACCGACTTTGACTGTAGAGAAATAAACAGAACAACTAACCCATGTACTTAATTGATGATAATAGTTTAGAAAAATGATTATTTACAAATGGAACATTTTAATCCAGGTTTACTTTTATATTTTTTACATTCAGAAACTATATGTTTAGAATGTTTATTTTTTAGACATTATTGGTGGTGGCCTACTGAGTTGTACTCACACCCTACTCGGGTCACCGTTGGGTACCTGGAAAAATTTCATGGTTGTAGGTCTATATAAGGGAATAGTCTCTATGATTGGGAGTTGATTTAGGAAAGGGACATTCTAGATGGGGATCCAGACATGGAGATAGTTCATGTTTTGGGGAGTCATCTTTTTTTTCTTGTTTTGGTTTTTCTTTTACACACGACACTATTAGCGTGACATGGAATGTTTACTTGTTTGGTTGTGGTTTGTACTCTATTTGGGGTTTGGTTAGTAATTCATTCTCTTGAATTAGGAGTTTTCGTTTCCTTTTTTATATATTATCTAATTTGGATTACTCTAAAAAATAGGGTATAGTCTACCCATGTGAGTTATCTGACCCTCATTTCTAGTCAAAAACATTTGGTGTACAAAGAGGCGCGCTTAATGTCATATTGTTAGTTGGATTAGAGAACCATTTTGTGGATTCTGAGTTAGAGACATTAAAAATTGGTATCATTGTAGTTTCATTTATATGGTATTACTATTTGGGATGGTAGATAAGACATTTGGATGTGTCGGGCCTTGTAAATGAGCTCAGACATGGGAGTAGCTAACCCATGTACAAGGGAAAACCCAAGTCTCCAGGGTGGGAATTATTTTTGAAATGCGTTGTTACAATTGAATGATATTTCTCTATTCAGTGATGAACTTATTTTTTATGGGATTGTTTCATGATATATTTCTCTTTGACATAACAACTTTAGGTTGTGCATTCATACATCATTCAGACACCTAGGATATAGGAGACATGCATCATGGTAAGAACACATGATATGGGTGTGTAGGGAAGAAAGAGCATAATTGATTTCACTTACTTGAAAATATTATGGAAATGGTTTCTAAAAAAGATGATGAAAATGGTTAAATAATATTTTTTAAATAATTGTGCATAATGAAGTGGTGTCAATGAGTTAAGGATTTGGTTTTAAAGAGTTATTTAGTAGGGAAGGTGCTTAATGGGAGAAAATTTGTGTTCAATAAAGTGGAAAAGATTTTAAAAAAAGGTTTCTAATGAATGGATTTTGAATATGTATGTTGGTTTACCTCAGGTTAATATTCACACTTGGTAGGGATAGTTGAGGGTAGTGTTCTAGATGTGATCTGGTCTGATGAGACAGTGCATCAGAAAAGGGACGGTTATGGATTGTGAAGTGCCATATCTTTTAATATTTATAGATCTTTATGTTTTTCATTCTATGAATCATATTTGAAATTATATAGAAATTCTCCCATGATGATTTTTGCCATTTGGGAGGCAAGAGGATATTGCTAAGAATGATCCCCAGAAGTGGAGAAAGAGGCCCTGGTGGGCTTGGGGGATAGAGAAGAGGAAAAGTTTAGGGATAACATTACTCGTTTTATGTAGATGATGAAACTAGGACTAGGGAAGGTTGTGATGAGTATGTTTGAGATGAATTGAGGGTTTTAGCTGAATCACCCTCTATCCTTTACCAAAGAGGGTGGGATATCTTGGTTAAAAAGGAAAATGTTGAGGGGATGCTATAGAGGGGTTTCTAGGAAACTTTTCTAGAGAATAAATATCTATATTCCCTAATATATGAAAAGGTTACAAATTTTATAAGGATGACCATGGGAACTATGTCAGGGGTGGATTATGAAGGTCATTTCATGGACTTGTGTTTTTTTGTTCCTACTTCATTGGGAGATGAGGCAGGTATGGAATAAAATTACTTGGATAGAATTTGATATGAGATCATGTCCCATATGAATATATTTCATCTAAATAGGTTTGAAAAAGTAATGGATTAGTCCCTTATCTTAGAGGAAAATATAATGGAGGATTCCGGTAGTGGAAAAAAAATTCAGTAAGGCGATCTGATTGTGCAATTTCTAAGGGTATGAAATACCATTTTGAGAGAATCTGCCAGAGTAGTGGTGGACAAGGTAGTCCAAAAAGGGAACTAGTGTCTTAGGGAAGCAATATAGTTTTATGTTGTCATTATGGTAGACCGAGACATGTGTGGATTTAGTCTTCATAGCCACCAGTCGAGTATCATATGTGCAGCAGTTTGGTCCACGTGTAGAGGTTCAATAGGGACCATTGGTATCTAGGAACATTGGATAGATTGAGGTAGATGACATGTGCGGTCAGGGGATAGATTACCCCATCTTAGAAAAGTAGTTATAGCTTAACCCATCATATCGGTCAAGGTATAAGAAACAGTACTCTGGGGAGGGAGAATACATATCAATACGGTAGTGCATCACCAAGATCTGAGACAAGAGCCTAGGGTAGATGGGCATTCCAGCTTCATGTTGTTTAGTCTACACTGGGAGGTGGTGATGATGGACCATCGACTATTTGAGGTAAAATTCTAGTGAATTCTATCCTTACTAGTTTCTTATTTGATAGAGGTGCATCAAATTGTTTTATTTCTTCTCAATGTTTGGTTTTTTTAGGTCTAGCAGACGACCATATGTGTGGAGTAATATCGATTAGTACACTATTAGGTGTGTGACCAGAAAACATGAGACAATGTAAGGGGTGTGATTTGATGACTGGAGGATACCACTTTCTATAAGACTTATTAATTCTTGAGATGTTAGGTTTTGATATGATTTTTGGGAAAGGATTGGTTGGTATTATACCTGGACCATATTAATTATTACCCTTAAAGGGAATCATTCACATCACTTGAGGGGACACCAATATAATGAGACAGGTGTTTAGAGAATACTACCTTTTCTATAATATTAATATTTATGAATAAGAAGATAATTTTACGTTAAAGTGGATGCTTTTCCAGATAGGTTACTCAACACACAATAATGGGTTTCTCTAAAATCTTATGTTGCACACAGCTTTGAGCTATAATGAAAAATAGTACAATAATAATATTATTATATTTAATTTTAGTTAGCACCTAGATGTCGGAATATTGGGACTTAATAGTATCAACTAAATTTTGAAATATGGTTTACATATTTTTAAATACTGATAAATTGGTTACCAACTTTTTTATAAATGGAAATAAAAACCAATTGAATATAAAAGATGTCTTTTTATGAAAACCTATTTAAAAAGAGAATAATTTTGTTCATAAAATCATATCACTATTTATGGATTTTTATTTAATGAAAAATATATTTTATATATTCATTTAAATTTTTTAAATTCATATTATATGTTTTCCATATATTATATAAGAATAAATTCAATTTTTCGGATAAAATAATTATTTTTCTAAAAACACAGGTTTACAGCCTTTTGATAGAGAACCCTTTTTAAAATTATTTTTTGTCACTTTTATATGTTATATTTGAAAAAACAAAATTCTTATATAAAAGAGAGACATAAAAATTTACCTTGGATAATTTTTTGGTAATTTTCTGACAATGTTCATTTTTTAATGAATAGTGAAAAATGTTGCATTTTAATTCAAAACTGTTTTTTCATATAATTTATTTATATAGTTAGATTTTCATTTTAAATGGTTTTAAAGTATACTTGGATTATGTTTTTATAATTTAATCTAATTATGGTAATTTTAAGTAATTTCACATTTTAATTGGACATAAACACATGTCAATCTTTTGGTAGTTTTTACTTCTTAAGAACACGTTTTTTGGTTTTGACAACGAGAATTAATTTTATATTAATTAATAAAATGGAAAAATGGATTAAATATTAGTAATTATAATTTATAAATTGTTTAAATAGGTGCCTTTTATTTTTGGATATTCTGAATAGTACCTTTAGTAATTATTTTATTTACCATGGTTAAAGGGTAAATCTGGTAAATAAGGAAAAAATAATAATAATATTAAACAACTCTAAAACATTTCATAATCTGATAGGAAGATACATTTCCAACCATGGATATCCTTTGGTAAAGTTTGGGACCCCATGAATCCACTTAGATTTGAAAATGACATTTTATAAGAATTAATTTAAAGTCAAGAGAAATATAACATAAACATATATCTTTTTATAATTTTTTTATATGGGGTTATATAAGTGATATATTCAAAAATAAATTTTAATTATAAAGATAAATATATTTCCTACTTAATGATATTTCATTTGTAATTTTTAGATATAAAATAAATTAATTTAATAATGATACAATGATGATGTAGTGATTACTTCATTAGTAAAGGATTCAAATAAATGATATCATAAATATTAAAATAAATGTAATTTTGTTATTTTGATGCTATAAACGAATTTTATGGATGAAATTGGCATATTATATTTGAGTTAATTCCTTCTTTTCGACGTAATCACTTTTTTATGACTTTAACCAAAAATAATTACATTATAGTGTCAAAATTGACATAAATGAGTTTTTGAAACAAATACTATTTTATAAAATGATATAATAGTACTAAAAATATAAGATTCATCCAACTGACTTATAAAATGTTAAAAATGTCATTAATTATCCAATTATGGTTCTCTTGGCATTTTATAGTAAATATAGTTACTATATATTATGAAAATCCAAGAACACATGATAAGAGTTAATGTTTTTAACTAAGGGTTGAAGTTAAAAGATATGGTTACTTTTGTGTCATAAACATGTCTAAAAACTATTTTTTAGAGGTTTTGGATCCGAAAAACATCTTATATTTAGAATAAATTAGTTTGGGACCATTTTAAACCTAAAATAAATTTACAATAAAATAATATTTCAATACCTTTCTAAAGTGCCCCTCCTCCCTCTTATAAAAGGCCACCACCAATACCCACTTACTTACACCTATCAAGCCCCATGGCTCTTCAAACATATGCTCAAATAATCTCCCCAAATCCCTCAATTACTTCTAGAAGCCTTACTTTGGGTATGTGAAAATTCAAGAATGACTTTTGGTTAAAATAAAAAGAAGTTACCCAATTTAGAGGTAACATCTTCTCTCATGTTCTTTTCTTTTATTTTTCTTATCAACTCCCTATTCTCTTCTTATTATTTGATTACATAAAACAAATAGTATAAATAATATACTAGGATGTTTTTTATGAGAAGTATTCTAACTACACTTACACACACCTCCATATAATGGATACAAACTTACTATTTCTATGTAAGACGAACTACTACCTCACGAAACGATGATTGTTCAATTTTCCTCTACGACCTCTCATGGTGGCCATTTTGATGGAACTGTATTTATATATGATATATATTAATTTTTTATTTTTTATATTATTTTTTATTTTTTGTTTACAACATAACTTTATTGTTTTCATGATGTGTAAATATGATAATTTCATTTGAGAAAGTGTGAACTACTACCCCTCAAAATGATATGACTCATTCATTCTATACATGAAACATATAAAGGATGGTTTTATTAAATATATGAGACATAAATTATATAAATATAATACTTTAATTATAATATATATTTATATCATTTGATTATTATTCTTTTAGTATGATAAATAAATTAAAGTTGTGTTCATGCATACGTACAACCTACCATCTCCATAAACAGTGTATTTCATTTATTATCTCCAAATGTTATAGACTATTATAAATACATATATTATAGATATATATATACTATTTAAATCATGAATATAAATCTTGAGATAATTTACATTTGAATACATGTATAATTTACATCAAAACAAGTTCATTTTCAACTCAAATACCGAATATCGACAAAATGACCGATATTAAGTTAAATAATTATGTAATTTTTATAACCTTTTGTAAGAGATATAAAAGGAATAATAAAATTGAAAAAGTTTCTTAAGAAAGTGAAAATTAATTTAAGATTATTATTTAGGAATAACAAGGAACATACGTGATGAGTCAGACTCAAAGTAGGGGACTTCGCCTCAATCTCCTTTCATTGAGTTATTTCATGATAATATACATATCTATTATTTTAAAATATGTATATAAAGAAAATATGATATTTCATATCCATATTTTATCTATATTAATGTTATTTATTAATTCATGGAGATTAAGATTTAATTTTTCAATGTGGTATGGGACACCCTGAATGTTTAATGATTTAATTATCAAATATTTGTCTTCAGATATTAATTTAAATATTTATTTATATGTATATAAATGTATTATAAATAGCATTTTATGTCTATATATAATTTCATTAAATTTTTTCTAAAGGAAATTTTTTATACAAAGCATTTTACCTTCTTTACAAAATGAAAAACACAATGTTATTTCTTTTAACGTATAGAGAGATAACGACTTCTCTGATGTCGTAACCATTATTTGATATTTGGATTAATCTATAATCCTTAATTTATTTTAAAAAAATACCTTATTCCTTAATTTGGGTATATTGGTATTGAAAATGGTCTCTTAAATGAAAATTGTATTTTTATATGTAAATGTTTTTCATATGGTGTTAGATGAGTTTTTCAAAAGGGTTTTGTGATGAATGTGTTTTTGAAATGGTACTTGAGCATTATGTGAAACGGGTGAGCCTGATACCGCATATACGAAGGGTTGAGACCCATTATAGCTCCCAAGTGATCCCGACACAACATATACAAAGGGATGAGACCCATTATAACTCACATTAAAGCTGATTATAGCTTATATGAAGGGATGGGCCCTATTATAGCTCAAGAGTGAGCCTGACATAACTTATATGAAGGGTGATCCCCATTAAAGATCTTCAATTTGTAATTCAACCATATGGTTATTTCAATTGAATGGTATTGAAATAGGTTTATGTATATTAAACTCTAAGTCAATTAAATGATTTTTTGTTTTATTTCTATTAGTTTAATGTTTTAATTTGAGACAAAATTATGAGTTTTATTAATCTGAATTGTTTTTTTAGTTCTCTAAAAAAACATTAAATGACTTACCATGTTTTAATTAGATGTGTGGTTTTATTTATTTTTATGTAACTTACTGTGATTTTTTTGCTCATCCCATGTATTTGAAATGTTTTCCATAGGGTATAAGGATGAATATGAGAAAGGAATGAGTCAAGAATATTTTTATCAAGAAAAATAAATCATGTTTTGTTTAAAGTGTTTCCTTTAGTGGAAAAAGTGCATATTCTTTGAAACTTTCCACATGTACTGTTTGGGTATTTTATGTAATAGTTATGTCTTAATTCTCTAAAATTATTAAACTAAAAATATCTTCCATGTAAATTATTTAATTATCTTAGGAATAAGTAATGATTAAGGATGAGGCCTTATTGTTGGTATCAATGGAAATATTTTTACAACTTTGTAGATTTAGTTATTTTCTAAAGGGTTAGGGATATGATCATGGGTTTATAATATTAAGGTATATTATAAGTTCAATGGTTTAGAAACCCCTTTTTAGGCTTATGTTATTTCAAGGTGATTAATGGTATTTTTGGAGACATTCACCTTTGAGTAAATTATAGGTTATTAGTTTTTGGGATAAAAAATCCGAGGTATGAGATAAACATTGAGGTTAAAATATGTTATGGTTTTTTTAGTAATTTGTCTCTTTTTGGATAATGTTATGAAACTATATTGTTTTTGAAAAAGGGACAACACGAAGACCATGTGACAACCCGTCTCATCAGAAAAAGATGCGGAAATCAAACCCACAACCAAAGTGTGACTGTGATTTATCTCATACTAGTGGCCTATGTGAAGTCCTTGGTTAGTATGACTTGTTATTTTTTATTAAATGATTTTATGAATCAATAATAAGTATATTTTTGAGCATATTTTTTAATCAAATGTAATTCTTTTGTATTGGAAAATGATTTTTTTATTATGTGATAAATGTTATTTTGGAAGACATTCACTCTCTTGGGAACACTATATACCTAAGGAAAATATAATACAATGGTATTTCATTTGAGGTGTAGTGGTGGAATGTTATTTTAGAATAATATATGTTTTTATTATGGACTTATATTTATTGGGGTTATTTATGTAAATGATTAACTAATATTAGATTATATGTGATTGGGTTAATTACTTTTCTATTTCAGACTTTAAAATTTGTAGTTTTTATTTGAAGATAAATGTTAAACATTATTGTGGATAACTCTGTGTTAAAATTACTATGAGTTTTGGGTTTTAATATTAGTTTTTATTATGTTGAAAAAGAAAAATTTTGTATTTAATGGTCTTTGTTGAACTTTTGGTATTGTTTGTTGATGTTTGGTGATTAAGAGTAGTATTTCTTTTTTATAAAGAATTATTCTTTTTGGGGATTATCTGATATCATACAAACCATTTTGGTTTTGGTTAATGTGTAAAGATAGGAGAAACATATATTTCATATTTTTGGATTATGTGATTTTATATAATTTTAATCTATCTTTTTAGGTGTGACCATGTTATCTTGAATACTCATCTTTTGAAGAAAAGATGAGTTTATGGTAGAAATTTATTAAAGGATGAAACTCTACCTGAAAAGTAAGTATATTTCCTTATGTTATTATTCAATATCTTAAATAAATTCTTAAACATTATGAAATAGAACTTGAAATAAAAAATATGACTATTTACTTTTCCTACTGTGGAATCAAAGACCGTTTAACCCATCATAAATTTATGGTTTCTTGGAAGTTAACTTTCTCCGGATCATGTCTTCTATAACTCTCCATTAGAACACGATGGTTATTTTTTCTTCAATATCCATGTTTTACTACATGGAATCCTAGAATATGTTATCTCGTTTGACCTTTATACTTCTCTTTCTTTCTTTTAAAGTGATTATTTTATTAACTCATTTTACGATGTGGTTTTTTCAATGAAGTTTCCGAGCCCAGTTTTAAAATTTTGAGGACACAACTTCCAAAAGGGGGAATGATGTAATGAACCATGTATTTATAGAATTATACCTTTGATTTTATATTAATATTTATGAATAATTTTTTAATTTTAAATTAAATGGGACAATATTTCCGATAGGGTACTCGACACGCAACAACAGTTTTCTCTGAAATCTTACGTTTCACACAACTCTGAGCTATACTGAAAAATTATACAATAATATTATTATTATTTTAAATGATAGTTAATGCATTGAAATTGGAATGGAGGGAAGGAATATTATCAACTATATTTTGAAATATGTTTTAAAAGTTTTTAAATAATGATTCATTGGTTACTATTTTTTTATAAATGGAAATAAAAACCAATTGAATATAAAGGATGTGTTTTTATGAAAATCTATTTAAAAAGATAATAATTTTGTTTATTAAATCATATCAATCTTTATGTATTTTTATTTAATTAGAAATAAATGTTATATATTCAATAAAATGTTTTAAATTAATCTTATATGTTTTATATATAATATATAATAATAAATTCAATTTTTTGGAAAAAAGAAGTCTTTTTTCTAAAAATAGAGTTTTATCCTCTATTGATGGAGAACTCTTTTTAAATTTATTTTTCCCAATATTATATGTTATATTTGAAAAAATAAAATTCTCTAATAGATTATAGATTCTAAAATTTACTTTGGTTAAATTTATGGTAATTTTCTGAAAATGTCATTTTTTAATGAATAGAGAAAAATAAGGCATTTTAATTCAAAATCGTCTTTTCATTTAATTTATTTATAACGTTAGATTGTCATTTTAATTAGTTTTAATTTGTAATTGGATTAAGTTTTTATAATTTAATCCAATTATGGTACTTTTAAGTAATTTCACATTTAATTGGACTTATACACATGCCAATCTTTTAGTAGTTTTTAGTTCTTAAAAACACACTTTTTGGTTTTGACCATGTGAATTAATTTTTATTTAATTTCGGAAAATTATGTGTTTTGAATTTGAAAAAATGGAATCCATATACTAAATCATAATGTATAAATATTGTTAATAGGTACCTTTTATTTTTGGACATTATGAATAGTAACATCAGTAATTATTTTATTTATGTTGGTTAAAGGGAAAATCAGGTAAATAGGGGTCAAACAAATAACATTAAAATAATATTAAACTACCCAAACACATGTCCTAATATTATTGGAATAGATAGTTACTACCATGTTCATCCTTGGGTAGATTTTGGGACCTCAAGAAGGCACTTGGATGTGAAAATGACATTTTATTAGAATTAATTTAAAGTAAAGAGAAATATAACATAAACATGTATCTTTTGATAAAACATTTTTTATATGGGGTTATATAAGTGATATATTTGACTATAAATATTCATTAGAAATAGTAAAATATTTCATACATCATTATATTTTATTTATAATTTTTTGAATTTAAATAAAAAAATTTAATTTTGACACAATGATGATGCATTGATTGCTTCATTAATAAATGATTCATATAAATGACATTATAAATATTACAATAAATGTAATTTGGTTATTTTGATTCCATACAAGAATTTTTTGTATTATATTGACATATTATATTTGAGTAAATTCTTTTTTTTGAAGGAATCAATTTTCATGACTTTAACATAAATCAATTACTTTATAGTGTCAAAATTGACATAAATGAGTTTTTCAAACAAATACTTTTTTATTAAATGTTATAACAGTCCTAAAAATATAATATTCAAAAAAATTGCTTATATAATGTTAAAAATTTCATTAATGAACCAATTATGGTTCTCTTGTAATTTTATAGTAAATATAGTTACCATATATTATGAAAATACAAGAAGACATGGTAAGAGTTGATGTTTTCGGCTAAGGGTTAAAGCAAAAATAAAAAGTTAATTTTGTTACCTAAACTTATATAAAACCTATTGGTTGAGATGATTTAGACCCCAAAACATCTTATACTTGAAATAAATGGGTTTGGGACTATTTTAAACCGAAAATAAATTTATAATAAAATAATATTTCAATACCATCCTAAAGTGCCCCTCCTCCCTCTTATAAAGGGCCACCAACTCTACCCACTTACTCACACCTCTTAAGCCCTTTGGATCATCAAAATTATTCTCAATAAATATCTAAAAAACCCTTAATTCCTCATAACAACCTTACCTTTGGTATAATAAATTTCAATAAATCATTTTTCGGTCAAATCAAAATAAGTTACCTGATTTAGATGTAACGTCTTCTCTCAAGTTCTTTTATTTTATTTTTCTTCTACACTACCTATGCTCTTATTATTATTTTATTAAATAAGGAAAAAATATCCCTAATATACTAGTATTTTTTTATAATAATTATTAGAATTACACTTCCACACACCTCCATATAATGGATACAAACATACTATTTCTATGTTTGACGAACTACTGCCACACAAAACCATGATCGTTCAATTTTCAACTACCACCTATCATGGTAGACATTATGATATAACTTTATTTATATATGATATATATTATATTTTTATTGGGTCTATGATTATTTTATTTTTATTCACAACATACTTTTATGCTTTCCATGATGTATAAATACGATAATTTCATTTGAGGAAGGGTGGACTATCGGCCCCTCAAGGTGATATGACTCGTTAATGTTATACATGAAATTTATAAAAAATTATTTTACTCAATATATGATATATAAATGAAATAAATATAATAATGGTAATATAAAATACATTTATATTATTTGATTATTATACTTTTTGTATGAAAAATAAATGAAAGTAGTGTTCATGCGTACATATGACCTACCGTCTCCATGAACGGTGAATTTAATTTATTACCTCCAAATGTTATGGAATATTATAAATACATATATTATGGAAATATATTATATTTAAATCGGTAATATCATTTTGGAGATGATTTTATTTTGAATACCTATACAATTTGTACCAAAACAAGTTCATTTTCGACTCAAGTACCGAATATCAATAAAACGACCGATATTAACTTAAATAATTATGTAATTCTTATAATGTGGTAATAAGTTATATAGAAGAAATAATAAACATAAAAAATTTTCTTATTAAATTAGAAATTTTCTTATTTTTATTATTTAGGAAGAAAAAGAACATACGTGATGATTCAGACTCAAGGTAAGGGACTTAGTCTCAACCTCCTTTCATTAAAGAATTTCATGATAATATCCACCTATATTCTTTTATAAGATGTATATATAACCACTATAAAATTTCATATTCACATTTTATATACACTAATTTTATTTATTAATTCATTTAGATTAATATTTAAATGTTCAAAGTGGTATGGAACCCCGTGAATGTTTAAAAATTTAATTATCAAATCTTTGTTTTCATGATATTAATTGAAATATTTATTTATATGGATATAAAATGATATTAATGGAAATTTTATGTCTATATATAATTTAATTCTATTTTTTCAAAAGGAATATTTTTATACTAACCATTTTACTTTATTACAAAATGAAAAAAGGAATGTAATTTGTTTTAACGTATACGGAGATAACGACTTCTCCACTATCGTAACCATTATATGATATTTGGATTCCTATATAAGCCTTAATGTGTTTTAAACAAATAAATATTACTTTATTTGGGTATATTGGTATTGAAAATTGTCTCCTAAATGAAAATTTTATTTTTATACAGATTTTTTTCATAGGGTGTTATATGATTTTTTTTTTCAAAAGGTTTTTGTGATGAACATGATTTTGAAATGGTACTTGAGCATTATATGAAATGGGTGAGCCCGATATAGCTTATATGAAAGATTTATCCCCATTATAGCTCACAGGTGAGCCCAACACAACTGTTCAGAAGTTTTGAGCCCCATTATAACTCACGCGTGAGCCCGTTATAACTTATATGTAGAGATGAGCCCCATTATAGCTCACAGGTGAGCCCGATATAGCTTATATGAAAGTTGATCCCCATTAAAGATATTCAATTTGGAAGTTTACCATATGGTTATTCTAATTGAATGGGATTAAAAGTGATTTATTTATATAAACCTATAAGTCACCTAAATGAATTTTTATTTTCTTCCTATTTGTTTAATGTTTTTATTTGAGAGAAAATTATGAGTATTATTAATGTAAAAATGTTTCGTTTAGTTATTTAAAAAAAATTAAATGAGTTATCATGTTTTGACTAGACTATTTGTTTTGTTTATTTTTATGTCCCTTACTGATCATTTTATGCTCATCCCACATTTTTGAAATGTTTTCCATAGGGTATAAAGATGTATAAGAGAAAGGAATAGTGAAGAATATTTTTATTATGAAAAAGAAATCATTTTTGGTTTAAAGGGTTTCTTTTAGTGGAAATAGTGGATACTGAGTGTAACTGACCACATGTAATTTCAGGGTCTATTATGTAATAGTTATGGACTAATTCTCTAAAACTCTAAACATAAAAATATCATCAATGTTAATTCTTGACTTATCTAATGAATAAGTAATGATTAAGGTTGGGGCCTTATAATTTGTATCAAAGGAATGGTTTAGACAACTTTGGAGATTATGATATTTTCTAAAGGGTTATGGATATGATCATGGGTTTATAATTTTAGGTTATATTATATGTTCAATGGTTTAGAAACCCCTTTCTAGAATTATTTTTTCAAGGTGAATAATGGTTTTTTGGATACTTTCAATTTTGAGGAAATTATAGGTTATTAGTTTTTTGGATGTAAAATGAGTGGTATGAGATAAACTTTGAGGTTAAAATGTGTTATGGATATTTTTTTCAGAATTTATCACATATTTGGGAATGATATAAAATTATATAGTTTTTGAAAAATGGAAAACCTGAAGACCATTTGACAGCCCTCCGCGTTGGGGAAAGCTATGGGAATCGAACCCATAACCAAAGTGCGCTTATGATTTATCGCCAACCACTGGCCTGCATGAAGTCTGTGGTCAGTATCACTTATTCTTTTTAGTTAAATTATTTTTTAGATCAAGAATAATATGATTTTTGAAATTATGTTTTATCAAATTTATATCTTTAGTATTGGCAAATTATTTTGTGATTAAGTGATAAATGTTATTTTGGAAGACGTTTTCTCTTTTAAAAACACTATATGCCCAAGAAAAATAGAATACTATGTGATTTCATTTGAGGAATAATGTTGGATTTTAATTTTGGAAGAATCTATGTTTTTATTATATAATAATAGCGGTTAGGATTATTTATGGAAATTGTTAACATATCTTAGAGAATATGTTATTAGGTTAATTACATTTCAGTGTGATACTTTTAGAGTTGTTGATTTTATTTAGAGATAAATATTAAGATTTATTGTGGAAGACTATGTGATCAAATTATTATATGTATTGGGTTTCCATATTAGTTTGGATTATATTGAACAATTTTATGGAAAATTTTGTATTGAATGGTCTGTAGGATCGAAATATAGTATGAGATGCTCAATATACAAGAGGGGGTGAATTGTATACTTTTAAAAATTCCTTTGGAACCTTTAAAGTTAGTTAAGAATAACTATGTTTTCCTTAAGTAAAGGAAAAGGCTAAGTTTAACAAAGTTAAACTAAGCAAATTCACAACACCTCTAACACCGAACTAAACTTGGAAAGTGATTCCAAAAGTAGGTTCCGGAAATATGGTTCCGGAGATTGAAACTTAACAAACAATTACAATATGAGATTCTACCTTAAAGCGTATAGAATCTAAATGAATCAGAGTAAGTAAGGAAGTATAAGAAAGTTATACTTTCCTTAAGATACAAATTGCAGCGGAAATAAAACAAGTAGTTAAACTACAAGTAACAAGATAATAGTCTTTTAACCCAAAGAGAAGGGTATCCAACAACCTTGGATAAAGGTCCCTTGATTTATACTTTCAATCAAGTCTATCTTACCCACACCAGGGTAAGCCCTCGATACGAAGATCGGAGTCTCTGTCTTGCTATCCCCGCAAGCCCTCGAACTTCAAGGTAGTCGGCACCTCTGTCTTCCTATTCCCGGAAGCCCTCGAATGTAATCACCAACATTCGGAGTCGCACGAAGCTTTGAGAGTTAATAAGATCCTCTCTCTCTAGAAATCACTTCAACAACATGTATGCACAAAACCAAGTTGTTCATCTGTCATCAGTTCCGAGCTCTTTCAAATGAGCTCCTATTTATAGGTAAGGTCGGATCCTTCTCCAACGGTCATATTTTCCTTAAAGATCGGAGGGACCTGTACACGTGTCACTTAGACAACGATTAGTTTATAACAAAACAGACGACATCGTTTTATAACAAAACAAGTGTAGAATGTACGACATCGTTTTAAATTCTAACATAAAAGTTCGGAATGAAAACTTCGGAGTGAAGGTTTGGAGTGTAAGGAACAATAGTAAAGAGTAGAAAAATTTTAGAAGTGTAAGCAATATATAAGTTCAGAGTCTAACAAAGATATTTTTCGGAGTCTGAATTAATTCAGAGTATAAAACAAAGATAATCAGATTCTGTTTAATAGGTGAATTCGGAATCAGAATTCGGAATAAGAATTCGTCATCAGAAATCGTAATGAGAATTCGTCATTGGAATTCATACTGAGAATTTGTCATCAGAATTCGTAATGAGAATTCGTCATTGGAATTCGTAATGAGAATTCGTCATTGGAATTCGTAATGAGAATTCGTCATTGGAATTCGTAATGAGAATTCGTCATCAGAATTCGTAATGAGAATTCGTCATTGGAATTCGTAATTAGAATTCGGAATGAGATTTCTTCATTAGAATTCGTAATGAGAATTCTTTATCAGAATTCGTAATGGGAATTCTTCATCAGAATTCGTAATAGGAATTCGGAATGATATTTCTTCATTAGAATTCGTAATGAGAATTCTTCTTCAGAATTCGTATCCTGAATCTGGAATAGAACTTAGTCAGAGTTCATATCCGGAATTCGGAATGAAACTTCTTTATAGTTCTTATCCATAATCTGAATCCTAAAACAGAATTCTTTATATCAAAGTTTCAATGATTCCAAGAAAATGAATCCCAATCTCATACTTAAGAAAAATATGGATGAAAATATGATAAGGATAATTTTTCTTATAAAAGCAATTTTCCTTAAGAAAGCAATTTTCCTTATAAAAACAATTTTCCTTATAAAAGCAATTTTCCTTATAAAAGCAATTTTCCTTATAAAAGCAATTTTCTTAAAGATAAGGTGTTTGTGATTTTCAAAATAAGAAGGAATGGAAAAGTCATAAGGAAAACCTTATTGACTCAACAATCTCCCCCTTTTTGGAAAGCAAAAACATCCTTACAAAAGAAAAACAATTCTAAGAAGAAAGAAACAAATTAATGCTTATCTCCCTTGTTTTAAGGATATAGATGAATACGACTAACTCCCCCTTAGGCTTTGAAACTCTAAGGATCGTATTCATATTTCCGGAGTGATGTTTCATAAGAAGGTCTTCTTTAAGAAAAACTCCCCCTTAAACAAACTCTTATTAGAGTTCTTTTTCCTTGGGTATTTTTTCTTTATCCCCCTTTGATAAACTCTTATTAGAGTTCTTATTTTTCTTAAGGATCTTTTCCTTCTCCCCCTTTGTGATTTTCAAAAAGAATTGGAGGGAATGGAAAAAAAATAACAAAGTACCTGAAAGATTAGTAATGAAAACAATGGAAACGAGATACACAAATTTCATTAGATTTGGAATGTCAGTAACAAAAATAATACAACAAAAAGATCGGATTAGGTTATTTCGGATCTTTTTCCTTTGACATGAGCCCCTTTAGAATAGTCTTGATCTTCTTTAGGTCTTTATGATCTTTTTCAGTTTGCTTCTCTAAGACGACTATTCTTGCGGACTGAGCTTCAATTTTTTCTTCCTAAGCCTTCAGCTTTTCTTCCTGAGCTTTGATCTTCTCTTCCTGAGCCTTCATCCTTTCTTCAAAATCGATCCGATGATCCCTTTCAAATTTCCAATTCTGAGAAACAGAATTCAGTTTCCCATTCAGATCCCTGACTTCTTGAATCCGGAAGTTCTTTTCTTCTGTCAGCTTTTCTTCAAAGGAGGAAGTCAGCTCATTTATCTTCTTGTCCTCAGTCTCAAAAGCATCTTTAACATTATCTTGAAATTCATCGAGTAGCCTCATCTCTTCCACAGTCTTCTTAAACCAGCTTGTCATCCTCTTGCAAGATCTTTTATGAGATTCGTAACCAACAAAGAATGTTTTGAACTGAGCTTCAATCTCAACGCACTTATCCATAACCATAGATACGGAGTCGGTTTTCTGATTCAACGCATGTTGGAGCATCTGGCATCTTGAGTCAATACTAGAAAAGGTCGGAATGGTTCCTACCAACTTCTTTAAAGACTGGACAACAAAATCATGCCCCAATGATGATGACTCTGAATCCGAAATTTTGCTTGGAGAGTTTTCTTCCTCAATAAGCTCCAACTTCCTTTTAGAAGAACTACCAGCTTCCTTTCTCTTCCTTTCTCCTGAGCTCGGAGTATCAGCAAGAATTTTCTTCCCCTTATCTTTTTTCGGAATTGAGTCTGGTTAAGTCAAAAGTCTTCTTTTGACTTCTATATCATGTTTTGGAAATCACAAATGTATTCTATCATATGATTGTAAATTACAATTATCTTTTATCATGTTTATCGTATCGTACGATGTTGATCGTACCGACCAAATCGTATCGTATTGACTCTGTCAATCGTATCGTACTGACTCTGTCAATCGTATCGTATTGACTCTATCAATCGTATCGTACTGACAATGTCAATCGTATCGTACTGACTATGCTATCTAGATAATCATTATTTGTTTTGGAACTTTATTAGAAACACTCTCTGCATTTGAATCGTACTCATGCTTTTCATTTCTATATATCTATTTTCCTAACAAAACGATGTCGTTGAGTTAGTTACAAACTAATCAAAACAATGTCGTGCTTTCTATTTCAATATGACCGTTGGAGGAAATATGACCGTTGGAACCCGAGGCCTATAAATAGGAGGTCATTTGAAGCTGAGAGAACGACGATGAACGAAGAGAACGAATAAAGAGATTCTGTGAACTACCAAGATTCTAAAGAGAGACACTGTGACTTCTCTCATCAGCCTTGTGCGTCCAATCATCGTATCGAGGGCTTTCAAGTAATTGAAAGACAGAGGTGCCGATTACCTACAAAATCGAGGGCTGCCTGGGATAGGCAGACAGACGTGCCGATCATCGTATCGAGGGCTGCCAGGGATAGGCAGACAGACGTGCCGATCATCGTATCAAGGGCTGCCAGGGATAGGCAGACAGACGTTCCGATCATCGTATCGAGGGCTCACCAAGGTATTGGTGAGACAGAACTTTTATCCTAGGTGAAAGGATAACCCTTCTCTTTGGGTTAAAAGAATTGTAATACTTTTACATTTCCGCTGTTACTTGTATTAGAAAGGGATTTGTATTGTTTCCTTTCTTCTTTACATATTCAATTGTAATTGTTTCAATTACAATCATTCTATTAATTTTTGTATTGATTGATTCTATACGCTTTAAGGTAGAATCATTCATCTTTGTATTGCTCTGATTATTGTGTTCACCTTGAATACAATTGTTTTACTTTACATTAGTATTACAATACATCATACCTTTTATATTCAATACAATTTTGGGTGTTTATATTTGTATTAGTTTAAGATCATTTAAACTAATCTCTTTGTTTCTAAAACTCAAAGGTTTTTAAATCTACAATTCACCCCCCTCTTGTATTGTTCCATCTAATAGACATATATATCTACTATTCGATCCAACAATTGGTATCAGAGGGGGTTTTCCACTGATTTGTATTACTAGCTTTACTTCTTATTACTATCTTGAATACTTACTACACTAACGTGTGGAGTGGAAAAGTTGTTTTTGTTATATTAGATGGCAGGAATGAACATCGGATCAATAGATAATCTGAATCCTTCTAGACCACCAATCTTTGATGGGAATGATTATGAGTATTGGAGAGATCGTATGAAGACTTTCGTCATCAATACTGGTGTAGACAATTTTATTATGCTTACTGGGCGTTACAAAATTCCTGACAAAGAAGTTAGCACTTTCACCAACCAAGAGAAGCAAGAATATCAACTGAATTACAAGGTACGCAATACTTTATTATCCTCTATGACCAGGAATATATATAGTCAGATATCTTCATGTGAAGCAGCCAACTGTATTTGGAGGAAATTGGAAGTCACTCATTTTGGTACATCCAAAGTTATAGAAACAAGGAGAGCAATTCTTCGAGCAGAATATCATGGATTTGTTTTTCCTTATGGAGAACCTGTATGTAAAGTACAACAAAGGTTTATGACAATTGTCAACAGCTTACAATCTATGGGAGAAAAAGGACTTGATGATGAAGCTCTTGTTGATAAGATTATAGATATTATGCCAAATTAATGGGAGTCGAAAAGGACAGCTATTGATGAAAATAGAAAGGTTTCCCAGATTACCCTTGATGAACTCTTTGGAACTCTTCTACAGCATGAGACAAGAATGAAGAGAGATACTGATTTTAATAAGAAGAAGAATGGGAATGGAAGTGTATCTTTTGCATCTAAAGCTAAAACACCTGAAAGGCTTACAAGGTCTAAATCCAAGAAAGTTGTTATATCTGATTCAAGTGATTGTAATCTTTCGGATAATGAGCTAGCCAATCTTGCTCGAAGGATGAACAAGATTGTGGGAAATAAATATTTTCAATATAGATTCAAAAATAAAGACAGGAAAGACAGGAAAGATTCAGAGGTAACTTGTTATGAATGCAAGAAAGCAGGACATATAAGGCCTAATTGTCCTTTACTGAAGAGGAAAGATAGAAAAGAGAAACACTCTGAAAGAAACAAGAAAAGGTTTTATAAGACAAAGAAAGGCTTGAAAGCAAATGATACATGGAGTGCAAGTGGTAGTGATTCCTCAAATGATTCTTCAGAATATGAGACATCAGGACAAAGAAATATTGGACTTCTAGCCAAACTACCAATCGAAGATCATTGTCTCATGGCTAAGGTACATAATGCTGAAGCTGTTACAAACGTCTCTTTAAATGAAAATTGTGTTGATAATAGATATTATGAATCTTCAAATGATGAACCCTCATCATCAGAAGATGATTCTTTACCTTCTTTTGAAGAAGTCTCTATATTTGCTAAGTTACTTGAAAATGAAAATTCTAAACTCAAAAAGAGATTTGAAAAAGAAAATTCTAGAATTTCAATTTTGACTAAAGAAGTATCAGATCTTTCTAAAGATCTTGATGAGAAAACTTCTGATTTTGAAAGTATTTTAAAAACCCTTGAGAAAGTCAAATTTGATAAGGATAAACTTTCTAAGGATCTTGAAACTGTAATTTCAAAGAAAAATATTTTAGAGTCTAACTCTAGTTCAAATTCAAATGTTTTAGAAAACAAGAATTTAGTTTTAAAACTAAATTCAGAGATTTTATCCTTGAAAAAGTTTTTGTCAAACTTTACTCATGGAAAAGAAAACTTTGATAGGATGTATTCTCAAATTAGACATTTGAGAAATCGTTCTGGTCTTGGTTATACTTATTCCAAACCTGTTTTTAGTAATAACTATTTTGTTCCTCAAAAAACCATTTTCTGTTCCAAGTGTCAATGTGGTGGACATTGGAGAAGAGATTGTTCTCTTAACAAAACTCAATCTTTAGGATTTCATAAAGCTCATTTTTCAAAACAAATGTGGATTCCTAAAATTCTTTTATCTAACCCTTCTGGATCCAAACAAGTTTGGATTCCGAAAATCTAATTGTTTCCTTTTCAGGAAAACGAGAAGTATATCAATAAGAACATTTGGTACATGGATAGTGGTTGTTCTCGACATATGACTGGAAACAAAGATTTCTTTGAAAAGGTTATCAAAACAAAAGGTGGAAAAGTTACCTTCGGAGATAATGCTCAAGGAAAGATTGTTGGTATAGGTAATATCATTTTTCTTGGAAAAGTTCTTATTTCAAATGTTTTGTTTGTTAAAGGTCTTAGGCACAATCTCATCAGCATAAGTCAATTATGTGATGAAGGTTACCTTGTGAATTTTAGAAATGATAAGTGTCTAGTTCACAATTCCAAGGACGAATTCATTCTATCTTCCCATAGGCAAGAGAATGTTTACACTATTAACTTAGAAGACCTTAGGAACCAAAACTTACCTTGTTTAAGTGTAATAGAAGACCAATCGTGGCTATGGCATAGGAGACTAGGACACTGTAATTTGAGAAACCTAAGAAAAATCTCAAAGAAAGGACTTGTAAAAGGGCTACCAGACCTTAGATATGATTCTTCAAAAGTCTGTGATCCTTTTCAATTTGGCAAACAACATAAAACTAGCTTTAAACCAATTAATGAAGTTTCAACTTCTAATGCATTACAGCTTGTGCATATGGATCTATTTGGTCCTTCATAATCTGGAAGCATTGGAGGCAAATACTATGTATTTGTTTTAGTTGATGACTTTACTAGATTTACATGGGTCTATTTTCTCACAAAGAAATCTGAAGCCTTTTTCTATTTCAAAACTTTTAGAGCCCAAGTTAAAAATGAGAAAAACCTACCATTGATAACTATTCATAGTGATCATGGTGGTGAATTTCAAAACTCAGATTTTGAAACTTTTTGTAGTAAGAAAGGTATTACTCACAATTTCTCAGCTCCAAGAACTCCTCAGCAAAATGGTGTTGTTGAAAGAAGAAATCGTATTCTCCAGGAAATGACTCGAACCATGTTGAGTGAATACTCAATTGCTAAGCACTTTTGGGCTGAAGCTTTTAGTACTTCCTGTTATACTATAAATTGTGTTTTAACTAGACCATTTCTTAATAAAACCCCTTATGAGTTATGGACTGGCCGAAAACCTAAAGTTTCATACTTCAAAGTTTTTGGATGCAAAGTATTCATTCTGAATACAAAAGATAATCTACACAAATTCGCACCAAAATCTGATGAAGGAATCTTTCTAGGCTATTCTACAACCTCTAAATCTTATAGAGTTTTTAATAAAAACACTTGTATTGTTGAAGAAACAGTACATGTAAAATTTGATGAAACTAACCCTTTTGTTTTCAATCAACCCAATCCTACATCCTCAGATGTGTTTTCCAAAAATGTTTATCAACCTTTATTAGAAGAACATTCTGATAAGGAAAATGTTCAAGAAAGTATTTCTGAAACATTTACCACAGAAGTTTTTCAACCATATGTTGATGAACAGGTTTTACAAAACTCAAATCAATTGTTTCTTAGGAATCATTCCAGTGATAACATCATTGGAGATATAAATCAACCTGTAAGGACCAGAAATTCCTTAAGAAATGAAATAGAACATCTTGCTTTTCTTTCCCAATTTGAACCTAAAAGTCCAAGTGAGGCCTTAGGTGATGATGATTGGATCAAAGCAATGCAGGATGAACTAAATGAATTTGAAAGGAATCAAGTCTGGACTTTAGTTGAAAGACCTAAAGAAATAACTGTGATTGGTGTAAAATGGGTTTTCAGAAACAAGTGTGATGAAAATGGAATCATCCTAAGAAATAAATCAAGACTTGTTGCTAAAGGCTATAATCAACAAGAGGGAATAGACTATGAAGAAACATATTCTCCTGTAGCTAGACTTGAATCTATTCATATTCTATTAGCCTTCGCAGCATATTTCAATTTCAAACTATTTCAAATGGATGTCAAATGTGCTTTTCTAAATGGTTTTGTTCAAGAAGAAGTTTTTGTCGAACAACCTCCTGGTTTTCAAGACCCAAAACATCCTGATCATGTTTTTAAACTTACCAAGGCTCTATATGGTCTTAAACAAGCCCCTAGAGCATGGTATGATAGACTCACAGGATTTCTTTTACAAAACAATTATACAAAAGGTACAACATATCCAACTCTTTTTATCAAAATGGAAAACAAAAATGTTTTGGTTGTCCAAATCTATGTTGATGACATCATATTTGGATCAACTCAGAAATCTTTAACCGATTCTTTTGCAAACTTAATGAAATCTGAGTTTGAAATGAGTATGATGGGTGAGTTAACATTCTTTCTAGGTTTTCAAATTTCTCAAAAACGAGAAGGAACTTATATATCTCAACATAAGTATATTAAAGACTTACTCAAAAAGTATGGATTTGACAAAACTAAAAGTATTAGCACTCCAATTGGTACCTCAAATACTCTTGATCTTGATGAAACTGGGAAACCAGTAGATCAAACAATTTTTAGAGGTATGATAGGGAGTTTGCTATACTTGACAGCTAGTCGACCCGACTTAATGATTTCTGTATGCTTATGTGCAAGATATCAATCTAATCCAAAAGAGTCTCACTTAAAAGCCGTAAAGAGAATCTTTCGGTATTTAAAAGACACTATGGATTTGGGACTGTTCTACTCTTCTGGAAATGATTTTGTTTTAAAAATCTTTTCAGATGCTGACTTTGGTGGTTGTAGAATGGGTAGAAAAAGTACATCTGGAACATGTCATTTCTTAGGAGACTCTTTGGTTTCTTGGTCCTGCAAGAAACAACACTCAGTATCACTCTCCACTGCTGAAGCTGAATATGTAGCAGCTGGAAGTTGCTGTGCTCAAGTATTGTGGATGCAGCACACACTCACTGACTATGGTTTGAGTTTCTCCAAAACTCAAATTCTTTGTGATAATACAAGTGCCATAGCTCTTAGTAAAAACCCAGCACATCACTCTCGTGCAAAACACATAGATGTTAGGCATCACTTTCTTAGGGATCACACACAGAAAGGAGATATTATTTTACAATTCATCGGAACGCAAGAACAACTTGCTGACATTTTTACAAAACCTTTACCTTCCGATAGATTTGAATTTATAAAACAGAAGCTAGGAATGATTACATTAAAATAATCATTCATATATACTTCCTGTTTTACATCTCTCCTAATAGTAAGAAACTCCTCGAAGAAAGAGGGAGGACATTTCTTTCTGTCTTTATGTTTATTTTATCTTGTGTTCTTTAACTATTTACTCTTTTGATTGTTTATTTTTTCACTGTTTATCGTATTGACAATTTAATTTTCTGTTTATCGTATTGACAATTTTAGTTTTCTGTTTATCGTATTGACAATTTTTCTGTTTATCGTATTGACAGTTTTATAGTATCATTTACTATCGACCGATGATAGTATTGAAATTCTTTTCCATCGTATCATTCAATAGTTTTGAATCGACCGATGATAGTATTGAAATTATTTTCCATCGTATCATTCAATAGTATTGAATCGACCAGTGATAGTATTGAAATTCATTTCTATCGTATCATTCAATAGTATTGAATCGACCGATGATAGTATTGAAATTCTTTTCCATCGTATCATTCAATTGTTCTGTATCGACCGATGATGGTATTGAGATTGTTTTCCATCGTACTGTCAGTTCATGGTAACCAGATTATTTTCCATCGTACGGTACGATCATAGTAATAACTTTGTTTTCCATCGGCATCATATTTTTCTCCTTACGTTTTTTTTGATTCTTACCAAAACCAACAATCACCGACAGGTATCTTTTTCATTTTTTTTATTTTTTCCTTTGTTTTAATCCTAACCATTGATCTGGTTTTATCTAATCTTGACCGTAGAATATCAACGGTCACCATTTTTCGACCGTAGAAGATCAATGGTCATCTCTTTATCGCCTATAAATACCCCCCTCCCCTCCCCAAACCCACATTTCTTTTTCAGGATTTCAGGCGAAGCTCTGCTCCACTAGCTATATATCATCGTACGATCTTCTCAATCGGCATCACCTTTATGTCTCAATCCTCTGCTAATACTCCCGCCGAGATGTCTTCAAAGACTTTTACAGAGAAATACTTTAACAGAGAAAGGTTAGTATCCTGAGACTTTTTCGATACGTACGATTCTACAATCAGGAGGATCATTTTGTTTCAAGGATGGGAACATCTCTGTGTGGAAAAGCCTGATATTCAAGATCCAGTTCTTTTTGATGAAGTTTATCAGTTTTACAAAACCGTTTCTTTCGACAAAGATATGACCATAAACTTCACTGTGTATGATAGAAAATTATCTATGTCTGTGAAACAAGCGGCACATTTTCTGAGTGTTTCTGTAAAAGGAGATTCTTTTTGTCCATCTCACAAACTACCAGAGGAAGTTGGTACATTTAATAGAGAAAATGCTGAAAAGTCTTTGTTTCTTATTAATGAGGAAAAGAGGAAAGTGTCTCATCTTTCACCGGACAACCGTTTTGTAACCTTATGGATGCAAGGTTTTCTTATCCCAAGGAAAGGGGACAGAGAAACTCTTAAAGTTTCTGATATTTTCATGCTCGACTATCTTGTAAATATGAGAAAAGTAAATATCATGGGGTATGTTTTTGAAACCATCAAGAATGTCAAGACAGGAGGGATCAAGTCCCAGATGATTATGTATCCAGCTATCCTTACAAAATTCATTTTTGAAAGTATGAAGTTTTGTAACATTCCTTTGAAAGGAAAACCCATCTATTTGAGGCCATCTTGGATTAGTAAGAGTACGATGAAAAAGCTGAATGTTTGTTTTGATTCAAATTCAAAACTTTTTGTCAGAGATATAGAAGCTGAATTGGCTCAGAATCAATCAGCACCTATGCCAGCCAAGGACATTCAATCCACAGGTGTTACTCAAAAGTCTGATCCGCAAACCAGTTCAAAGCCGAAAAAGAAGCCGAGGTACAGTAAGGAAGTTGTAGCAAAATGGAGAAAAGATAAGGAACAGAGAAAGGAAGGTGATCCGAAGTTTGGTCTTGACCCTGCTGAGGCCTTTTCGGAAAGAGTAAGGGTAAAAGAAACCCTTCAGGCTGAAAAGAAGAAGAAGTTTCTTTTGAAAAGAAAGGCTCAGTACTTTGATGTCTCTAAAATCTTGAAAGCGGTTGAGGATGCCAGTGCCCAACTAACTGAAGTAGTGCACCAAGAACCCATCGTACAGAGTCTTCCTGAGAAAGAAATAGGAAAACAAGTGATGGAAGAAATAGAAGAAGAAGAATGAGACTTTCTTTTAGAATTTCTTCAAAACTCAAAGAAGAGTAGAGAGGAATCGGTTCAAAAGCCGAGTGAAGGTGTTCAAAAAATCCTTCATGACGATAAAGCACACTCTCCGGACAGAATGTCTTTTCAAGAAAGGCAAGGTAATCAATCTTCTCATTCTGATAAAGTTTTTGTCATTAGTGACAAAGTGTAAGAAGAAAGAAAATAGAAAGAAAAAGCGAAAGGGAAACAGCCAGTTGTTGACTCAAGAAAGTCGTATGAACTACCATCGTATGATGAGGATACTGATTCAGAGCATACAATCTCTCTCAAAAAGGGTGATTACATTGTTCATGTTTTGAGAAGGGTGGAGAAAACCATTCCTTATTTCCCGAGGCTGGAAGGGAAGATTGATTTTATTACTGAAAATCAAAGGAAGAAGTTTGGCTTTGTAAAAGAATTGAGGAAGAAAGTTTTGTCAGTAGAAGCCGATTTGAAAGTTCTTTCAGAAAGCTCGGTTGCTCATAAGAAGGCTTGTAATAAGATGACCAAGTGGTCGTACAAAACAGAGAGCTCAATCAATGATCATGAGATAGCTATTGAAGATATAAGGAGGTTATCAAATGAGCTTGCAATTGCTTTCAACAAGCTTGATAGAGAAACGGTTGAAAGGATGAATCTTTTGTCTTCTCAAAGAGCCGATGTTCCTTCAGTAAAATACTTGCAAGAAAGAATGAATGTTTTCCAATCTGAATTCTCGAAGGTTTCATCTTTCAAAGATGAAATGGTTTTACTGAATAATCAAAATTCTGTGTTATCCAAAGACAACAAGAATTTTCAAAACAGGATTGATACCCTTGAAGAAGTAATCAGAGTCCAGGAGGAGACCATCAGAAATCAAGATCAGATTTTTGCGGATCAACAAGAGCTTCTCAAAACTCAGGGTGAATCAATTTCTGAAGACAAGAAGGAGATCAAGAAGATGAAAGCTGTTCTTCATGAGCTTATAAAGAAGGAGAAAGAAAGAGAAAACAAATGATTGTTGTATTTGTGTTCTTTTGGAACTTGTCTTTGGTTTGTAATAACTTTTATGATCCTTTTCTTTTATCTATTGTCTTGTATTGCTTCACTAACTCTTTTAGACAATTCAAGATTACTCCTTTCTTTTTGTAAATCACAAAGGGGGAGAAATTTACAAAGCAAAGATTGTTTTACAAAGGGGGAGAATGTTTTACAATGCTCTTAAGGAAAATCTATGAATACAATCCTTAGGAAAGTCCATACCTAAGGGGGAGATTAGTTGTATTCAATTTCTTATTCAGAAGAGTTTTCAATAACTCAGGGGGAGATAAGTATTTCTTGTCACATTTACTTTGTGGGTTGTGCTTTCCAAAAAGGGGGAGATTGTTAAGTCAAAAGTCTTCTTTTGACTTCTATATCATGTTTTGGAAATCACAAATGTATTCTATCATATGATTGTAAATTACAATTATCTTTTATCATGTTTATCGTATCGTACGATGTTGATCGTACCGACCAAATCGTATTGTATTGACTCTGTCAATCGTATCGTACTGACTCTGTCAATAGTATCGTATTGACTCTGTCAATCGTATCGTACTGACAATGTCAATCGTATCGTACTGACTATGCTATCTAGATAATCATTATTTTTTTGGTACTTTATTAGAAACACTCTCTGCATTTGAATCGTACTCATGCTTTTCATTTCTATATATCTCTTGTCCTAACAAAACGATGTCGTTGAGTTAGTTACAAACTAATCAAAACGATGTCGTGCTTTCTGTTTCAATATGACCGTTGGAGGCAATATGACCGTTGGAACCCGAGGCCTATAAATAGGAGGTCATTTGAAGCTGAGAGAACGACGATGAATGAAGAGAACGAATGAAGAGATTCTGTGAACTACCAAGATTCTAGAGAGAGACACTGTGACTTCTCTCATCAGCCTTGTGCGTCCGATCATCGTATCGAGGGCTTTCAAGTAATTGAAAGACAGAGGTGCCGATTACCTACAAAATCGAGGGCTGCCGGGGATAGGCAGACAGACGTGCCGATCATCGTATCGAGGGCTGCCGGGGATAGGCATATAGACGTGCCGATCATCGTATCGAGGGCTGCCAGGGATAGGCAGATAGACGTGCCGATCATCGTATCGAGGGCTCGCCAAGGTATTGGTGAGACAGACCTTTTATCCTAGGTGAAAGGATAACCCTTCTCTTTGGGTTAAAAGAATTGTAATACTTTTACATTTCCGCTGTTACTTGTATTATAAAGGGATTTGTATTGTTTCCTTTCTTCTTTACATATTCAATTGTAATTGTTTCAATTACAATCATTCTATTACTTTTTGTATTGATTGATTCTATACGCTTTAAGGTAGAATCATTCATCTTTGTATTGCTCTGATTATTGTGTTCACCTTGAATACAATTGTTTTACTTTACATTAGTATTACAATACATCATACCTTTTATATTCAATACAATTTTGGGTGTTTATATTTGTATTAGTTTAAGATCATTTAAACTAATCTCTTTGTTTCTAAAACTCAAAGGTTTTTAAATCTACAATTCACCCCCCTCTTGTATTGTTCCATCTAATAGACATATATATCTACTATTCGATCCAAAAAGTCCTGTTCTGGAGTTCTCTTCTCACTATCAGAAACTTCAACGACATTATCTTCCTCATTAGTAACTTCCTGAATACCTTCCTCTATGTTTTTCATCTGAGAAATATCATGTAAAATTTGTTCTTCTTCTCCATGATAGGCAACTTTTTCTTCTCCTTTCTCTTCTTCTATTTCTGGAGTAACTAACTTCGAAGATTCAGCTTCTGAAGTCCGGAGTGATATGTGTTCCGAAGGTGTTCCTTTGTAATCATCTACTTGTTTCAGCACATCTCCGGTTTCATCACTTCCTTCAGCACCCTCTTCTATTTGTTCCACTTGCTCAACTTCCTCAGAATTCTTAGCAACATTCTCTTCCGGAGCAACAAGATTTCTTCCTGGAGTCTCAGGTAGAGATTCCAGGGAGAAAGATCTCAGAACTGGAATAGTTGCTGAAACCATTTCATTGAATTTTAACAAGGCCTGAGCTACCTCAGCCTCGAACATCTTCTTCTTGAGCTTCTTTTGCTTTTCTTGTCTTTCAAGCTCATCAGCAGTTTTCTCCTTCAAAGCCTTAGCCTCTGCAGGGTCCAATCCGAACTACGGATCCCCTTCTTTCCTTTTCTCTTTATCAGCTCTCCACTTTGTAACAACTTCATCAGGATAGGCTTTATTCTTCTTAGGCTTTGGAGGTGCGGAATGGACTTTCTTAGAGTTAGGATTCTCTGCTTGTACTTCCACTTCTTTCAGCTTTCTCTTCCTTACTGGCTTAGAGGATTCTGGATCAGCAACTTTCGGAGCCACTTCTTCTTGAACAGGTAGATCAATAAACTTTCCAGACTTCTTGTCAAAAGCTACATTCATTCTTTTAAGAGTGTCATCGCTGACCAGCATGATCTTGCAAACTCTCAGCTTAGATTTGCAAGCCTCCTTGAAAGACTCAAGGCACCGAACAATTAACTTGGAGAGGATTGCTGGATACATAATAATCTGAGCTCTCAGATTTCCTTTCTTCAAATTTTCAAGAGTAAGAAGAATATGTTTCATCAAGTTAAACTTCCTTAGATTTATCAGGAAATCTAAGATATAGATCTCACTTTTCTTCAAGCTATCTTTATCACCTTTCCTCGGTACGATAAGTCCTTGCACCCATAACTCCAGAATCCGGAAATTTGTAGAAAGACTTGCAATCTTCGGAGCCTTGTCATCAGCCAGTCCGAGAGTTTCTAAGGCTTTTTCCTTGTCGAAGCTACCCTTAGAGTCCGGTAAAACATGCGAAATAAATTCTGCTTCTCCTTCATAAGACAATCCTACCAGGCTTGCGGCCTTGGTGTGAGAAAGCTTGTAAGTATTGCCATAAGACTTAAAAGAGAACTTCTCCCTATTATCTTCCTTGAAGAAAGAAACTGACTCATAAAACTCGATAAGTAAGTCTGAATACACTTCATCTTGATTCCAGGTTTTTGATACCGCAACATATTCCCAGATATTCAACTTGATGTTCTTTGAGATAAGGGAATCATAGTTGTTGAAGAAATTCGAATGGACCAACCTTTCTCTGTAAACTAACCACTGATAAATAGGCTTGGTGGATGACATTTCTTGAGATGCTAAATCCGCAGAAATTCGGATCTGAAGTCCTCTAGGAAGTTCGGAACAGCCTTAAATCAGAGAGGCAGAGATTCGGGACGCAAGAGCTTTGAGATCGATATGGGACGAGTATTTGGGTCCCCTTTATATAGGCAACGAGATGACGGTTCACCTTCCACAGTTGATCTAACGGTTGGAATAAGTTGAGATCAGATCTGACGGTTGAAAGCTTGAATCCGATCTTTTTGAGGTTTTTTATTAAAACAAAGAGTTAAGAAAACTATAATTCGAAATCATAAAACAAGAAAATTCTAGCAAGTAAAATATGACTACGAAAACTTGAGTAAGGAAATTATACCTTTCGGATTGGCTTAGGAGGATTATTCGTAATGGGTAATATAACACAGACTAGAGGAAAAAAACTTTTTTGAGAGAAGACAGATTTCGAAAAAAAATTACTATGAAAAATAAGCTTAGTATGAAAAAATCATTACGGAAGATTCATTACGGAAAACTCAGTACGAAAAACAAATTTAAGAAGAAAATCAGTATGAAGAACATAGTACGAAAAATACATTACGAAGAATTTTAGTACGAAAAACAACTGGTACAAAAATATCTGGTTATGAAACTGCCAGTACGTAAATTTTCATTCCGAAAATTTCTAATACGAATACTTCCATTCCAGAAGTGTTCTGTATGAGAATGTCCAATTTGGAAAATTTTAGTTCCAGAAGTTCCATTCCGGAAATATTCATTCCGAAAAGTTTGAAAACAAATTTTGAAAAACTTTGTTAAACAAACAATCAAATGTACTCCCCCAATGAAACCGAGTTTATTACTGTAAGGAGACTTTTTCAACAGAAAGTTAATTAAGAAATATTACCTTACGGTTATCATTCCTAACTTCTGTTTAATATATTTAAGTCTATCCGAAGGCAAAGATTTTGTGAAAATATCAGCAAGTTGATCTTGCGTTCCGATAAAGTAAAGAATAATATCTCCTTTGAGTGTGGGATCCCTAAGAAAGTGATGCCTAATATCTATGTGTTTTGCACGAGAGTGATGTGTAGGGTTTTTACTTAGGGCAATGGCACTTGTGTTATCACACAAAATTTGAGTTTTAGTAAAACTCAAGCCATAGTCTGTGAGTGTGTGTTGCATCCACAACACTTGTGCACAAGAACTTCCAGCTGCTACATATTCAGCTTCAGCAGTGGAGAGTGCTACAGAATGTTGCTTCTTGCAGGACCAAGAAACTAAAGAATCTCCTAAGAAATGACAAGTTCCGGATGTACTTTTTCTATCCATTCTACATCCACCGAAGTCAGCATCAGAAAATCTTTTTAGGAAAAAATCATTTCCAGATGTATAGAATAATCCTAGATCCATGGTTCCCTTAAGGTAGCGAAAAATTCTTTTTACTGCCTTTAAGTGAGATTCCTTAGGATTGGATTGATATCATGAACATAATCATACTAAAAACATTAGGTCTGGTCGACTAGCTGTTAAGTAAAGTAGACTTCCTATCATACCTCTAAAAGATGTCTGATCTACTGGTTTCCCAGCTTCGTCAAGATCTAAAGAGTTTGAGGTACCAATGGGAGTACTTATACTTTTAGTGTTGTCATAACCATACTTTTTAAGAAGATCTTTAATATACTTATATTGAGATATGTAGGTTCCTTCTGATTTTTGAGAAATTTGAAAACCAAGGAAAAATGTTAACTCACCCATCATACTCATTTCAAACTCAGATTTCATTAGACTAGAAAAAGAGTCAGTCAAAGATTGCTGAGTTGAACCAAATATAATGTCATCAACATAAATTTGAACAATCAAAACATTTTTCTTATCTTTCTTTATAAAAAGGTTTGGATCTGTATTTCCCTTAACATAGTTATTTTGAAGAAAAAATCCAGTGAGTCTATCATACCATGCTCGTGGGGCTTGTTTAAGGCCATACAAAGCTTTGGTAAGTCTAAAAACATGATCCGGATGTTTTGTATCTTCAAAGCCAAGAGGTTGTTCAACAAAGACTTCCTCTTGAACATAACCGTTAAGAAAAGCACATTTCAAATCCATTTGGAAAAGTTTGAAATTAAAGAATGCTGCAAAATAAAGTAGAATATGGATAGATTCAAGTCTAGCTACTGGAGCATAGGCTTCTTCATAGTCTATTCCTTCTTGTTGATTATAGCCTTTAGCAACAAGTCTAGCTTTATTTCTAACAATTACTCCATTTTCATCACATTTATTTCTGAAAACCCATTTTACTCCAATAACAGAAGTTTCCTTAGGTCTTTCAACCAAGGTCCAGACTTTATTCCTTTCGAATTCATTTAGTTCATCTTGCATTGCTTTGATCCAATCATCATCACCCAAAGCTTCATCTGTACTTTTAGGTTCTAATTGGGAAATAAATGCTAGATGTTCTACTTCATTTCTTAAGGAACTTCTAGTCCTTACAGGTTGATTTACATCACCAATGATACTATCACTGGGATGATTCTTAAGAAACACCTGATTTGGGTTTTGTAAAACCTGTTCATCAACATAGGGTAGAAAGTCTTCTAGGGTAAATGTTTCAGAAGTATCTTCTTGAACAATTTCCTTATCAGAAGGTTCTTCTATCAAAGGTTGATAATCAGTTTTTGAAAACACATCCGAAGATGTAAGTTGAGATGGTTTAAAAACAAAAGGATCTAACTCATCAAATTTTACATGAACTGTTTCCTCAACAGTACAAGTATTTTTATTAAAAACTCTATAAGCCTTAGAGGTTGTGGAATAACCTAAGAAAATCCCTTCATCTAATTTTGGTGCGAATTTATGTAAGTTATCTTTAGTATTCAAAATGAATACTTTGCAACCAAAAACCTTGAAGTAGGAAAGTCTTGGTTTTCTATCATTCCATAACTCATAAGGAGTTTTATTAAGAAAAGGTCTAATCAAAACTAGATTTATAGTATAACAAGCAGTACTTACAGCTTCAGCCCAGAAATGTATAGCAATAGAATATTCACTCAACATGGTTCTAGTTATTTCTTGAAGAATTCTATTTCTTCTTTCAACTACACCATTCTGTTGAGGAGTTCTAGGTGCTGAAAAATTGTGAGTAATACCTTTCTTACTACAAAAAGTTTCAAAATCAGAATTTTGAAATTCTCCTCCATGATCACTATGAATAGTCTTCAATGGAAGGTTTTTCTCATTTTTAACTTGAGCTCTAAAACTTTTGAAATAAGAAAAAGCTTCAGATTTCTTTGCTAGAAAATAGACCCAAGTAAATCTAGTGTAATCATCAACTAGAACAAACACATAGTATTTGCCTCCAATACTTCCAGTTTGTGTCGGACCAAAAAGATCCATGTGCACTAACTGTAATGCATCAGTTGTTGAGACTTCACCAATTGACTTAAAACTAGATTTATGTTGCTTGCCATACTGACAAGGATCACAAACTTTAGAAGAATCATATCTAAGCTCCGATAGATCCTTAACTAGTTTCTTCTTAGAAAGTTTACATAGGTTCCTAATATTAAAGTGTCCTAATCTTCTATGCCATAACCAAGAATGATCTTCTATTGCACTTAGGCAAGGTAAATCTTGGCTCCTGAGGTCTTCTAGGTTCAAAGTGTAGACATTCTCTTGCCTATTGGCTGAGAGAACAAATTCTTCCTTGGAATTGTGAACTAAACACTTATCATTCCTAAAATTCACAAGATAACCTTCATCACATAACTGACTTATGCTAATGAGGTTGTGCTTAAGACCTTTAACAAAAAGAACATTTGAAATCAAGGTTTTACCTAAAAGAACAATATTACCAATACCAACAATCTCTCCCTTAGCATTGTCTCCGAAAGTTACCTTTCCTCCTTTCGTTTTGATAATCTTTTCAAAAAAGATTTTGTTACCAGTCATGTGCCGGGAACATCCACTATCCATGTACCATGTATTGTTGCTGATACTTTCTTTATTTTCCTGAAATAAAGAAGAAAATTAGACTTTCGGAATCCAAACTTGTTTGGATCCGAGATTTCCAGACAATAAAATTTTAGGAACCCACATTTTCTTAGAAAAGTAAGCTTTGTGAAATCCTAGAGATTGGGTTTTGTTTAAGGAACAACTTTTTTCCCAGTGACCTCCACATTGACATTTAGTACAAAATGGGGCACTTTGAGGAACAAAATAATTGTTAGTGAAAATAGGTTTTTCATGGGTATAACCAAATCCGGATTTATTTCTTAAAGGTCGTATTTGGGAATACATCTTATCAAAATTTTCCTTACCATGGGTAAAGTTTGATAAACACTTCTTTAAGGAAAAAATTTCGGACTTGAGTTTTACAACCAAGTTTTTATCCTCAAAATCATTATTTTTAGAACTAGAGTTAGGCTCGAAAACATTTTTATTTGAAATTACTTTTTCTAATTCTTTAGAAAGTTTGTTCTTCTCAGAACTTACTTCCTCAATATTTTTTGAAATATTTTCAAAATCATCATTTTTATTATCAAGATCTTTAGAAAGATCTGATATCTCTTTTGTAAGAACAGAATTCCTAGAGTTTGCTTTGTCAAGTTTCTTATTGAGTTTGGAATTCTCAATCTCAAGAAGTTCGGCAAACCTAGAGACTTCTTCATAAGTAGGTAAAGTATTTTCCTCATCAAAAGATTCTTCTTCATCAGAAGAGTTATAATACTTACTATCATTAGAATTTAAAGAAACATTGGTCAATGATTCAGCATTTCGTACCTTATCCATAATACAATGATTATCAATAGGTAATCTGGCTATAAGACCAAGATTCTTCGGTCCTGAAGATTCATAATCAGAAGATTCATCTGAAGAGTCACCACCACTGGCACTCCAGGTGTCATTAGCTTTCAGAACATTCTTAGCTTTAGCTTTATAATACTTCTTTCTGTTCCTGTCTGAATGTATTTCCTTCCTTTCTTTCTTTTTGAGCATAGGGCAATCTGGTCTAATATGTCCAGCTCTCTTACATTCATAACAAGTAACTTCTCCATCTTTCTTATCTTTCCTGTCCTTCTTCTTATACTTGGATTGAAAGTTTCTCTGTCCAGCTATCTTGTTCATCCTTCGAGCAAGATTGGCTAATTCATTTTCTGAGACTTCACTCTTACTAGATTCGGATTGAAAAATGACTTTCTTAGACTTGGATCTAGTAACTCTCTCAGGAGTCTTATCTTTCATCTGATTTGAAGTTGTAGTAAAAGCAACAGTACCATTTCCATTATTCTTCTTGATGTTGTCTACATCTCTCTTCATTCTTGTTTCATGTTGTAGAAGAGTTCCAAATAATTCATCAATAGTAATTTGAGTTACCTTCCTGTTCTCATCTATAGCTGTTCTCTTGGATTCCCACTCATTGGGCATAATGTCAATTATCTTGTCCACGAGAGCTTCATCATCTAAACCTTTTTCTCCCATAGATTGTAGACTATTGACAATGGTCATAAATCTTTGTTGAACTTTACAGATAGATTCTCCATAAGGAAAATTGAATCCATGATATTCAGCTCTAAGCATAGCTCTTCTAGTTTCAATCACCTTAGAAGTTCCAAAGTGTGTAACTTCTAATTTCTTCCATATACAATTAGCTGCTTCACAAGAAGAAATTTGGCTATATATATTTCTAGTCATTGAACATAGTAAAGTATTGCGTACCTTATAGTTGAGTTGATATTCTTGCTTTTCCTGGTTAGTAAAGGTTCTGACTTCCTTGTCAGGAATTTTATAATCACCAGTAAGCATGACAAAGTTGTCTACTCTAGTATTGATAACAAAAGTCTTCATACGATCTCTCCAGTATTCATAGTCATTACCATCAAATATAGGTGGTCTTGTAGGATTTAGATTGTCAATTGAACCGACATTAATTCCTGCCATACTAGAAAAATAACTTTGCACACAAACTTGTTAGTAGCAAAGAATCGTAATAACAGAGTTCAGAATGGGAAAAGTTCGGAATGGACCAATTCGGAATGACAAAGTTCGGAAGGATAAAGTGAGCAAGAAAAACCTGTATGTGAGTACAAGTATTTCAGTAACCTGGCTCTGATACCAAATGTAATATTGGTATAGAGTAAGAGGTTTCCAACCTCTGATACCAATTGTAGGATCGAAATATAGTATGAGATGCTCAATATACAAGAGGGGGGTGAATTTTATACTTTTAAAAATTCCTTTGGAACCTTTAATGTTAGTTAAGAATAACTATGTTTTCCTTAAGTAAAGGAAAAGTCTAAGTTTAACAAAGTTAAACTAAGCAAATTCACAACACCTCTAACACCGAACTAAACTTGGAAAGTGATTCCAAAAGTAGGTTCCGGAAATATGGTTCCCGAGATTGAAACTTAACAAACAATTACAATATGAGATTCTACCTTAAAGCGTATAGAATCTAAATGAATCAGAGTAAGTAAGGAAGTATAAGAAAGTTATACTTTCCTTAAGATACAAATTGCAGCGGAAATAAAACAAGTAGTTAAACTATAAGTAACAAGATAATAGTCTTTTAACCCAAAGAGAAGGGTATCCAACAACCTTGGATAAAGGTCCCTTGATTTATACTTTCAAGCAAGTCTGTCTTACCCACACCAGGGTAAGCCCTCGATACGAAGATCGGAGTCTCTGTCTTGATATCCCCGCAAGCCCTCAACTTCAAGGTAGTTGGCAACCTCTGTCTTCCTCAGAAAGGAAGCCCTCGAACTTCAAGGTAGTCGGCACCTCTGTCTTCCTATCCCGGAAGCCCTCGAATGTAATCACCAACATTTGGAGTCGCACGAAGCTTTGAGAGTTAATAAGAGCCTCTCTCTCTAGAAATCACTTCAACAACATGTATGCACAAAACCAAGTTATTCATCTGTAATCAGTTCCGAGCTCTTTCAAATGAGCTCCTATTTATAGGTAAGGTCGGCTCCTTCTCCAACGGTCATATTTTCCTTAAAGATCGGAGGGACCTATACACGTGTCACTTAGACAACGATTAGTTTATAACAAAATAGACGACATCGTTTTATAACAAAACAAGTGTAGAATTTACGACATCATTTTAAATTCTAACATAAAAGTTCGGAATGAAAACTTCGGAGTGAAGGTTCGGAGTGTAAGGAACAATAGTAAAGAGTAGACAAATTTTAGAAGTGTAAGCTATATAGAAGTTCGGAGTCTAACAAAGATATTTTTCGGAGTCTGAATTAATTCAGAGTATAAAACAAAGATAATCAGATTCTGTTTAATAGGTGAATTCGGAATCAGAATTCGGAATAGGAATTCGTCATTAGAAATCGTAATGAGAATTCGTCATTGGAATTCGTAATGAGAATTCGTCATTGGAATTCGTAATGAGAATTCGTCATTGGAATTCGTAATGAGAATTCGTCATCAGAATTCGTAATGAGAATTCGTCATTGGAATTCGTAATGAGATTTCGGAATGAGATTTCTTCATTAGAATTCGTAATGAGAATTCTTTATCAGAATTTGTAATGGGAATTCTTCATCAGAATTCGTAATAGGAATTCGGAATGATATTTCTTCATTAGAATTCGTAATGAGAATTCTTCTTCAGAATTCGTATCCTGAATCTGGAATAGAACTTAGTCAGAGTTCATATCCGGAATTTGGAATGAAACTTCTTTATAGTTCTTATCCAGAATCTGAATCCTAAAACAGAATGCTTTATATCAAAGTTTCAACGATTCCGAGAAAATGAATATGAATCTCATACTTAAGAAAAATATGGATGAAAATATGATAAGGATAATTTTTCTTATAAAAGCGATTTTCCTTAAGAAAGCAATTTTCCTTATAAAAACAATTTTCCTTATAAAAGCAATTTTCCTTATAAAAGCAATTTTCCTTATAAAAGCAATTTTCTTAAAGATAAGGTGTTTGTGATTTTAAAAATAAGAAGGAATGGAAAAGTCATAAGGAAAACCTTATTGACTCAACATGGTCATTTTTGAACTTTGGATATTGTTTTTTGAATTTTGGAGATTAAGAGTAGTATTTATTTTTTTTAAAAGGATTATCCTTTTTGGGGATTATATGATCTTCTACTAAATTTTTTTGTTTTATTTAATGTATAAAGATAGGGGAAATATATAGTTCATATTTTGTGGATTATGTGATTCTCTATAAGTTTATTCTAACATCTCAAGTGTGACCATGTCATCTTGAATATTCATCATTTGGAGAAATTATGATTTTTTGGTAGAAATTTATTAAAGGATGAAACTCTACTTGAAAAGTAAGTATATTTACTTATGTTATTAGATCTAGGATGGATGGATTATGGGTATATGATTTATAGTTATAGGAAATTTCTTGAGTGGATTGTGGTTATTCAATAGGAATTGGAATGAATGATGTGCCTCAAGCTTGTTAGAGAAATAAATGTATTGCTTTTTATTTAATGAGATTGACATGATATGGTTCATTTTCAGTTGTGATAGTGTGTGAGATTAGATTCAATGTCATGTGACTAATGGGAGTATGAATGATGTTTCACAATTTGGTTCTATGAGGGTTTATGTTTATTGTATTTGGATATGAAAAGATAAACAGTGGATGAGAAACTTTGAGAAAAATCACTAAAGGATCATGCTACCGGATGCAGTTAGAGTAAGTATTTTCATGGAATTTTTGGGAAAGACTCAATTCATGAGGGTGAATATACACTGGGAATATGTTGTGATCATTCAGTTGAAAATAAACGAGTGATTATGTGTGATCCAAATACTAATGTCCTTGATGAAATTATTATGTGCATGATTTATTGAAGGAATTAGATATGAATCTGAAGTGATTCCATTATAATGATGATGACATTATAGAAGGATGATATCAAGGGTTTATAGGATGGGTGATCATGTCTTGGTTGGATAAACACATGTGACATTATGTAATCCATTGATTTTTCACTCAAGGTGTGGTATAAAAGAATACATATGGTTGGGAGGTAACTATTGGCCATTGGGGATAATTTCCCTCATTATAGATGGAAAATTTTAAGACATGAATATTGAATTTATCCATGATCTAGTAATAGTTAGTGTTTAATGTTTTGTATTAATGTATGAGTATAAGAAATATTTCCATGTATTTCCATTACCTGTGGTAATTGATGAATCATCTGTCTTTTATGTGAGAAATTAATTTTTATGGGTTCATTAATTCTATAAGCATAGGTAGTAGATGGTCAAGATATTAATGGGATTCCAGTGAGTAGAAGAGTCTATTTTTATCATTTTCCTCAAAAAATACTAGATTTGGGATTTATATGTCATGATGGATGGATTCAATATATCAAAATACGGACTAGGAGGGAAATTCTTGTAAATGGAGTATTACTCAGTTCAATGGTAGAATAATTCTTTGGGAAAGAAAATGATAAATTATTTGGTTGGTTGGTGAACTAATCAATAAAATTACACTAAATAACAAGTTAAATCATTGGTGTTTTCATAGGCGATCTCACTATTCCATTGATGATATAGGAACACTGATTGGGTGATGTGATAGCACATTGATAGTTGAGATTGATCATCTTTTGGAAAAGGTTAGACATAAGTGTAAAACTAGTGTTTTCTCATGAGTCTGGGTGTGGTGGATTGAAAACCACATTGAGCATGTCATTGGTTTGCTGTGAATGCATTTGTAATAGTTTATTATGATTATGGGGTTCACAATGGATTGAAATTGACCTTTACAAAAGATACATATAGTTAAGATAACTATAAAAATGGGAATTAATTAATTAAATACACTATTATTTTTTGGGATAGATAGAAACCATTGATTATCCCATCTATATTGAATATGGTGATAATAAAAATGATTTTTTTGATAAATAGTGTGCCTTAGGGTTCGTGTTGTGCAAAAACATGTTTAATGGTTCAATGTAGAACATGACGTGATAGTCTTGAATTGAAAACATACATTGACCAAGAGTGATGGTTAAAGTACTATCAAGGTTTCTCAAGGATTATAAGTACTATACAAATGATTTTGTAAATACATGTGTCTTTTTCCTTGAATCTCTTAAGTGAATTCAAATTTTGGATCCGGAGTAGGGTCCATTTTGAGAATTAGAATTTTGATCTGAATTATGAGTCATAGAACATCTCAGTAAGATGTTCTGGGACATGGATCGAGCACTATAATGTGTTTTGGTTTCTCAAAAATACATTTTAGTGAGGTAAGAGAAAAGGTCCCCCTTTCTGTTTTCTAGCTTCTAGTGGACGACACAATGTGACCACTAGGTTTCTCCAAGATAACCATTCTCATGGTGGTTTTATGGATAAGGAATTGTGTTGTGAGAGAGAACATGGGGTGTCTCATCATGAGGCATAGTAGTTTTCATCATGGTGGTCATGGTCCTCAGGTTATAGTTTTTATAGACCACATAATTTTGTGACCTATAGGGATCATGTCATGATAGTGTTTGGCCAAGTTGCTGGCCCTATTTCCTTGAGTGGTCACACAATGATCCAGGAGGACCACACCGCAATAAAGTTATTCAACATGATAATTCCTCTACCCATGTGAGGTTTTGAACTATGACCATCCCTATCGCTCCATGACTATCACCCATTCATTTTTAGTTGGGGAAGATTTGTAATTTTTTCAGTTATCCCCCTCTTATTTTGGTTGAACTCAGGTGATTGGGGATGGCCATTTAGATGGATCGTCCCCTTCTTATCTACTCTCAATCCCCCATGGAAATAAGGTGTTATTACATATATTTTACATTGAATATAAGTGTGTTTCTCCTCTACTTATAACCATTCATTTACACTTTTATAGATTCTTATTCTAATATTATTTCAAATCAGTATTTAATGATTTTTTCCACCAGATAATGGTGGAATCACCCCATAGAGATGCTCATTTTTCATTGAATTGATTGAGAACATCTCTATAGGATGATCACTTGATGTTTCTCACCGTTTAATTGATGGTAAGTTACCCTATAATTTTCCTCTAGTATTTCAATTAAAATTGAATGAAATTAGTGGTTGATTTGATGTTGAGTGCTAGGTATTTTTCATAGAATGGAGTTTGGAGTATGTTATGGACCTTCAAGGCGTGGTTGGTTGAAGTTTAAGAATAAATATATGATCAAGTGAGTCTTTATGTAAATATTCATGTTTAAATTAAATTATAAAATAAAATATAAAATTATATAATAGGACGTGAATGATTGAGATTGGGTCTGAGAAGATCATATAAGACTTGGACAATCTCAGTCAAGGGTGTCTGGGGTTAGATTAAAGAAAATTAATATGTAAAAGTTATGTATCCCTTGAACATATATCTATGTATATTCATTTATTTATATAGCTTGTGATAGATGGTTTCTCACCTTGAGAATGATTGAATTTTTATCTAAATTAAAATGAATTTATTTTATTAAATACACATGAAATGAAAAAGGTTTTAAGTTACATGATGGGACCTAAAACAAAAGCATAATAAATTATCCATTGATGGTCAGGGTCTTGATTCAAAATGTGCACAACTAGATACTTGAACACCATGAAAGTTATAAATTTAATTAAATTGATGGATATAGTGGACCATGTGTTATGTTACCTTAGCTCCCTTGAGTAAATATCAATGATGAAGCATGAAGGGGAAACCTTGGGTCTCACCTCTTAACCTGGGGAGTTTCAATGAAGGAATACCTTGATATACACTATAGCCTTTGTTCATGTAGATTTTAGAATATGGTGAGTGTTCCTTCCCCACTAGTATGTGAGTAATAATGTAAGAATACCTTATATAGATTTATAAAATGTTGGGTGAGTAAACTAACCAAATATTGATGGGGAAGTTAGATGGTCATTATGAAATCTCCCTAGTCTTATTCTAGTATGATGATACCTATAAGGAAAATGTTTCCATGATATGATTATTGTAATTATGAGGGTTGTTACTTTATATGGGTGACATGATTTTCGTAAGAGATTTGAACAAGATAGAGGAGACCATAAAGGGGGTATGGTCTATAGTGAATCTTAAGGGTCCCCATTGGGCACCCCATCTTTATAAATACCCTATAAAGTGTTAATAAAAAAGGATAGTATGGGATAACCCTTTGCGTATGTGATGATGAATGTGTTTTTCACCTGAGTAACCAACCAATGTAATATTTGATAGGATATAGTAGGTGGTGAAATCTAGTTTAGAAAATGATATTATGAGATATCACCAAGTGTATTCTTACTCACAATGATTACTTTATTCGATACCTAAAATGTTTTTTATGATCTGATGATTATACCCACTTACAATATGAATTCCTATAATGTTTCCAAGGATATGGTGCTTACAACTGTTACTCTCTGGGATTACTTAGATTTTTCTAAAGATCTGATGATTATACAAGATATTATATGGGATTCCTATTATGTTTTCTAGGGCATAGTGTAACTGACTAACCTTTGATAGCCCTACAAACTTGTACAAGACCTGATCTTTTACATACTCAAATATAGTTCCCAGTCCCCATGGGATGGAGAAAACACCCAAACATAAAAAAAACGTGGGAATTATTTTTCCTAACTTGTAGTAGAATACATGACATATATATACATATCAAAAAGAAATAGTGGAAGAAAAACCAAAAGAAATATATTCCATAACTGAAAGAAGATATAAGAACCGATACAACTCAAAACATTTAGAACAACCCAAAGTACAGGTCCAACAAAAAAGGAAAACTAAAATAGATACTAATTTCCCCTTTTTATACGATGATAAATGTCCCTCCTTCTCATGTTTGTAATGATGGACTTTGTTATATTTGTTTGTAATGATGGACATTATGGTTTCTCACATTCCCTTTTAAAATGTTTTGATAATAAAAATTTTTATTTCAGTCAGTCAGTCCCACCTTCTCATCACGAGATACCCATACCTAGATGATAAAAACCTCATCTCTTTACTACGAAACCTTTCCTTTTCATACATCAAAATACATAACTAGGTCTACACACTATTTAAGGGTTGTGATGGGTGTGAGACAAACATGCTTAGTAAGATCCCACCTAGGTGTTCCATATCAATTCTCTATAAAAAATAATAAATTTCCATATTTATGAAAACATGAGATGATAAAAATAAAGTATTTTTCATGAAAATTATTGTATATTTTTTCTTTTTTCCACAGATTTCAAAAAATCCAATAAAAATAGTTTCTAAGAATAATTTTCATAAATATTTATCAAAGTCAATGTAGGTATATAAAATCCAGAATAATAAAATTCTAAGAAAAATGGTAATCATGCTATAATATTCCATAAAGTTAGCCTAGTAGACTATTATTACTATCATAAAAGTCTAGTTCACTATTAAGCCATCATATCACATGACTATGGAGTCTAGGAATGCCCCATGAGTGAATCCCCCTATAATGTCAATATTCAGTCCTTAGAACAACATGTATTTGGAGAAGAGGAACAAATCATGAGTGAAGCCCCCTAAAATACATGGATTATGGCCAAAATATACACCTTCCACCTAAGTACCCAATTCTTCACAAGTTCAACATCATATCAAGTGGTTTAACATTTCACTATTAATTTTAATAAATCATTTCATTTCATCAGAAAATTTCTTCAGAAAAACATTTCACACTGATTTTCAAACACCCACTTTCATTTACCAAAAAATAGAGAGAAAAACATATTTTATTTCAAATTAATTAAAGAGGATAAATGAATCATTGCAATTTATTTATAAAAAATCCATTAAACATGATCAATCACAGTTTATCCAAGGAAGGCGAAAGACAAAACCACCTACCTCATCTCAGGTTGGACATTCCCACAACTAGATCCAAAAACATAATTTGAAAGGAAAATATAATTAAAAAGTCCCAATAACCAATTCCCACTTCTTAGAATCAAATTTCATAATAAAGAAAATATGTCAAAGAGGATATATCACAACATTCCACAAAGAACACACACCCTCCAAACTACAACCAACTGAGGACTGACCCTTAAAAGAAGATCACACAATATATATTGAAAGTTTAAAAAAAATAAAACCATAGGGTAAAAGAACCCAAATGGTTGTGAGTCACTGCTATCATGACCAATGGAAACAAATAATCAGAAATTATTGTTACTAGAGAGAAGCGATGTGATAGACATGAATATCGATAGGGCTTGAGTTGGGAGGAAGAATCCTAATGAATTTTTTTAGGTGTGACACAAATGAAAACCTATATTCTCTAAACAAATAATGAAGTGAATGCTATGATTTTCATATAAATTGAAAATGGCATCACCTTGACTAAAAAATTAACCCAGTTTATAATTTCTTGATGTGAACATTTTTCGAGGAATGTAAATTTCTCATTCAATATATAAGTATCATAGCTTCCACCCAACGACATATTCAAATAATCAACCAAGTTCAAGGATTGAATGTTTTATATAGGTAGATCGCATAATAGGTTCTGTATAAAATTTATATTCCAACTCTAAATCTCTTTAAACGTGGAAACTCAATCTTAAAGTAGAAAAGAATCATACCTTAAACATGGATGTTACAATCTCCACCCCCATAATACTTTCTATCACTAGGAAGTCACGTGAGATAAGGGTTCATAAAAAATAAGAGGTGAGTCCACTTCTCCCTTATTTATGATTCATGCAATCAAGTCTCATGGAATCAAATCTGTGTAGTTGTAACACTCTGACCAGCCGAATTGACTTCCCACATGAGAATTCATGATCAATACTAGCTTCTCTAAAACTAAAATTTCTAATTCAAAATCAATATCCTCACAACTCAAAACATGAATGGGGTTAGGATGGTACATATTAATTTGAGATATGTGGAAAACATCATGTATACTCTTTAACTAAACTAGAAGTTCCAACTGATAAGAAAATTTTCAAAGACCCTCAATGACCTCAAATGGTTTAACATATCTTAGATCCAATTTTCCTTATTTACAAAGATGATGGTGCTCCAATTGAGGATACAAATTACAGAAAACCAAGAACCCAATGGAAAACCCCAAAGTATGACATCAATGATCCATATACAATTTCTTCAAACACTGTGATCTAACCTGATAGTGACATATATTCTGAACCCTCACTAACATCTGTTGAATGAGACTCAATCCGAAAAGTAAAGCCCCATCCACCACTTCCAAACAAAGAGGTTATCTAAATTGGTGACCATAAAAATAATCAAAGGGATCTATTTTGATTGATGATCAATATATTTTTTAGAAGCATACTTAACTAGTCCCAAATTGATAGCGCATAATCAACTGAAATCTAAGTTATAGGTACAAAAAATATCCTCTTAAATATTAACATCATGTTACATCTAACCATAATTTTGTGTATGATATGTTTTTCCCAATATATCAAGATTATACATTACCTCCTATATGCCCTTAAAAAATTGTGATTTAATCCTGGGATCCCTATTTGAAATAATTTTATAGACAACCCCATATTACATCATGATATCATGAACGTACAGTTTACCTAGATCTTCAACATCAGTGGTGTCCTTAATCAGAATGAAATGAGAATATTTCTTCAACCAATCAACTACCACCAAGATAAAATTATTCCCTTGGGGAGTCCATGGTAATCCAACAACAAAGTCTATAGACACCTCATCCTATTTCCAAACCATAACCAGAAGAGGCTGGAGAAAACCAAAATGTTTCAGATGCTCTACCATTATCTATTGGCATGTTTAAGAACAAGACACACAATCTACAATATCACGCTTCATACATATCCACCATAATCACCATTGCATATTATATTATATCTTCTTGGGGTCTGGATAAATGAACCATGATGAAAAATGAAATTAAAAAAATGGTTAACTCCTCATAGGCGTTGGGATCATATACCCGATCCCCAAAATAGAGAATACCCTATGAAGGGAAAGAACTACTAGAAATGGTCCCCCACTATATTGGGTTTCTAAAATTCTCAGGAATTAGTCATCATAGTATTACCCATGTATAATAAACTCAAGTATAGATGATGATAAATGAATACTATTCAGAACCATACCTAAAACTTCTTTATGAGCATCCAAATGCAACTGTGGGAAGAGTCCCATCAGGTTACCCTCTTCCTCCTATTCCTAGACATCCTATGGAAGATCTTTTCAAATCATATCATTCCTAATGTTGTTCATATTACCCAAGGTGTAGGTGAAATCGATATCTAACACCTAATGGTATTCTACCCTCTGCCACTTTCCGAGATTCAATTATTTCTAAGAAAATATATAGCTCAGACCTTAATGGTTAGAAAATAATGTGAACCTATGCCTATATAGATAGTTACACCAACAATTAAGAACATGTATGACTATAGTATGATCCAAATCATGAGTGAAGTATTTCTATTCATGCAGTCAAAGTTGACAAGATCCATAAGCTATAACATGACTATATTACAAAACTATGCCACCAAAAACCACATTGGAAGCATTAAAATATACCAAACACCCCATATCAGGATTTTTTAAGATTAAAATAGTTTCAAATGTCTAAATTTGTTTCAAATAATCAAAAGAGTCTTTAATCATTTCATCCCACATGAATTTCACCCCATTCCTGGTAACATAATTCATTGGTGATGCTAACTTAAATAAATCCCTGATGAGCCACTGTTAGTATCCAAAAATACTAAGGGATCCTCAAATATCATAGAAATTATATGGATCATCCAATGAAAATATAACCTTCATATTATCAGGATCAAAGGATAATCCACCCTCATAAATCATGTGTCCCAAGAACTTAAATTCTTGGATTTGGAAACCACACTTTGATTTTTTTTGTATAATGATGGTGACTTTCAATATTCCTAAAACTGGATTTATATAGTGCTCGTTCACTTTCTAGAATATTGAATGTACCAAAGATATTATCCATAAACACTACCACAAAATTGTTGAGGTACTAATGGAATATCCAACTCATCAAATCCATGAAAACTGAAGGGGTTTTAGTTAGACCAAAAGGCATTGAAATATATTAATAATGTCTATACCTACTCCAAAATTTTATCTTCAGTATATCAAAATATATAACTCTAAGATGATGATAACCTGACCATAGATCAATCTTTAAAAACCACTTTCTCCCACTTTAGTTGAACAAAAAATTCATCTATTAAGGGGAAATGATACTTAATGTTAACCATCACCCAGTTCAACTTTCAATAGTCCATGCAACATTGAAGAGATCCATCTAACTTCTTGGAAATTTATAGAGGGGTTGTAAAAAGAGAAATTATATGTTAAATAAAAACATTCTCCATCAGGTAATCCAACTGAATGTTAAGCTCTCTTAACTTTTATAGTTATATGCGATAAGAGGGTATCAAAATCCTATGTGTACCTCATACCAGATATATCATAAACTCCACCTCCCTTATTGGAGGAACACCAGAGTAGTTTTCTGGAATAAATCATGGAAATACCTAACAACTGATGTAAACCGATCGAATAAGCATCATTAGGATCTAATGAAACATTAGACAAAAAACTATTGAACTTTGGTAGGGAAGGTTATGTATGGAAAAACCTTAGATCCCACTCTCCTTGAAACACCTGATAGATCCCATCGAAAAAAATGAATGGGACAATCCAATGATAATAATCAACATCATCATGATGATCTATAGTACAATTCATCATTATGATGATATTGAATTAATCCAGTTCAAGAATAACGAAATATTAGACCAACTCCAAGACATCTATGGATAAAGAGTAGGATAGAAACTGAGTCTTCTAATATCTCTTCTTTCCATGGGGCATAATTAAATAAAAAAATGATATAAGATATATTATAATCTTAAAAATATCATAAAATGGGTAGATAAAAAAGAGTGGGGGAACTTATAATAAACAAATGTGTCGCCATTGTAGTTTCAATAAATATGGTACCTCTCACTATCACTAGACCCACATTAACCTCCACTGAAAACTCAGTCACTGTGTAAAGGTTATTCACTCCTCTTTATTATTTCTAGAGACTTATATAAATTTAAGCCACTAACTACACCAAAGTTTCCTTTATATACAATGATCCCAAGACATATATCATCATAAACATGGATTGACATGACCACTATAGATGGCCATAACAACCATAAGTAAAACACAACTTTGTAGGTGTGGGAAAAGAATAATGAGTGTTCCCAACATTTCCATAGTAGAAGACCATTAGTGGAACACTACTGGATACAATTAATGGTGTTGAGGAGGCTCACGGTTGAGAACCACCTTCGCCACTCTGGTGATAGTCATGTTAGTTCATCTTCTTCCCACACATGTTTTTGTAGCTTACGATAGGTAGGAGAGAATGCGATAAATAAAAAATAATACCTATCATGTTAATGTATACCATCATAGCATTATATACTATATTTTTATAGGTATAAAAATTCTGCATAAATACCTATTTTTTTGACATCTGATCACAAACCTTACGTGTACTTATTTGATTTCATCTAACCATTTCTCACTACCTTTAGAGAAAAAAGAACTAGATCCACAAACCAATTTTCATTTTATGACATTGAATCTCTATCATGGAAGGAGAATAACTCCAAATAATTCTCTGACATTATAGTATATAGAAACAAATTATCAAATAAGAGGGCCTCAAGACCATTATAATCCAATCCCTCATGCCCATATTCTAGTCTCATAGTTTCCCACCACCACTTGTTAGGACTCTAAAGTATGAATGATCCAAACTTCACCCTGAGAGGCTCATGTGTATTGAGGAAGTCAATGATGCAATATATATTGTACATATAGTCCTCTATAACTTTTGGTTCATTCATACCCCTAGATGACTATGGCTTCTCACATAAGAACTCTCGTGACAGATGTATATCTTCTCCAACTCATGGATGTGCCTTAATAGCCGGGTTCTAAACTTGTGGTACATTTTGGTTGATGAAATATACTACCCAAATGACAAACATTATATAATTATAATCCAAATGAAGATTTAATTTAGGAGTATCCATTGCACCCTCTTGTGAAAACCATGGCAGTCATCTCATAGCTACATTACTGCACAACAAAAAATGGAAGAAACAGTGAGACAATAAAACAATCTTAGTTACAACCCAAAACCCTAAGAAAAAACTAAGATTAAGATCAAGAACTCAACATAAGAGATATGCATCCCAACATCCCATGGTAACTTGAGTCCCCTCACAGTAATATCTATCTTGCAACTCACAACAACCTACCTATCAAGTTCAGAAAATCATGTTTCCCTTCTACCAATTTCCCAAGATAGGTCATAACTCCACTCTCATGTAAAAATTATAATGATCCAACAAAAGATACCCTAAAAACAGGTACCCAAATTGATTTTTAACATATCCAAAGGGTGTTCCTGATCCCCAAAGACTAGGGATTATCACCCTATCATCAATCCAGAACCATAGGGAATGTTTTTTTCAAATGTGAAGAAGAAAAAATGGAATATATAAACATAGTGGAAATAAAAATATGATGAAAAATGAGTATAAAAATATTTTATAGCTAACAGAAGATAGAAGAAACCATACTACTCAAAGAAGTTAGAACATCCCAAAGTAGAAGTAAAAAACCAAAGGATAAATAAAATAGAATTTGACTACTCCATATGATAACATAGGAAATGTTCCACCATTTATGTACTAGATATCCGTACCCTTTTGATAGAAATCGTGTTAACTCATTATGGTGTGTTTAATTTTATTTAATTAGAAGGTATAACTAATTTTACACACTATAAAGAAGGTGTGCTCAGTGTGAGATAAATAGAATTAGTAGGATACCACCCAGGTGTTCCATATCAATCCTCTTTACAACAATCTATATATTTTAATTTTTTATGAAAACATGGAATGATAAGAAATATAGTGGTTTACGTGAAAAGCGTGGTAAAAATTTACATTTTTCTATAGTTCTAAAATAACTTCAGAATTTTTTTTCAAAGATTAATTTTCATAAATATTTATCATAGTCAATGTAGGTACATCAATTCCAGAATAATAAAATTACATGAAAAATGGGAAGAATTCTAAGTGATCAGATCAGATCAGGATAACAGACTACATATACTATGATAAAAGACATATTCACTGTCATGTCCATAGATCATTGGCCTAAAAATCATAGGACCACCACATGAGTGAACACAAAAAGTAATCTAAATATCTAATCCCATGAACACAATTCCTAGAGAGTATAGGAACACAACTTGAGTGAACCCCCCTAATATACATGGATGACGACCCTAAGATAAACCTTCTACCTAAGTACCAAAGGCTTCACATGTGCTTCATTTATTAAATAATTTTAAAAGGTTTCACATTTTAAAATCTATTTCAAGCAATTACTTCCTTTTATCAGAATGATGATTTAAAAACGCATTCCATAATGATTTGTAAATACCCATTTTCCTTTAATGAAAACCTTGGGAAAATGATATTTGATTTCCAATACATTAAAAAACACAAATCAGTCATTATAATTTATTTCTAAGAAATTTATAAAATAGAATAAATCGTGATTCATCCTAGAAAGGCATGAGAGGGAACCACCAAACTCAACTTGGGTCACGCACACCCACAACAAAATCTACCGAAACTGTAAGTATAAAAAATAAAACTATAACGACCCAAGAGTTGATTCACACATGTTAGAATCACATTAAACAAAGAAAGCAGATTTCTAAAAGTGTAGGTCAAAAGATACCTCAAAGAACACAAACCCTCCACACCACAACTATAAGAGTATCAACCCCCGGAAAAAGCTCACCCAATGGATCTAGAAAGGATCAAAGAAAATTTCACTATAGGGTTAAAAAATCTGAAAGGGTGTGTGGA